>CM045905.1:2296392-2742496 GCA_025169955.1 Salix arbutifolia
TGTAAGTTGAGAATAACAATGATTGAGAACTTTATGAGACACACTGAAGTTGTTAGCATAGCATGTGCAGAAAAGCAACAAATGATTGAGAAATTATCCATTCATGATACCACATCATAAGTTGCTTCTTATGGTCACATACTGAGCCATCAATAGTAGGCCATCCATGTAACAATATAATTTTATGAGACACGCTGATGTTGTTAGCATAGCATGTGCAGAAAAGCAACACATGATTGAGAAATTATCCATTCATGATACCATATCATATGTTGCTTCTTATGATCACATACTGAGCCATCATTAGTGGCCCATCAATGCAACAATACAACTTCATGTTCCTTGCTCTCTTTTCTTTGGCTCAAGCTTGTTCATTCAAATCCTATCAAGTCCAAAGTAGCTTTTAACCAGTAGTCCCCACTTAATAAACCATTAAAAGGCTTGCTACCTTCTACTCTGGAAGAGAACGTAAACAAGAATAGCATGACTTCATCAATCAGAAGTTGGTTTTTTGAGTATAACAGCTAGTCAGAGAAATTTTAAGAGCAGCAGAATAACTTTCTAAAAACAGATTCATTATGAAATCCACATGCATTAACAGCACAACAATAGACTCTTGTTTTCTTATTACTGATATGCAACAAAAGCAAGTGCTTGAAATCTTGTCCATTTACAATAGCATTTCATAGCTGGTTAACTTACAAGCAAAACTTCCACAAACACACTACAAAAGAGAACCAAAATAAAATCAGTAAAAACTACACTTTAATCATGACAAATAGTTTTCATAAATAAAAAAGAATAACAATTAAGAAATTGAGAGTTCCATTTTCCCAGTGTGATTATCAAAATGAGCTGCTAGAAAGCCAAAAGGACAGTAACCCAAAAGATTAAGCAGAAAAAAAGAAATGTTTCCAACAAGCCAAATTGGTTTGAAATATACATATGCAAGCTTATAGCTCAAAATAGATAATTGTCCTAATCACTGAAAAGTGTAGCCTGACCTAAGATCCGGCTGCACTGCTAAAAATGCCATTTCCACAGGCATTTAATTTTCATCACTTGATCCTCAGCACAAAATATTTGTGCATGGACATGGCATCCATGGAGAGGGTCTGTGATATATTAATTCTTGTAGATATAAAGGTGGAGACCTATATGCAAAAGAAATGTAGTCAGGGAATAATGACGGGTAGAAGAGCAACATGGAGGTTGCTGCAAAGCATCAAGAGCAGGGTGGTTGCATGGGTGGTGCAATGGAAAGATGATGATAGAGATCAGAGCCAGTTGAGATAATAGTAGGTAGTGAATTTCATCAAGATGGTTTGCTACTTCTATTTGCTAAGTTGACAAGGCATCCTGATGCATTTTTCATCCCAAAAATGCAGTAGTGCTTCTATAAACAGCATTTCACTGCTTTTGAGGATACCAGGTGAATTTCTTTGTTCCTTGATTTGTAAACATTTCTATTCAATTGGTCATTCTTGAATGAAGATTCGCTTGGCATCAAATTTGTACTATGCGCTCATGCTTTCTCAAGATTAGCCAGATTGTGCAGTGCTCCTTCATACCTTGTCAACTGTTTGCCAGGATGTGCTAGCAATGACAAAAAAAAATCCTATAAAACTATAAACACCTACATAGCAGTAAATTCTGCTAGTCACCAAAGATGACCAGCATACAGCAAGTTGCACATTGATTAAATAAATACGTACAGAATGCATAATGGATTCTGTGAAAGCCAGCACAAGTCGATTGATTGAGATATTCACATGCACCACTAGAACAGACATATTCATTACTATTTCTCCCTCCTTTGTAGGTTGCATGGACATAGACAGACATCAATTGAACATGCTATGCACCAAAACACATAGACGACATTGGTTTATAGGTACATGCTACGCTGTTGCTGATGTATTTTATATTTGTAAGTAAAACTTTGACTACGAACTAAAAATTTAATGTATCTAAAGTATAAAAAAAAATTCATTTATTGCGCTAACATCTTCGATCGACTCTTTAGGTCAACCAGAGCTATCATGTAAAACTAGTGACTTGAATCGAATAGAAATATGAACACAAAAAGCATTAAAATATTTTTTATTATTATTTAAAAGCTTATTATTCAAATACAATTCATAGAATAAATTACTCCATTTGAATTTAATATAATTTGGAAAGGCGGATATTTTGAATTCAATCTCTAAATTCTAAACCCAATTTTAAATAATAATTCAAATATATTCTTAATGAATTTAAAAATTCAATATATTTATTTTGAAAAAATATATAAAAAAAAATAATTTTGAAAAAAAAAACAGGCAAGACATGGGCATGGGCCTGGCTTGAATTAAAAAGCATAGGCCCCGCCGCACATGGGCTTTTTTTTAATTTTTTCCTTGGGAGTAGACGACATATTGTCCGATCCTTTATTAATTTATTTTTAAATAAAATAGGCAGGCAACAAGTTGTCCGTAGTGGCAGGTGACCTATTGTCTGCTAAGCAGCTGCCCAGATTACAGAACAATCAGGGGAGAGGATTTGTTTTCTCTAAAATCCATTTTCACACCATTTCCACCCTAAACACCCTACAAACTCAATATATCAATCTCCCAACTCAAAACACCCCTAAATCAATTCAAAAACACAAAGTCAAACCTTGAAAAAAACCTCTCTCGGAGTCGATTTGCTTTTCTGACAATAAGAACGCCTAAAACCACCACTTGAAACTCCTTCTGTCATTGGAACCCTTTGTCACCAAGCTTGGCCTTTTTGGTTGTCGGGATAGTGAAAACCGACAAAATTCTCTCTCCTTGTTGTTTCAAACGAGTTTCTCTCTAACTCATGGACTAGAAAATAAACAAAATGAACTTGTGCACCAAAATAAAAGTTGTCGCAAATTTAAAACTAGCCATAAATTTTCTCCATGTTTCATGATTTAGTCTTCTATCTTTTAGTTTGCTATTTAAATTTTTTAATCATAATTTCAAACCTAATTTCATCTTCTTAGGCTGTAGAAGGGTCTAATTGCAAGAGAAGAAAAGGTTTGAAACTAGAAAAAAATAGAGGAGCTTCATTGTTCATATGACAGTGATGCTCCATAAGAAAGGCAATTTTTTGTAGATGTGTATGATAATAGTAATAGCATATCATCTGAGTTATTGAATCCTTCCCTTACTCCTAGATCACCACATTATCCTTTCTACTAGTAGCACTACTACTGCTACCAGTCAGTTTATCTGGTAAAGTCTTCAGTCCAAAGGGCTGAAAGCTAATCATGTCACTACAAGAGAGAAATGGGATCACAAGGGAGGGGAAGGACACCCCTTTATGTATGCAAAAGATATAGAAGTAGGGCTTGAAATCTAACTCTACTTTCTGTAAAAAGCCACTTTCACACTTTTCTAACCCCAGCAGGATTGTGTAAGGCTTCCACAGAGGCACATATATAGCACCAGAAAATAAGTGTGTGCACATGTGAAAAGCAACATTTAAGACAAAAAAAAAGAGGAGTCTTGAACAGATCTGAGGTTACTGCCTGACGGCACATGTTCAAAGCCAATAAGAAAAAAAAATCACCAGGAGGGAAAAGGAGAAATAATGGGGCAAACGCATCTACAGATGATAGATAGTTTTTGGTTGTCTAGCATTTAATGAGCAAAAGAAGAGTTGACAGAAGAAAAATCTCCACACTGCAATGAGAATCTCAACATGACATTCCAATGAACAGGCCAAGAAGGCACTTTACCTTGTAAAAACAGCTGGTTCCAAATGGGCAGTTCCCATTCCCAAAGTCAAAGTGTCTACAGTCTATTGACCTACAAAAGTCAAAGTAATTATATTATTATTCAACAAATTAAAACATCTTAGTTTTTTTGGTTATCTACCTAGTTTTTAGTTACCAGGATAATTTATATGCATGAAACTTATAGCCACCATCATCACAAAATAACCAACCAATCTTCTCCAAGAATAAGCAAGATGTTTCTGTTTTCCTTTTTTGCCATATTAAGAAAAATGACAGTCATGTCTTAAAACATTTCCAACATCATTTCACAAATTCTTACAGAGTTATCCAAAAATATAACGAACGATATAGGAATTGGGTGGAAGGTAAAGAAGCAGTAAACTTTTGACATAAAAACCACCTGAGTTTTGCCTTGTAGGTATCAACAATTTCCTGTTTTTCTTCTTTTGAGGAGTACCAAATGACGCTTGGAATGACGAAGTATGAAAGCTTGCGACATATTGGGCAAGCCCTCAATGAAGTATTAACATCCATTCCAGAGGTTGGGGAACTACTACGCCAGTTCCTAATACATGATATGCAGAATGGATGGTCACATTCTGATAGCAGACCAAACTTTCGTTCAGCTGCCGTAGACTTTGAAAGTACACGATCCAGGCATACACTGCACTCTATCTCTTGACTATATTTTAACAAGTCAAGGTTCTTTTGCTTCTTCTCACATGCTTTCAAATGCTCGTCTCTTTCTTCAGGTCTGAAAGGGTGTAAACAATGCTTTCCACAATAGGCACACAAGTCACCATGAATATGGGGGCATTTATCTCCACGAGGACAACTACCAGCAGCAGCAAATGAACAGATAGATCGGTCAGCTGGTTTAACATTCCTAGGCTCTATAACCTCACCATCTTCTAAGAAGTCATGTTGTGAAGACTCCAAATTCAATGCTGGTGTAGCGGGAGCAATAAAGGGTCTGCTTGAAAGCTCTGAAGGAACACCTGGTACTGTTGTCACCCCATTCGATACATTTCTTGCAGGAAGGGCCAGAGACACAGCCTTTGATCCCAGAGGTTGACAAGGAACTGTCAACGAGGATGATGCTGTAGATTCAGGCCTAGAAGGTTTAACATGATCATATCGGCATCGACTACCATATGAGCAGATACCTTTTTGATAAAAGGTGCAAATCTGCATTAGCAAACATTAAATATCACAATCATTTCACTACATATAAACAATCAAACACAGAAAAGCCAAATAAAACCATTGCTAAAACATAAAATAAAACCATTGCTAAAACATAGTATTTACATTATTTGGAGGATCTTTCCAATCATGTGAAAATTCACAATGCTCCCCTTTCAAGCATGCCCCGTGAGCAAAAAACTTGCATAGTACCCTGAAACAATAGGAAAAAAAGACCCGCAAAATCATGATCAAAAGAACTCATTCGTACCCCAAAACCAAAACGAAAAGCAAAAAGCAAAATCTCATCTTCCACCTTATCGCACCGTCTTATCATCACTGAACGATATACGTGATTATCAACCATATCAAGACAAAAGCTCAATCTTGAAAAACAAAGTCTAGAACTTCCTCATCCATAAATTTAACAACTGATATTTTAATCATTTCCCTGCAATTCTATTAAAATTAACACGCCACCAACTAAAAGCTGAAAAATATTAATTAATAACGAATTGATGATCACTAATCAATCAAACAAGAGCATGAGCACAGGCCAAGAAAAAGAAAATTTGAATGGGTTAGAGAATTAATTACCTTTTCGACATGGAGAAGGGTGTTAATTCGAAAGAAAAGGAAAGCGATTATATTAAAAGAAAAGAAAAGATGACTGAAACCCTAGCCTGTGTGGTGCCTGTATTTGTTTATATGGTTATTATTATTATTATTATTATATAATGATTAAACAGTAGAAGCTGGAAAGAAAAGAAAAGGAGAACAAGAGGAGGAGATGAAAAGGAAGCGAAATAGAAGGGTGTCGTCGATCACGTGACTTTGCAATTTACTCAAAAAAGTCTCTCTCTCTTCTATTCTGTATCTATCCTCCAATTGGTGCGCTTTATCGCCTACTTGTTGGGGCTCATTTTGGCGGTTGGTGACGAGGAAGGACGGATTGTGCGAAGACAAAAATTAGCCAGTTTTGAGGGGTGTCGTGCAATTATTGAAAGTATGGGGGTATTTGTGTGATTCTTCGGGCGGTCCACATGGACAGACCCGTCTGTTTTCGTAACCGTGTGGGGAGGTCGATGGTTTCCTTGTTGTGATGCTATTTAGGGTAAGGTTAATTGCTCTTATCTTCAATGACTCCATCTCATCATTATTTAGAAAAAGAGTAAATTATTTTCTTAACTATCGTTAATTAAGACAAATAATAATAATAATAATAATAATATGAGTGAATAACATGAGCTCGAATATGTTACGTAGAGCTAGAGGCAAGATCGTGGTTCAATGACCATGCATTGACTTTGACTTATATTTGTAGCCATGGATGATGATAGAGCATGAACTAGAATCGATCGTCTGCACTTCAATTTTTACTAATGAAACACTCCCGAATTACTTTTTTAGGAAATTGTATGTCAGTGGTAAAGCGCTCACTTTGCATCTCCACGCGTCTATTTGTTTTTATTTATTTTTTATTTATCATTTTGCTACTTTTTAACAAATATCTTCAGGCCAATGTATATAGTCCACTGAACCTGGGAAGTAGATTTTAATCAATTGGGAATATTCTAGCTGTAAAAATAAATAAATAAAATATATAGCTGTAAATTCAAACTTTGCCAAACTGAGCAGTGCATTTCCTAATCGGTATTATCCAAAAAATCTAAGCGAAACACACGAGTGCGGAATACGAGCTGGCAGGTGTTTATTGGTCCAACCACTACTTTGCTCTGATGAACCTTCTCTCTCCTCATTTGCTTGGATGGACGAGAAAACACAAGCACCATATCCACCACTATGCGATTCCATGTCTACCACTCTCTCCATCTGCCCACATTTCCTCCTCCAAGCAAAATCTTTCTCCCCTGCACAGAACGTTCATAAAACTCGCATATAAAAATGAACGACAGGGAGCTCCTTTAGCAAAAGTTGGGGAGATGGATTGCGATGGAAAGAGCATGCAGCGGGGATTATCCCTGTCAAGATAAAAGAGGATTGCACCTCAAACAACGCTTCTTGGTTTGGATTTCAGTGGTACGTGGATTTGTTCCATCAATTTTTGAAGATGACCTAATTTTAAACACGTTAGAGGCCATTGATGGGCTGGTGAGACTTTACAGTGAAGCAGAAATTATAGAAAATTGTCCAGTGCGGTATATAATGGTGGCCCATTAATTCCGAGCTGAAAACATGGGCCTGTAAAGTTCAGGGCCACTTCATATCTATATCAAAGTTCTTATACTTAGCTGCACCATGGCTCAAGGTGTCTACAGCATTTTTCATTGATGGCATGCGTTATATTTTTTTATCTATTTATTTTTCAGATTTAGATATAAATGAAAATTATTTTATAAACATGTTTAAATTTAATAATTAAGTATCGGAGCCTATAATAATACTCTCTTCTCTTGTGTTTGTGTTGATATATCTAAATAGAAATTCTTGTTCTAAAAATAAATTAATTAATATTTTTTATTTTATTTCTTAATGACTTTTTTAATAATCAATTGATTTTTTTATTCCTCCATATTTTTAATAATTTCCATGAATATGATGCCTAATAGCAAGGGAAATAATTGTCACCAACATGCCTAGCAGCAGTGTAGAAAAATGACACAAAAAGAAGGAATGAACTAATGGTTTAAAAACAAAGGTATTTAAATCTTTTTTTAATGAATTCAGTATGGTTGATGTTAATTATAAAACATGGTGGTTAATTATGGTTCTATAGTTTATATTTCAAATATACAACAAGGTATGTGAAAAGACTTTATAATAACATTTAAATATGATTATGTTCTAAACAATATTTTATCTAATGGTATTTATTGGATCAATTTACAAAATATTGTCATTTCACGTAAATTAACTCTCATATTAATTAATATTGCATGAATTAATGGCATCACAGCTATATCAATAGGAGTTTAATAAGACTATTGCTATATAAATACAAGTTTTTGAACTCCAGGCTTATATATTGAAATACACCATTAATTAGATTTGTGTGTTGATTATTTTTCCCCACCTCATCTAAATGCAAATTATTTTTAAAAACATGTTTAGATTTATCAAATATAACAAAATCCTTCGAATAAAAAAGTTTAAGGATAAATCCTACATCATATATACCTAAGATGAAAGAGATCAGAAGATGATCAAAGAACATCGGACCTTCCAGTTTATCGTCTTTTCAATTGTATTTATATCATGCATGCTTGTTCCCAACACAAAATTTGTATTTACTAAATGGCAAAATGCACTTATTATAAAAACCTGGCAGCTAGCACTTCCAATGGATTAGAAGAAATTAAAGGAAGGAGAATTACAATAATCTAGTGGAAGTCCACTGCTAATTATTATTAAACGAACTCCAGTTCATAATTACCAGAATTTTGCTCTTAACTCCATTTGAGAAAAGAAGAATAATCAACAAGACTTCACTTGCTTAGTTCTTCCTTGCAAGTGGGTTGGTTTTACACAGCTTCGTCTAACATAGTCATGGAACCTCATTAACATCAGGCCTAGAAATTCACTGGCGAGAAAAATCGGGCAACTAAACAAATTAGTGCAACCCCCATGAGAAATTAATGGAAGCTAACAAGAAATTAACAAGAATTCACCGAAAACCCTATTAATGATCATCACATGCAGGATTCACCATCATTTTCAGTTTCAGATGCTGGCTCATCCATTTCTTCAGAGCAGCCATAGCCAGCATGGCCAAAGATCTTGGTGTGGTCTCTTAAAGACCTCTTGTGCTTAAAATCAGACCCACAAATGCAGTACCATACCTTCCCACAGTTCTTTTCATGTGTTCTCCAATCTCCTTTCACTGCAAATGGCTTCCCACATTTTCTACACGTAAAGGGTTTGATCCCATGCCCGTGCTTTCTCTTGTAGTGTGTTTGGAGAGTTCTAAAATCTTTGAGCGGTCTTGCTCTTGGATGATCAATGTTGTGGTTGCAACCTGGTGAACAGCAATAACATGGAAGTCTTAGCATCGCTGTTGGCTGGGTTCCTCTCAGAGAGTCTGGTCCTTTTCTGTACTGGGATCCATGGCCCCACATATGCATCTGCAATGTTAACCTCGACCCAGTGAGCAAGCTAGCTAGATATAAATAGAGACTGGAAGAACAAAGCATCAATCAACGAACTTTTAGGGGAATTTCAGATTCTGATGAATAGTTTTTTTCTTTTTTAGAAAATATATTAAAAAAATGATATTAACACTTTAAAATGATTATAAAACACCAATCTAGAATATTTTAAAACTAAAAGGTTTAAAAAAAATCTAAAAAAATAAGTGGAAGTTTTGACAGTAATCTATAAACATAGAAAAGGCAGCACCTGGGAATTTTTGCAAATGGTTACAAAAGGAATAATTTTGCTTTCCGCAGATGGAAGCTGTATGCATCCATTTAATTGTACAAGGCCTACCTTAATTTAAGAGAAGTGAATGTGCATGTGAGCTTCTAGGTGGAGGGGGGCATGGCTAAAACCTTGACACCTGATTCGTGTGAGAGGGCTACTTGGGCTATAAACGAGGCGAAATTGATTGCAAGAAAACGAAATTAGGGTTGGGAGATGATTTTAGCAGCCTCCTCACTATCAAGGGAACTGGTAAATATTTTGTTATATAACCTTGAGAGATTGTGCATGCCAGGCTTTAATCTAATCTTGAGTACGAGTTGCACAAATACTAGTATTAGTGGCTTTAATCTTGACTTAGGGCTGCACAAATACTAGTATTTGTTAATTATAGCAGACATGATATTTAATATTTCTGTTAACCATTAATATGTGCCTTAACGGGGGGATCCAGGGTGAACTTTCATTTTACAGACATGAAAAGGATCGGAGCACTCTGAATTTCACTGTTCAGCTAGGCTTATCTGTTGATTCTCAGAACTCTGAAGCATTCTATTTATTTGCAGTTTTTTCCTTAGCCCACCACAGCAACTGACCAAAGCATGTTTCAAAGTAACAAAAAAGCACAAAAATCTCAGTTGGAACTTGAAGGGGGGGGGGGGAGGACAATCAATAATTACTCACTGCAGATCTCAAGATATCTAAGATATACATAAACAGTGTATGCGAAATGAAAATCGAACATAAAAATAAAGGAAGTACAGGCAACTTCTGCTGTGTAGGCTTGCACTGTACTACTCGTACAAGTTAAATAATTAGAGTAAAATATTAAAAAAAAAACAACTAGATCCATCTGAAAATGGAGGAAGAAAAAAGAGGATAAACGGAAAACAGAAACAAAGAAGAGCTTAAGGAGACGTCTTTCAAGAAAGCAGGGCATACCTGCAAGTTGTTGTATCTGTTAAAGGTTTTGGAGCAAAGAGGACATGAAAATTGACTTGGACCATTAAGAATCTGGGAAGGTGTAGGAATCCAATACTGACCCTTGTTTACTGTCTCCAAAGGGTACCCTGAAACTGCACTGATCATCTCTTCCTTGTCTGTTGCATTTGGAGATGGGAAAACCCTAAGTGCCCTCTGCAGATCAGAAGTAGGGTTAGGGAGGCCTATATGCAGAGCTACAGCCACGGGCTCAAAATCACCATCTGCAGTACTGAAAAGGAGGTTATCATCATCTTTTTGAATGCTCTTGTCTTCCTCCATGGAACTACACGAGGACTCACGATGCTCTTCTTGTTGTCTTGTGGGACTGAAGTAATCTATCAGGGGAAGGGCTTCTTTTGGAGGAGGTGAGGGAGGAAATGAAGATTTGTTGTTGATCGAGTAGTTATCTGAGAAAACATGAAGGCTGGAAGGATTCGAGTAATTAGGAGTGATAGCAGTGTAGTGAGGATGAAGAAGCATGAAGTTGAAAGATCCAGAGCAAGGGTCTGCCATGGTGAAAGAAGCAAGAGCAAGAATAGCGTGATTGGCTCCTCGGCTAGCAGAGGGACTGTGATAGTATATATAGCACAGAAAGTAGATGCAATAGAGACAGAGGATTAGGGAAATCATATTTTGGATGTTACCTTAGATAAGATGTGTCTTAACATGGTTTAGTATCATAATTTTGTTGACTCGAAGATTATAAGTTTAAATCTCATTATTTTTTTATTTAATAAAAATTAAAAATAAACTAGTGTGAATTATATATAACAAATCTAAAAAAAATAATTTATTAAAAAATAATATAAATTATACTATCTGTAATTTCATTAGGTTCCTGGTTTGAGTAACTTTGAATATGAAGAGCGTACGTACAAGGCAATAGTGAAAAGGAATGGTGTAGAAAGTCAAGAAATTACCCTCTACAATAATTCAAGAAACTTCTGGCATGACATGATAATAAAAAGGAAAGGAAAAGCCAAAGACAGAAGTCAGAGATTAGACTTGCTGCAGCTTGTCTCCCAGGAGAGGATTGCACCACACATTCTGAGAGAAAGAGAGGGATCATTCTATTTTTTATTGTTATTATTTTTATCTATTTTCTTTATCTTACATGGAACAAGTAGAAATTCCTTCGGCATTTGCTCTGACGGGTGTGTTTTGTGATTGCTTACACCTCCGAGCTGGCCATTTTCATGGGAAGAAAGCACCTCAGCTCAAGAAATTCTTCGATTTCTAATACGGGAGGTATTACCCATAAATTTAAAAATTGTTGGATGTTAATATTGACTATAATTAAATGAATAGCCAGCGGCATTCTTTACGGCTTTGGCTCGGCCAACGAACTCCTTAAAAATTAGTTTTGGGTTTCAAATATCGATTGATTGGTTATGATTATTTATATGAACTGATGGACTTTAATTTGGAGAGACTGGTCTGATAATTAAAAATGTTTTGTTTTCTTTTTTGATCCTCTAGGTTTAAAAACAACACCTAAATTTAATGAAATTTATGTGCAACAAATATGGTCTTAAAATCGTCTAAAAATAACCTAATCCCATTGCATGCCCGAACTAACTCAAAAACACTCTCATCTACAATTTATCAAAATGGTGCTTTTTAAAATGCTTTTCGTTCCAAAATATATCAAAATGATATTTTTTATTTTTTAAAAATTATTTTTGACATCAGCACATCAAAATAATCTAAAACACCAAACTATATTTATTTAAAAAAAAATTATAAATCAGTGTTTGAAACGCCAGTCAAACACCCTTTGAAGCCACTGTTTTTTTCTGGTTACATGCATGGTTTGTGGCTTGGTGCCTGTATAAGGTGACACATGTTGACAAATCTAAGACTCCATGCATGTGAAGTCACATCATTATAGCATATAGCTGCTTTCGTTGTTTCAATAAACGATGATGACATGGAAGACAAGATGTAGTGACTTCTTCTCCAAGTACTTGTCTAAGCTATTACCCAAAAAAAAGGTACTTGTCTAGGCCAAAGGATTGGACGTATATTTCTTACCTCTTTTATCGAGTAATCTGTAGTATAATGTTTTTTTTCAAAACAATTTTAAAAATATATTCATGATTCGAGTCAAGAATAAATTGCTATTGAATATTGAGCTTAAAATTTAAATTTCAAAACTTTTTAGTCACATTTGTGTATTTTTAATTGTGTTTGAGTTTGTTTTAAAATATATTTTTTAAAAAATAAATTAAATTAATAATTTTTTAGTATCATCTCAAAACTTAAAAAAATATAAATTAATCATCAAACTAATTTATCGAGGGTAGGACAAGTCAATATGAGTACATGATCTTTCAGCAAAACAGACCTTGGAAAAATACCCTGTTGATTAACGAGAGTGTGACACGTGGAATACAATTAGACCGGGGGGGGGGGGGGGGGCAATGTTGATCAAATTAGAAAAAAATTAAAGTTATAAATGTTTTGTTTTTTGGGTGGGTGGGTGTGTCGGCATTAACACTGTTTCGACGCGTGGAACACAAACTCCGGCATGGAAATAAAAGGCAAGTGCAAAATGGAGGCTAGAGTCAGCCAGCAATGATAGTGGTGGAAAAGGCTATCTACATGCAGGTCTTCAATTCCTGTAAAAGAAAAACAACCACTCTCAAGAGGCATTCACAAATGATATATATATATATATATATATATATATATATATATATATATATATATATATATATATATATATAATGCATTGGTTTGTGCATCTTAGTGCCTATTTGGCTGGCGTTTCAAACGCCGGTTTGAGTTTTTTTATTTTTTTTATTTTAAATAAATATAGTTTGGTATTTTTAAATCATTTTGATGTGCTGATATCAAAAATGATTTTTAAAAAATAAAAAAAATATCATTTTGATATATTTCGACACGAAAAGCACTTTGAAAAGCTACAGCAACAGCTCTCCCAAACAACCTCTTAGAAAGAGGAAAAAGATTTGCAGGTTTGATATAGTCATTTTCAAGCTTTGATATAAGAGAGTAATACTGTATATATTGCCAGCTTTAGTTCATCCCCAGCTACAAGTAAGAGACAATTCAAAAACATGCACGTGTTTTTTTTATACCGAGTCTCTTGTTCAAAAATCTCTGCAAGAACTGAGACGAGGTTTATGCAATCTCTGTGTATATTTACGTCTCGACTGACTGGTTAGGTGGTGATCATGAAGAGAAAAACACTGGAATCTGAGGTCTGAGATTCAAGTCTCACCATTAGCTTTTTCTTGAAGATGTGATTCAATCAAATTCATTTACAAAAATATTTAAATTTCAGCTCTGGTGAGGTATAATTAGATCTTTCGTAATGAATGTGAAGATATGATATTCCTTCTTCATGCTTCGTTAATATATTATTATTTATACACACATGTTGTTTAAACTCAAAGAAATTTTGAGTGTAGATTGTGTGCAATAATCCTTGCTCATCAATTCACAGGGCGATTTAGTGCTTGTTTGGGAGCGTGGTTGTTGTTGTTTTTTAAAGTGATTTTCGTTCAAAAATATATTAAAATTGTGTTTTTTTATTTTTAAAAAAAATTATTTTTAACATCAGCACATCAAAATGATTTTAAAACACCAAATTTTATTAATTTAAACTTAAAAATAAAAATAAAAAATTTTCAAATTTTTTTAAAAGTACTTTTGAAAATAACTCTCAAACAGCCCTTTAGTGTTTAGATCAACACTGAATATGTATATCTCTACTTCTAGGATTCCATTTGTGAATATCTAAGGCATGCATTTGGTGGATAAATCAGAGGGGGCCGGCGTTGTTTGCTGTGGTGGAGCTAGCTGACTAGCTCTACAACTCGGAAGAAAAACAACATAATTTCAATTTCATATTTTTCCTGCTCCATATATATATATATATATAGTATTGATTAAACATTTTGAACTTCTGAAAAATCTGTCCAATTCAAGAGGTTGAGTTCCTCAAGGAACGACAATCATGTTTTCCAGAGCGTTAATTAAGAGGGGTCGTTCTTCTCATTTTGGCAGCCCCCCTCTCTAATCGTTTTTTTCCAAGTTGCCTCTTTGATTTGACCAGAGTCCATGATCTTATGATTCTTAATCGTTTATTAAGAATGAAATGTTTTGGTTTTGAAGTTTTTGGGTGTTGTATTATTTATGTTTATGTGTATATATATAATTAAATATATTAATTCAAAAAAAATCATTTCAAATTCAAAAATAAAATTATTTAAAATTGTGTAAATTAATCTAAAAATGACACAATAAAATAATTTTTCTGAATAAAATTATGAACATATATAATATTATGAGAATACAATCATCATTCTCGCAAAATTATTATATTATCTGAAATTTTAAAATAATTTTTATAAATATATTAAAAGATTCTTCATAAAATTTTATCTCAGATTTCTACTGCATGAAACAAAACAGGCAACCCTGCGAGTGTCAACGGGGAGTGGGAATGGCCTTCAATATCAAGTTTCTGGAAATCCAATTCACATATGATTTGATGCATAAACCGAGTTTGATGAATCAGCTGTGAGGTTATAAATTTTTAAACAGTGATCAACGGTCTAGATGCTGCTATGGGTTCCCTCTTGAAGAACTGCAGGCCACAGGATGTGATGATGACAGCTGACGAGGACCTACATGGGATGTTTACAAAAGAAAAAGGGATGATTGGACTCACTGTTGCGACATCATCGTTTCTGACAATGTGCTCCTTCGCTCGAAAGTGATGGGTTATCTGCCATGCCTGGGCTTCACCAATGAGGTGTCGAAGAATTGAAACCCTTCTGGGGAAAACAACAGGACTGGCTAAACTGCGAGTAGATAAGAGGTAGGAGCTACTGCTGGTTATAAGTAATATTCTAGGAAGGCTTTCATTTCAGTAGACATTAATTTTAACTGTCTTTTTCATGCTATTTACTCCGTCTTCCAAAATGAAACCTTGTAGGACCTAACACTTTCATTGCAGTTTTTGTGCATGTTTCACGTTACGTTTTAACTATATTTTCTTTAAGAAAATGAAATTTTTTTTATTTAAAATTAAGATTTTTTAAAATTATTTTAATAGGATGGTGTCAGATAATTTTAAAAAAATAAATATTATTTTAGCATATTTTTAAATTTAATATTTTTTTTCCTACAGTAACTGATGATCACTTGTCCTCTAACTGTATTAATGCACTGCTCTAAAGCCCATGATTCGAGTTTGCCATTATAAATAACCCAGAGAGTCAGTTCGGGCCCTACAATTGCTGTCGGTTGACGAGTCAAGTATTCAATTCCATAGAGCATTCTTGAAGGAAGGCAAATTATAAATTTAATGTTTTCTGCGAGGAGGTGTGCTTTGAAAACCCAACAATAAACGACCTCGCTTTAGCAAATCCATGCGCAGCAAAGTGCTGGTCTGTGATCAAACAGAAGGTGTTTCGTCAGCAGTACAGTAGTCCATCTGCCTAGATTTCCAACAAAATTAGGAACATATCAGCGTCGAGCATTCAATTGATTCAACGAACGGAGGGTAAACCTGCATTTGTAGTTTGCCCAGCTGCACTGCAAATCTCAGAAGAAATTATCTCGTGAACAGTTTGGAAAATGATTGCTGTCCCCCTTGAAGTTGATGGCTACTGTTTTGAAGGGTTAACGGACGGAAGAAAATGGCCTCTCAACGAGCTCCGACATTTCTAGGTTGAACACGACAGCTTCCTTGACTTGCGATTACTGGAATTTCAATATGGCTGTACGCTTGCCTACAGACTGATGCGCAGAGACAGTTTCCATGGCCATAATAAAAAGGAATGGCAGAGAAGATAACTACATTTAACAAGTGTTGTTCATTAACAATCAACGAAGATAAATCCATTAATTTTGGATCTTGGACTCTCCATCTATACTGCTACTTTACTTCCTAACTCACAGGGATTCCACGTCCAGCTGTACGGTTGCATTTCTCGTTTGGTATTAGAGTGTTTCAATGTTGTTATTCTTCATCCTGTATTTGCGCTACAAAAACAAGTCAGGGGATGTAGCTCAAATGGTAGAGCGCTCGCTTTGCATGCGAGAGGCACGGGGTTCGATCCCCCGCATCTCCAAATGGGCTTTTACTTTAAATTGTGCAAAGCCCGGTTGCACACATACAAAGGCCACTCCATAAATAAATCTTTAGTTCCACCCGTTATCCTTATAACAAAGCCTCAAGTATGAGGCCAGGCCATTCTTCCTGCTGCCAGGCTGTCCAAAACAAGAAAATTTGATTGGTGAATGGTGGGAGCTCAATATTGCAGTCTTGACTTTTGATTCTTAAAATTTGTTTGATGTCTAGCTACTACAATTAAGCAGGCATTTTTGTATCATAAAAGCATTTCAATTTTTTCTCTCCATTTTCAATTGAAAAATAATTTCGCATATTAAAAACGAAAATAATTCTTCCCACTAAAAAAACACTACCAAGATTATAACTATTTTCATGGAAAATATAATCAATAATAACATGTTGATTTTTCTTTGTTTATGATAATTTTAACAACAACAAAAAAGTAACTCATGTGGGATAAATACAGTAGCAATAGACATATGTTACTTTGTATTGTAATTGTATAATTATCGTTTTGCCTTTCAGTGCGTTGACTTTTGTACTTGAAGGCATTCTAAACTTTTCACAAGGATCGATTGTTATTTTTTAGTTGTTTAGGGATATTTATGTCTTTTTTGATTTTTTGTGCAATGCAACTATGGTTATACCCCTACTACCAGACAAAACAATGTTGAATGGTCAAGGGTGCCAATGAACAATAAAATAACTACTATACATTCGAATGAGACAAAACATTAGAGTTTCGGGTAAGGGTATTTTAGGTTTTTTTTTGTTGGATAAACAGTGAAATTAAGAACGTGCCATAAAAAACGACAAAATCAAATAAAAGGCATTGAAGGTATATTCGTATTTTCATGTGTGGTTTATTTTTTTTTTATGAAGAGTGGTTGACGCATCGCTCGTAGGTGCTAGAAGTTGTCTTTTGTCCGTGTCTTTACAACAACTTGTGCGATGTTATTCGATGGTGAAAAATATTCATCCATCATCGCAACAAATATGTTACTGGGTCCTCTTCAACTTGGTGTGGTGCGTGTCAGCTAATGGTGGTCGTAGAGGTGGTCAGATGATTATCTTTTTCCTGTTTTTCTCTCTCCTACAAGCTAAACTACATATTAGTCCTCTTGTTTTATGTTTATTTCCTTTCTATCCTTGGGCTTTTGATTTTTTTTCTTTAGTTTTTCTACTATAGAAATTTTGATTTGTTTCAATTTTGTCATTCAATTGAAATTATTGTGTATTTCATTCTCATTTTAGTTTTTATACTTTTGATATTTGGTTTGTGTTGAATTAGTTTAATTGTTTAGGTAATTCCATATTTTTTACTATTTCTTTCGAAGTTAATGCAGGCGTGTCGTCCGGACGCACATAAGTTTTTACGTGTACACATCATTCAGGCGAAATGTACCATGTCTATCGGTGATGTAAAATGTCTGGTCGTCGTGTCTAAGGGTGCGCCGTCATGTGCTCTCCATCTTGTTGTAAGCGTGTCGTTTTATGGTGATCGAAGGATCACCAACGGATGGTTTTTCTTCCCTTGTTTTCTCTCTCCTTCAACAGCAAAATACATGCATGTCCTCTATGTTTATGATTATTTTATTTCAGTCCCTAGTCTTTTTATTTATTTTTTCTTCTTATTTTATGCAATTATACCCTTCAATTGAAATTGATCATATATGTTATTTTTCATTTTGGTCTTTATTCTTGTGATTTTTTTAAAAAAATCACACTACTAATTTTTTTTTAAATCCCTTTAATTTTTTTGGTCTCAAGGTTCTGATTTGTTGCAGTTTTGTCTTTCGATTGGAATCAATTATATATTTTATTTTTTATTTCAACCTTTATCATTATTTTTATCTAGTATTAATTCATTTGATTTTTTTTCCTTCGTGGACAATGTTTATTTTTTATCCGTATTTATGCATCTATGCTTTTAGTTTTTATTTTTAATTCTTGATGTTTATTTTTTGTCGGGGTTTATTTTTATTCGATTTAGTTCTAAAATTTTAATTTATGTTCGCAATCATTTTAAAATTATTATTTCTTCTTTTTTCCCTTAGTTTTTTTTGTCATTTTTATTTGTTCTTTGGATTAGATAATTTTTTTATGCTTATAATATTTATTTTAGTCTTTTATGTTTTTGCTATTGTTTTTGTTTGCTCTTTGTTTAAGTATTTTTTATTCTTTGAGATGATTTTATGGTTTCATTATTTATGCAATAATATTGATAATTTAAGTGATTGATTTTTTTTATTGTTTTCTTGCTTTTTTTTTGTAATTTTTTATTATTATTCGAGGCAATTTAATGAATCTGATTGTTTGGGCAGTAATGATAATAATAATTTTAGTTGTCATGATCATGATAATGATAGTAACATAGCCATGGATTTTCAATGATGTTTTCTTATGTTATAGGTAGAAAATCAATGATTTATTTTTGTTGTTTAGTTATTGTAGGTGTTTTCACAATTTATATTTTATTTTTGTATTTAATTTAAATTATATTATGAATGAAGTAATACTAATACAATGAATTCAATGATTCAAGTATTTGAATCTTCTTGTTTTTTTAATGACAATGATATTTTTATGCTGATGATTTTGTTGAAACCTGTTAAACGATTTAATTTATATTAATTTAAAATTCATATATTTTATTAAAAACTTGCACTCCGTAGAAATTTATCATAAATTTATTATTTTGTCCAAATTTATAATATAATAAAATAATATATCACTCACATACATGTTGATATCACATGTACTAGCACGAGACAGGCTTGATAGGGTCCGTTAAAGGTGAGTGACTGTATCTTTTTTTACGTTCAAGAACATGTAGGAGATTGCCTTTTCAAATATTCGTCATTTAAAAATATATTTATCTTTTATATTAACATATTAAAATTATATAAAAAAAAACAAGAACAAAATCATCTTGAGTTAAAAACAAGAGCATATCACTTCTCTATATATCGACAGGGAAGGAGAGAATTCTCCGATTAACCTTTAAGTATTATCTTCTTATTAATCAAGTTTCAAAAACCTAGTTTGTAGTGTAGTTAAGGTTGTTTTTTTTTTTTTAAATTAATGTCTATTTATTAGTGTTTATTAGTGCGATTAAAGTTATTTTGAAAATATTTTTTATTTAAAAATATATATTAAAATAATATTTATTTTAATTTATTTTTTAAAAAATATTTTTGATATCAATTTATAAAAATGATTTAAAAACACCGAAAATTGTAGTTTAAATTAAATTAAAAATTAATTTTTTTAATTTTTTTCAAATTTGTTTTTGAAATGCAATGCTAAATAGTTGAAGTTTGATTGATATTACATTTTAAAAGTAGTTTTTTTTAAATGATTTTTTTATTTTTACTTTCTACATTAAATAATTTTTTTTAATGATTTGTGAGAACAGTAATCGTAGACGTTGTTACCCTCGATCCATTAACTGTCAGCAACCGTCAAAATATTCCACCTAGCAAGCACCAATTCGTTATATATTTTAAATCAAAGTGCCGAAATAAATTTCTAGAATATAATTTTAATATTTAAGTTTTTACTTTGTGTGAGCCAATGACGTGGAAAAAACAACTACAACTTGGTGCTTACAAGGACATGATGCTAGAGTAGTATTTTAAGATAGAATCGAGGTTTATTTTAGGACGTTAAATTGAAATATTTAACGATCATATGTAAATAGTATAAGTTTTTTTATTGATTTTAAAATCAAATAAATATAGGAGTGTTTGACAGCGCGGTAAAAATTAAATCTCAAAATGTACTTTTTGCTTGAAAATAAATAAAAATAACATTTTTTTATTTTTTTAAATTACTTCTAATATCATAATATAAAATGTTCTAAAAAAATAAAAAATAAATAAATTTAATAGAAATGTTTTTTTGGAAGGCATCAAATTCGAGGAATTTCCAACCAATGGTTGGAAGTGCAAGCAAAAACAGCGCCGTTGAAATTGGAATGCGCGATGAATCTATACCTTTCGGAATCACCCCTTACTTTTCCCTATTCTCAATTTTCTCCGAAGTCAACTATTTCCCTCCAAGCGCGCTGACCATCGCCATCTATCTTCTTCTTTTCAATTTTTTAATCTTGATGCTCCCAGATGGCGCATCATGGGGCCATGCTTCCTTTCTTAGGTTTTTTTTCTTCTTCAAGTTTTTAATAGAAGGGTCGTGATTTCATTAAAACAAATTGTTTTAACATATTTTAAAATAAAAAAATAATCACAAACACCCTCGAATTCATGGAGAGAGCATGGCGATTTGAAAAGTAGCAGCCCAGTTTGAAAAATACCTCAATGTCTATAAGTTGTTTTTTTAAATATTTTTAATATTATCATATGAAAGTCTAAAATACAGATAAATTTTAATTTAAAATAAGAAAAAATATTTTTTTTAATATTTTTAAAATACAATGACAAAGTCATAAAATTGTCAATTTCATTTCGGTTGATGTTTTGTTTTTTCAATTCGAATAAAATATTTTGGTTTTGGAGCGTTTTGGCGTGTCGTTCCGGGGTCGCACTATATATATATAAAATTAAATATATTAATTAAAAAAATAGTTCAAATTTAAAAATAAAATTATTTAGAATTGTGCAATTTAGTATAAAAAAACACAATAAAATAATTTTTCTGAACAAAATTATAAACATGTATAATATTACGAGAATGTCATCATCAATCTCACAAGGTTATTATTTTCTCTGATTGCTCTAAAATTTTAACATAATATATATAAATATGTCAAGAGACTCCTCGTCAAATTTCATTTCAATCTAACGGTCAGATTAAGAAATATGATTGATATTGTAAAATTATTCATTATTTAAAAAAAACACTATTTGACCAAAATAGAAAGGGTGGAACGAAACTGAAACATTCTAGCTGAAATTTGGATGAATTTTTTGAAACAGACCAGAATTTTAAGAAAGATAAAAACTACATCTTTTTATCTATTTTTTAACTGATTAAGGGCCTGTTTGGCACAACTGTTGCTGTTATGGTTGAGGTTGAAAAAAAGCAGGTTTATGAAAAGCGTTTTTAGCTGCGGTTCGTAACTGAAATTTGTGTTTGGTTAAAACTGTGGTTGATGTTGAGTTTAATGAAAAACAGTTTTGTGTGTTTGGTTACCATGCTTTTCATATTGCTGTCAAATTGTAAAATTAATTAAAAATACATATGTATACACGTTCGTGTGTGTGCCCACACACACATTTATATAAATATTTTATAGATTTAATTATCATAATAATAAAATATAATTAATAATTCAAGTAAATTAAATAATTTTTAATTTTTTTAAAATATGATTTTTATATTTTTTGAAAAAAATTGGATTGGGCCTGACCCAAATAAATGGTTTGGCCCAACCAATTTATGTCCAAAGGCCCAAACCTGCAGGACTTGGGCTGGGCCGAGAGTAGCCTAGCCCAAGTGTTAAGACTAAAACGCAAAAACGGTGCGTTTGGTTTTAAAGAAAAAAACACAAAACGCACCGTTTTGCCTTTCGTTTTCATTTTGCATATTCGTGAAGTTACTGTGCATTTCCACTGTTCACCGACTACGATGAGAGGGTCAACGACCGGTATCTACGGGTAGAGGAGGTCGAGGTGGTTCTCCCTGTCGTGATGGTGTCGAAAATGGAGGCATGTGATGGCCAAGAGGAGGGCCTGAAGTTTGTACCTGATGCTGCTGCCATGAATTCCAGTTCACATGGACTCAAAAACCATTATTTTCTTCTCAATGATAATTGATCGGAATGTACGCCAGTCAGAAAGCAGAAGTGCAGAGTAATAGAAATCTGAAAGAATCCACACATGCATACAAATGAACAAAAGAGAAGAAACGCCAAGTTTTTTACATAATCACCTCCATGCACATGCATTACAAATTATGACAAGCAGAGTAAATTGATAAGTTGATTTATTTTTTTGCCGTCAAATTCATTTATCATGAAAATCTTGTGGGTTTCAAGGAGTTGGCAATGAATATATCATACACTACGTAAAACACAAAGGAGTTGAAAATATTGAACACGCTCTGTGTTCGTGTCTGCGTTCATTCTGAAAAGCATATAAAAAATGCTTTACAAAATACGGTGAAACCGCAATAATTTACTTGGGACCCACCACTTAAAAATCATTTGATGTTTGGTAAATTAGCTTTTGGCGCTGCGGTGTACCGCAACGCAAGTCACACCGCAGCGCCAAACACCCATTAAAATGTTTTGTCTGAAGTGAAGTGTGACCGGAGGTTGAAAAAATTGCTATTTTGAGTGTTGTGTGTGTCGAGGGTTTTTTTTTATTTTACGGGGAGTGTATTATATTTTTTGTTTTATATATAAAATATATTTTTAATATTAAAATAATCTAAAAAATTAATTGAAATATAAATAAATATATTAGAAGTAGATCACAATATAATTTTTGCAATGCAATCCTAATTTTATTTTAGATGATATTTTACTAGGTGTCATTCTTCGATCAAATAATTAGGGATCGTAGAGGCTTTCACGTATAAATTTAGTTCGTGATGAAATTACAAGGAGTTTGATGTGAGAATAAAAATAAGTGTCTAATTTACTTGAATTATTAATTATATTTTATTATTGTGATTATAAATCTATAATATTTAAAAAACAATAAACACACACACACTTTAAATTAATTTCATACGTTGACAACAATATGAAAAACTTGGTAACCAAATATATAAAACTGTTTTTTATTAACCTCAAACTCAACAACGGTTTTAACTAAACACTTCAATAATTATTTTGAACCGCAGCTAAAAGTGTTTTTAATAAAATTATTTTTTTTAAAACCTCAACCATAAAAACAAAAACAATACCAAACATACATGAAACCTTTCAACAAAACCGCATGGTATACAACGCACGGGCCACCAGCCAACCCCGCCACTAAACACCATATTTTGTTTTTGAATAAAAAATTACAATTGCTGCTAGAATACATGGAAAATAAATATAATAAAAATTTATTAGTGTTTTCAAAATATTTTAATTTATTAATATCAAAAATAAAAAAATATTATTTTAATACATTTCTAAGTAATATTTTTTTTACCAAATGAATCAATCTCGGCCCAAAGTTTCTCGTATGCTTTGCCATTAATCATCAACGCCTCCCTTTCTTCCAAATGTCTATATTCCCTCTCCTTAGAATTTGCATGCTTTCTTGTCAAAAGTTACCGCCGTACGGTGTCAATTTAACGTCCTCTATTTTTTAATACATTATAACAAGTCATGTTCACTTATAAAATTAGAATAAATTATTTTTTTATGTGCACATTTCAAAATATTCATATAAGTTTCTTTATATAAGATACATTTTAAATTGTTGAATTATCACTTTTACAGTTATATCCAAGAGATATGGCAGAGTGACAAAAAAATCGAGATTTATTTTATAGATCTCGAGTTTAAATCCAAAATAATTGATATTTTACTCGTTTAATTCGAGGTCATAACAAATATCTAAAAAAAGATGGAATTTCCTTGAATTTAAAAAAATCTATCACACATTTAAAATAATTTATCAAATTTTGAACCCAATTATTCTAGATTATATCGCTTCCTTATTTCAACAACAATGTCACTTCTTTTTTTTAAAGCATGACGTCTCCTTTTAGCACAAGAGATTAATTGTTCGTGGAATAAATGAAACAACATCCATAACTTAATAAAATCATAAATATTAACAACTTGGACACCTTTCTTTTACATTTAAAAGTATTTAAATCATGTTTTATAAATTCAAAATTCATTCATTTAAAGACCCTAAAAAATATAGGATGTTCTTATTAGTTTATATCAATCCAAGTGTGCAATTCTACACTAGATCTACTATAATAATCCCAATATATAATAAATCACACCAGTTTTTGCTATTTCTTTTATTGTTGCTCCTAAAAAGAATACGCGATAGTCTCACACCCACTAGCGAGATTTTTTATTTTTTTATTTTTTATTTTTTATTTTTTATTTTAGCAAAACAAAGCGACGCACATGTGCAGGACCCACTTAAATAAGCGATAGTTTCGTTCTTTACGAAGTCCCTCGTCCTCCACACATCTCTCTTCCTCTTGCTTTTGCAATTTCTTTCCACGCTCAGCGAAAGTCGGAGAGAGCCCTAAATCTCTCTCTAGCTTACTCCTCCAATCACAGCCACCAATCAGGTAAAACAAAGAGAAACATTCGGTTCTCTTCTGTTCAAATCTACTCTCTTTTGTTATCGTTTGTATTTGTTTTCTCTTATATTTGTTGATTTCTCCAGAGCTAAAATCGAACGATCTCTCTTCTCTTGTCAGTTCTAATCAGTTCCTGTTTCTACACTCTTTTTTTAGATCTGTTATCTGCTGCCTGTTCTCGTAGATCTGATGTGCCGCTTCTGATTAGTTTAGGCATATATGTTGATTTCTGAACTGTTGTCGTTGTTTTATTTGTTAGATCTGTTTGACTCGTTTTTTCTTGCTTTGTTCTCTTCTAAATCCCGCGATGCGAAAAAATAATTTCAGATCTGTTAGAATGTGACATGTTTAAGTTTGTCATGATATCCTTGGAATTTAATTGCTGAAGCAAATCACTCCTTTCCTTCACTCTCTTAATTTTCTATTTGCATCTGTTATTTTTGGGATGTTTTAACAAAAAAATAATCTAATTCAACTAATTTATTTTGATAGTTTATTGAAATATACCTTTAATTAGGAAACAATAGTTTCTCATGCAGGAAGTTGTTTTGCCATGGAATGTCTTCCATCACGTGCTTAACTAATTTCAGTTTTTTACACTTTTAAATGAATTGAATTGATGCTGTATTTATTGGCTAGCCTCAATAATTTGTCTTTCAGCCATTCTTTTTTGCTTTTGGTTATTTATGTTTTTCTGCTTATTTGCTTGCTATAAATGTGAGTTTGGCTTCATAGTTCTGATTTGTAATTTTCTATTGAGAACTTGGGCTCTTTGGATTCATGTTGCTCCCATATTCTCGGAAGAACCCAATTGTTTCACTTTGCATGATGCTGTATGGTAGTAATTATCCCGTAAAGTTCCTGGTTCTGCTTTTACAGATGGTGCATTGTCTGAATTTAGTTTTTTAGCCTCTTGCCAATTTTACCTTTACTTGTATCATTACTTGTCAATTTGCACAGACCTAGACAGTTTTATTTTTATTGCCTTAAAAGTAAATCAGTTTTTAACAGCTTGTACCTGCATCTTTGCAGGGGAAGTCAAAATGGCTGATCAGATTCAACACCCTTCTGTTATGAAGAAAGTAGCTGGCCAGTTCCTTCTTTCCAGTGTTTCCCAAGATTTTGGTTGTGATGGGGCTTTCCAGAGGCCGGCTTTATACCAAAGGCATGCTTATGGCAACTACTCAAACCCTGCTTTCCAGTACTCCTTCGGACGGACATTTACAGCTGCCACTGATCTATCAATTGTTCCATCAACTGCTTCTTCTGTTCTTGTTCAAGCACCCGCAGAAAAAGGGTTTTCTGGCTTTGCCATTGATTTCCTTATGGGAGGGGTGTCTGCTGCTGTATCCAAAACTGCTGCTGCTCCTATCGAGCGTGTTAAGCTTTTGATTCAAAACCAGGATGAGATGATTAAATCTGGCAGGCTCTCTGAACCCTACAAGGGCATTAGTGATTGCTTTAAGCGAACAATGCAGGATGAAGGGTTTGGCTCATTGTGGAGAGGAAACACTGCCAATGTCATCCGTTATTTCCCTACTCAGGTATGGTAGCATCTTCAAGCTGGTATCTTTTGTATTTAGATAACCTTTTTTCTATAATGAATTCTATGCTCATTGCTATTGTGAATCTGTCAGGCCTTGAACTTTGCATTCAAGGATTACTTCAAGAGGCTCTTCAACTTTAAGAAAGATAAAGATGGCTACTGGAAGTGGTTTGCTGGAAACTTGGCCTCAGGAGGTGCAGCTGGTGCTTCTTCTCTTCTCTTTGTCTATTCATTGGATTATGCTCGAACCCGTTTGGCCAATGATTCCAAAGCTGCAAAGAAGGGAGGAGAGAGGCAATTCAATGGGCTCGTTGATGTCTATAAGAAAACATTGGCTTCTGATGGTATTGCCGGGCTTTACCGTGGATTTAACATTTCATGTGTTGGAATCATTGTCTATCGTGGTCTTTACTTTGGAATGTATGACTCCTTGAAGCCAGTACTTCTTACTGGTAACTTGCAGGTTAGTGGAAACAATTGCATTCATCTGTGTAATGACTGGTTGCAAGATTGTAATGGCCACTAAAGCAGGTTTACATTTTAGCTGCTGAAATTTAATCACTTTTTGGGACAGGAATAGTGTTTTTTTGTTTAGTAAATGTATTTAGCTCTGTTGTAAATGTATTTGGCTTTTTTTGTTCTCTGGTCATTACAAAACATTTGACTAACACCACCGGACTACATCTTGTGCTCTTAATTTCAGTGCTTGAAAAGGCCAAGATTTTTTAAATCATCTACCGGAATCAATTCTGTGTCTGCATGATGGTCATTTTATCTTTTATTAATTTTGAAATCAGATACAGATTTAACCTTTTTGTTCAAACTGCCAAAAAGCTTTCTGTTCAATACATGAGTGGCTTTGGGTTTGTAACACGTAGTTTTCTGTTTTGATTCTTACAGGATAGTTTCTTTGCTAGCTTTGCCCTTGGTTGGCTCATCACCAATGGTGCTGGTCTTGCCTCCTACCCCATTGACACTGTTCGTAGAAGAATGATGATGACCTCTGGTGAAGCTGTCAAGTACAAGAGCTCATTTGATGCCTTCTCTCAGATCTTGAAGAATGAAGGTGCCAAGTCTCTCTTTAAGGGTGCCGGAGCAAATATCCTCCGTGCCGTTGCCGGTGCTGGTGTCCTCGCTGGTTACGACAAGCTGCAGCTGATTGTTTTCGGCAAGAAGTATGGATCTGGTGGTGCTTAAAACACGAGCTGCATCTTCAGTCACATTTTTCTCTTAGATTAGATGGTGATGAAAATCTTTACTTCTGAGAATTTAGCCTGGCGAATTTTCCTTCAAATAATTCAGTTTCAGGGGAAGCCACTCCTGAACCATAATTTACTTTTTTGGATGGAATTTTTTATTTCAGAAGAAACGTTTGATGATTGTGGCCAAGGCCACAACTGCTTCTTGGAATTTTAGTTATATAATCGGAGGAATGCATTTTACAGGTAACGTGATAATTTTACTTTTTTATAATTTGCCGCGTGGTGCTGTAATGTTTTCTCAGGCACTTTTAAGGGTTGTTTTTATTTTATTTTTTACTTGAAAATATACTAAAATAATGTGAAACTTTTATTTTTTTAAAGTTTATTTTTATCAATTTAAAATTTTTTAAAAGTGTTGTTGGATTGAAATGTTAAGGTCTAAGCCTCTGTTTAGAAACATCGCTGAGGATGATATATGCATCTTAATTTTTTTTTTAATGATATATGAGTGTGTATATTAATATTTTTAAGTTATTTTGATGTGTTAATATAATTTTTTTTATATATAAAAAACAATACTTTTCGTTGTCATATGATATGGAAGAAGGCGGCGATTGAATTGTTAAAAAAAGGGGAAGGTTTTTTTTCCAGGAGTCTCAATGACGAACGCCTTGTTGAATTCCAAGTCTCCTGATTCCAGATGTTTTTGTGGTTTAAGTTTTAAAAAATCAGTTTTAGGAAAATTATTTTTAATTATAATTTAAAATAATTTTTGAAGTGTTTGATTAAAACTGTGGTTGAGTTTTAGATTAATGAAAAATAGTTTCATATGTTTGGTTATCAAATTTTTCATATTGTTTTCAACTTGTGAAATTACTTTAAAGAATATAGATACACACATATATATGTATGTATATTTAAATATTGTATTAATAATCATAATTTCATAAGATAATGAATAATTCAAGTAAATTGGATATTTTTTTTTATTCTCTTATCAAACTACTTGTAATTTTATCACGAACTAAATTTATAAGTGAAGGCATTTGCGATCCCTGATTATTTGATCGAGGAACATCTAGTAAAATATTATCTGAAATAAAATTAGGATTGCGAGTAAATAGATATAATGTGTGATATACTTTTAATATATTTATTTATATTTTAAATAAGTTTTTAGATTTTTATATTGTGTGAAAGGAGAAGGGGAGAGTGGGAGACGGAGGTAGTGAGGGACGGGGGCATATGGTGAGGGTTATTTTTGGTGAGGCAGTGTGAAGGATTAATTTCTTAATAAATGCCAACGGTAATGTATTTATTGGGATAATAAATCACAAGACGAAACTCAAGAAAAATAAGAGGATGAAACGCATGAAAAACAGCTATTTGTTGCTTTTCGTGAAACAAAGTTTAATTGATTTTTTGAGATGAGACCCACACAAAATTTTCTAGGTCAGACCTGTGTAAGTAGCTCGTTTTAGTCTTCATCTCCATTTCTGTTTTGAAATTATATAAATTATATTTTGAATTTATTTAAAAGTTTTAAATAAAAGTTTTAACTTTTAAATTAGATAATATTTCTAGTTTGAGTAGTTCTCATCCAAGAGCCATTTATCATCCTCCAATATTTGCAAGAAGAATGGAGGACCCTTCAAGTGTTAAGTGCATGTTTAATATGACGAGATGTCAAGTGGGATGATTTATTGTTTGGTTGCAATATTTTCACTTAGTAAATTAAGGATTTCAAGAAGATTTCCTGTAATCTCCAAAAGCCTCAATTTAGTCCCGGTATTTTGTTTTTAAATATGTCATTTTTAAATACCTATGGTCCTTGTATTTTTATAAAAATACAGTTTAGTTCGTATAGTATGTTTTATTACATCTAATTAAATCCAAACATACTGTAAGGGTTACACACAATGATGATTGATTTGTCAAACAATACATGCAAAACATGATAAACTTTCCAGGATAATCCTAGAGTTCATATAAATTTAAATCTATAAATATAACTAATGATAAATATATTTTTAATATAAAAATATTAATATTAAAATCAACCATGCTTAAATTTAAATAAGAAAACGCTTAACAATTTAAATAATAATTATTTTGGAAGATAAAATAGTGAAGAATTAATAAGGATTAATTTCCACCATCATCAACTTTTAACTAGCCACCATAAATCAATAATTATAACCAGAAAAATTAAGAGTTCTTTGAGTATAAAAACTAAGAATTCTTTGAAATTAATTTAGATTAAAATATAATTTTTAAAATTAAAATAAATCTTATAGATTTTATTGATTTTTTTTCGAGGCTGTAACACCACCACCTCTCTATCCATCCATTATAAATTTTATCAAAGCTTATACAAGCTCATCAAGTAATTTCATTCGAGAAAGCCTCGATCCTCGTAAAAGAAAACTTTAATGGCAAATAAAAAAAAGTTTTAAGAGTTAAAATATTATTTATTTTAAACATTTGGTTATCATGTGCTTTAGTATAAACGAGCTGATTGGCCTGCTTTGCTGGGCATTTTTATCTATGTAGAAAATTAATTGATTTTATAAATGTTGTATTTTGTTATTTTAATATTTAATTAGTACTGTAATTGATAAAAATATGCTAAAAATGGTTTTTTTCAACCAAAATATGATTGAATATTGCTATTGCTAAAAAACTTTTCATAAAATTTGTTAGAAAATTTGCTAAGAAGGTGAAATGATTTATAAGAAATTTGTTGTCACGGATACTCTAGTTAAAAAAATAAAACAACAAAAGAAACCCGGTTAAAAAAAAACAATTGAGTTGGACAGTAAAAAATCAAAAATACATGTGAAAAAAAGGTCACCGTTTCTTAAAAGAAACAAACAAAGGGTCTAAAATATAAATTTAAATTCAAAGCCAAAGTTTTTTTTTATAAGATTTATTCATCATATTATTATATTAAATATCTTTAAGAATGCCGATATTAATTTTTTTTTCAAGAAATCGTAGGTCATTTTTTTTCTCTCTTTATATATTTTTAGGCGATAATATTAAATAAATATTAAACACATATACTTAGTCTCACATATTATATAGTGTGATCGAAATGGGAAGTGATTTTTATATTTTTTAATTGTAGATAACCTAGGTAAATTTGTTAAAAAAAAACAATATGAATTGCCTTTTTTCCCCAATAATATTAGATCTGACACATTATAAATAAAAACATTGCAATATTTTTCAAAAAAGGAATATATATTTTTTGCGTGCTATAATTACTTATTTGCTGTCTAAAAAGAACAGTGTAGTCGAAACAGAAAGTACCTCATATATTTTTTAATTGTATATAATCTAGGCAAATTTGTTACCTTTTGTTTTTTTGAGTTGTATTTTTTCCTGGATAATATTAGATCTTAAATATTAAAAATCTATTTTTTTTTCCAGAAATACACTTGAACAAAAGAGCACAAAATTAAAATTCGAAGCCAATTTTTTTTATAAGATTTATTCTTCATATTATTATATTAAATGTATTTAAGAATGCTGATATTAATTTTTTTCTTGCAAAAAATCCGAGGTCATTTTTTTTTATCTCTTTATATATTTTTAGACGATAATATGCAATAAATATTAAAACATATAATAATGACTTGTTTGCCGTTTAAAAAGAACAGTTTAATCGAGACAAAAGTGACTTGTATCGTTTTTTAATTGTAGGTAACCTAGGTAAATTTGTCTATTTTTTGTTCTTGAGTTGCAAAAATAATTAAAATTATAAAATTTTAACGGAAGAAAAAACACTCAAAAACATTAACAAAAGAGTAAGCAAGAAAAAATATATATTATTATTATTATTATTATTATTATTAATGAAAGTGGCAGAAATAAATCAAAGAACAAAAAATCGATGGAAAATAAAATTATTAGGAAAAACGTAGTAATTATTTGATAAGCATTAAAAATTTTAACAGGGATTTAAATCATAAATCAAAAGTTGAAGGGCTGAAATGAAAATCACATTTATTATCAATTTCAATCCAAGGACAAAATTGCAAAAATTCAAACCTGTGTACCAAATTTATTGACCAATTTGGACCCCATCCGGAAATAAAAAGTTGCAGGACCGAAGTGAAAGGTGCACATTTAATTAATTTCAACCTGAAGGACCAAATCGAAGCAAATTCAAACTAATGTAACAGAAGTGAAAGATGTAGGAAAGGAAATTGCAAGTTGAGGGACCTAAGTGAAAAAGACAAAAACACGGGGGCCTCTCCTGCACTTTTACATGCAGGGGAGAGAGAGAAACGTTGCCGCCATCTTCAACCGGCCTCCATCGCGTCCACGGACATCGTGTGGCACAACGCGCCGCACAGGGCGGAAGACCAAGCGGAGACACACTGTATTAGATGCCGGTAGCCCATTTTCGGCCACCGTATCATACCGCACGCGCCACTTTACAGGAGCGTCAGGGGGGACACCGTCGGCCGCGTGCAATGCACGCGCCTGACAAATTTCTAAAAATATATAAATAATAATGGCCAGTTACCGTAATGTCCCTGCCCTTAAATAATCAATTTTGTCTTATTGGGGGCTATAACCGTCTTTAGCCATTTCAAAAATATTAAAAAAAAATAAAGGGTTGCGGCGGACCGGACCGGTCCATACGCGTGCAATTACACCCGCACCCCTGAGCCTAAACGTTATTTACCCCTCATCCGAAACGCTATTTTGTCCTATTACCAGGGCTAACATCGCCACTACATTGTTCATAGCCGGAAAAAAAAGGTGCACGAACTAGCGCGACGCACGGAGAACAAAAGACCAGTCCACAGAGTAAATGGGTCACGGGCTACAGTACTGAGGCCGAGCTCTTTTGTTAATTGACTGTTTTTGAGTTTTATTAAAATTATTTTTTAAAATGTTTTTTATTTAAAAATATATTAAAATATTATTATTTTTTATTTTTAAATTTTGTTTTTGAAATCACCACATTCAAATACTAAAAAAATTTAATTTAAAATAAAAAAAATAAAAAAATTAAATGTTTTTTAAAAAGACTTTTAAATCACATTGAAAAAATCATTTTAACGGTCACAACAAAAACACACACTGACTCTACTACTACTTTCGACCTCTGTCTCTGCATTAACGGTCACATTTCTTACACCATCTCTTACATCTGTCACAGATTTTTTAGTTCTTTAGTTCTCTCTCTAAAACCCTTCTCTCTTCAACTGTAATAATTTTGCTCCATTTCCTGGCCATACTGTTTTTTTCGTCTTCTCTGCAATGGAACCAGAAAAAATAGATTGGAAGAGAATAGACTCTGTCTTTGAAGAAGATAAATTGTACGAGAGCGTAAACGCACCCAAATGGTTTGATTTCTTTGCTCCTGAAGATTCCATAGATGATGAAGCCTGGTTTTGCAGACCTGGTATGCACCCTTCAAATACTTGACACGTTTTGTTTTTCGTCCCATGTTTTTCTCAGTCTCTCATGTTTTACTGTTTCCCTGTTGCAGATTGTAACCATCCAAAGACAGCTGAGGATTTCCTTAAAACCACACAAACTTCTAAGGTCCAACCTTTTCCCCCCTTCATTTACCGATGTTTGTACTATATAAATAGTAGCTGATCTATGGTCTTGCATTTCCTTATTTAATCTGAGAAAATATAAATTATGAGTCTCAAATCTTCTTTTCTCAGTTACCAAACAGTTTAATTAATTGAAATTTACTTGACTCGTTTTATTTTTTTGTTGAATTGTTCTGCTTCAGTTTTCGAGCTCGGGTGATAAAGCTAGAAGTAGAGCCCCTCTCAGCGAGAAGAATCAAAGGTACTCACAAAGCAAAGCCGCATGGAGTTTTAAATTTTCTATCATATTAAGTTTTTCCTTATTTTCTTTTTTCATCTGGGTTTAGAGATGCAAAATCGAAGAGAAGGGGGGCAGAGTCAGTCTTCATTTACACCATACAATTACAAAGCTAAATTCAACCAGGATAGCGAAAATCGGAACCCAAATTTATCAACACCAGCAAATCACCATGAGTCTACGAAAGAAATGATCAAATCAAACAGTGAAAATAACAAGCCTATTGATGATGTGCCACAAACCAGGGAGGCACCAAGGCTAAAAAGCACGTTATCGGCAAGGAATTTGTTTGCCGGGAAAGATAAATTAGGTCATATTACTGAGTTTTGCAATGAATTGAAGAAGATGGCGACGAGAGCGTGGGAAAAAGAGAGTTTGAATGAGAAGGAGAGTCAAGTGGGAGAGAAGAAAGATGGGGTGTTCGTGAATGAGGGTTCCAGAGAGGTTTTAAGAGAGTTGAACGTGAAGGAGAAAGAGAGCAAACCATTGCTTGAAAAGGATGGAGAGAAACCCGAAGGAAATGAGAAAGGAATTGTCAAAGAGAAGCAGAGGAGGAAGAAGTAAGTTATTTCTCTCTATGCTGCCTTTTTCATTTTGTACATAAGCAGTTAACTTGAATTGTGTAGAGGAGGAGGGTCTTAATTTTGAATTTTCAAGGATTATGTTTTTTTTTTTTTTAATATTTGGGGTTGATTTAAATTGATTAAGGTTTGTGTAATTGCAACAAATTAAAGTGGGTTTGCTCAGATTAAGGTGTGGTGGCCAAAGAACTCGTGCAAAGTTTATTTATTCTAATGGTTTATTTATTCCCAGAGCTTGACTTAAAATAGTCTTTTGTCCTAAAACAAACTTATACTCGAATATTATTCAAGTGTGTATATGTTCAGCACAGGCGATTTGAGAATGAACTTGTAAATATATGTGACTGACATTTGAATAATCTATGGAGATATTTCAAGGGGCTAAACTTTTGTTGTTGAATTGCGCAGAAGAGATGACGATGCAGAAAACATGCCGGTCTCTCTGAATTTGGCAAATGTGAAGAGCAAAGGAGAGGAGCGGTTGTTGCTGATTAGGACGAACCCGCCTTCACCTCAATGCTTTTCTGCCAATCGCGCACCCGCCAAAACTTCTACCCCTTCCAAGGCTTCCACGTCCAGGCTTACGGTATGCGATGCAACTGTTTCCATACTTAATATCGAACTTTCTGTCGTAGGGGGTTAAGGCGAGTTAATAATGATATTGACAAACATGGAAACCGAAAGAGTTTAACTGCAGGTTTGAGTATTGAATCAGATATATTGATTGTTTCTTCTTGCTAGTCGATCCTTTTTTGCATCAAGAAAAATGAGAGGAATGTAAAGAATATGCAAAATGAATGGCTTCCCCTTGCCATGGATATTCGTTCACTAAATTTCAAACAAACACGTTGATTACGCCGATTAACACGATGTATGGATATGCCTGCACCTATTCAAATAAGTTAGGTCTCCAGTACTGATTCTAACGTTGATGAACTTGTCATTTCCTTAAGGACAGCAGGAAGCACTTCACTTAGGCCAACCTCTGTTGTATTCTTCCACACTATGCTTTCTTCTCAGTAAACGACATTGAGACTCAAGCATGTTTGGTCCTACCCTAATCATCGTCCTAAATTCTGTTTATAGTCTATTGCTCAACTCCAAACTGCACTTTTTTGTTAATTTGATTCACCAGTTGTCTCACTAGTGTATTATGATTTTCCGGTTAGAAAAGCACTTGCTAATTTGCATCTTAGCTAGGACGTGTAACTATAGCTAAGTCTACGTAGTTGTTTCAAAGAATGTTTACTTGATTTTACACTCATGTGATGATGGTGAACTGCGCCAGGTAAGGGGAATGCTCGAAGAATCGAAGGATGAGGAGGAAATTGAGGGCAATGGCAGAAGTTTTTTCACAGCCGATGGAAGAGAATCAAGAGCTATGGATGTTTTCTGGTTCCTAAAGCCATGCACGCACTCCAGCTGAAATGTGAAACCCCGCTCCCTCTCCAGCTAATCCAAATTCATTGTTTTAAAGATTTATTTTTTCTTTTAGCCCAGCTGCCATTACACCTTGTTTTTCTATTATTCATACATCCTCACATTCTTTAATTCTTGCTCCTTGATTGATATGATTCATTCGATGTCAATAAGGGAAACTGTAAGAAGCGAATTCAAACTCTTTATAGCAAATAAAATTTGTACAAACACAACTCATTAGTACTAGGTATCAGCTGGGAGTGGCTTTGTGACATCTCAAATCATGCCAAACCTCATATTCTGTGAAAATCTTTCGGTGCCAAGGTCTTTCGGTATGTGTTTCTCTTCCTTTCGTACATACTGCGAGTTTAGCTCTTGAACAAGCTCACACAGTCAGCAATAATGGCTAAACGCCAAACCTTGCCATCCGCCGCTTTTAGACATACCGGTGTAACATGTTGCTGTGCTTTCTGTCCTAACAAAAAAGAAAACCACGGACATCAATAGCGTATCTCTTTGTTTTTCGCCTTTGCTTCTGTTTTGGATGGATTACAATTAAAGAGATTTATCCCAAAATCCCAAATTCTGCTTCATGTTGATTGTGATGACAAAAAAATACCCCATCTCCAAAACAGAAGAGAGAAAATCACCCTTTATTTACTCTTAATTATATTGCATCCTTATAACACCCCTCAAACATTTCTCTATGACTCGTAATCCCGCACAACATCATAAACACATCCAGCAAAATTAAAATACTAAAGTAAAAACAACTTATTGCAATCTACATCAGCTCTAAGACCATAAAAGTAAACCAGAGGAAAAAAGAAAGAAAGAAGAAGAATGTGCATGAACACCCTCTTCTACTCTACCCTGGAATTGCAAAGCAAAATATCCCAGAGCCTAGACCACGCGTGCCTTGCACGAGGATAGAATCTCGTAGTATAAACCCTCGACCCCCTTAACAGACCTTCCATGGTTTCCACAAAGAAACTCAAGTTCCTCATCGGTGGAATGTAAAAAGTTAAAGGCACCGCGGAGAAAGCCACTGTAAAGAAAAGCTGCAACATCGTAGAACCAATGCAAGAGAGAGAGAGAGAGAGATTTGAGCTCTTTGGATTTCTTGGTAGATCTTGTGAAGTTCCGAGGGAGAGAAGTTTTTTAGATTTTGGAGGGTTTGTTGATTTGCAGAGCTCTTTATTGCGAGAGAGTCGAGGAAAGAGATGGATCGGACAGTCGGGAAGTTCTGGAAATCTAAAGAAGTTCGAAGATTGAAGTGTTCTTGTAGCTACAACATTAAGACAAAAGTAAGAAACTTGAAAAAAGAAATAGAAGACTGAGAGAGCAGGACTGGTAGATGGATGGGCGTGGTGGGCTGACTTTTAATTATATTTTTTGGCCTTTTCTTTTTATCATAATTAATTCTTTGAGGTTTTTTCTGGCTATGACTTGTGGAACTGTGGATTGTTTATAGATTTATTTTTGTCTAGTAGTAGCCGTACTGTTTTTTTTTTACTAATTTGTAGCATTCCACTAAAGAAATTTCAGATTTAATCCAAATTTGCTGATGATGATGAATCATGTTCATGTTATGGATGTGTCACAGGAATGATGTGATGTGATAAATTGAAAATTGACAGGTGGAAATGATTTATTAACGTTGGCCTTAATTAAACTTTATTTTAGCTGGTAAAAATATCGATTATATCAAATGAGTAACCATCATTGCTTTATCATCTCATTGATGTTATTGATAATACCATCTCACCGCATTCTAATTAATATCATATTTAATAAAAAATAAGCACATGATAATATAAATCTATGCAAATTTTAACCATAAAAATTTTAAAATATTATTTATTTTTATAATATTAATTATATTTTTTATTTTGACCATTGAATCGGGTTGAAATTCTATAAAGAGTTTTCAGATATTATTATACCTCAAGCTAAAAATTTAAAGCAATCAAAGTTTAGAAAGATCTTGCGAGATTATCATGATATTTTTATAATTTTGTTTTGAAATGTTGTTTTTTCATGTTGGATTTTTTTCAATCTTATCATTTAACAATAAATTTATTGAGAATTAAGTTTTATGACTTGTTTTATTTGGGGTATTATGATCTCATGACCCGAGTCACGAATTCAAAAAGTTAACCGGATCAATCCAATATGTTTTTGTGTAAAATAAAATAAGTATTTCATCTTAGATTTTTTTAAGTCAAATTATATTATTATCGGTTATTCAAGTTGTTTTTTGATTTATTGAGTCAGTTGAATGATATCATTTCAACTCCCACTTGTATTTGAAATTTGAATTTAGTTTATTTTTTTATTTAAATTGAACTTATATTAATATTTTGAGTTCTACGTATACACAATAAAACTAGAAAACAACATATGATCAAAATATGTCATTTGAATTGAAAAAAATAGAAGGCGAATGAAAATAAAATTAACAGCAATGGGTAGGTGAGCAGCCTTGTTTGACGCACACATCGCAGCAGGTTATCCTTGTTCTTTACTTTTCCAAAGGGAGTAATGCCAGCATCGCAGTAGGTAGCGTTCATTTTACAGATAAAAAGTCCTATAATTACCTACACACCTCTGAATTGTCTTTTTAGAGGATACGAGCTGATTTGCCCGCTTTGCTGGGTTTTTTTATCTATGTAAAAGATTAATTGATTTTATAAATGTTGTATTTTATTATTTTAATATTTAATTAGTATAATTGTAATTGATAAAATCTGTTAAAAATGGTTTTTTTCAACCAAAATGTGATTGAATATTGCTATTGCTAAAAAACTTTTGATAAAATTTGTTAGAAAATTTGCTAAGAAGGTTAAATGATTTATTAGAAATTTGTTGTCACGGATATTCTGGTAAAAAAAAAACAAAAAAAAAACCCGGTAAAAAAAGAACAACTGACTTGGACACTAAAAAATAAAAAATACATGTGGAAAAAAGATCACAGTTTCTGAAAAGGAAAAAAAGAGTCTAAAATATAAATTTAACTTCAAAGATAAAGTTTTTTTTTATAAGATTTATTCATCATATTATTATAATAAATATATTTAAGAATACCGATATTAATTTTTTTTCAAGAAATTGTAAGTCATTTATTTTCTCTGTCTATATATTTTTTATGCGAGACTATTAAATAAATATTAAACACATATACTTAGTCTCACATACTATATAGTGTGATCGAAATGGGAAGTGATTTTTATATTTTTTAATTGTAGAAAACCTAAGTAAATTTGTAAAAAAAAAAGATTAGATCCGAGGTCATTTTTTTTTATCTCTTTATATACTTTTAGGCGATAATATGCAATAAATATTAAAACATATAATAATGACTTGTTTGCCGTTTAAAAGGAACAGTGTAATCGAGACAAAAGTGACTTGTATCGTTTTTTAATTGTACATAACCTAGGTAAATTTGTTTATTTTTTGTTCTTGAGTTGTCTTTTATCCCCAGTAATATTAGATATAAAATGATTATTGCTATTATTGCAAAAACAATTAAAATTATCAAATTATCCCGAAAAAAAAAACACTCATAAAACATTAACAAAAGAGTAAGCAAGAAAAAGAATATATTATTATTATTATCATTATCATTATCATTATCATTATCATTATTATTATCATTGTCATTATTATTATTATTATTATTATTATTATTATTATTATTATTATTATTTTCAAAAAAGAAATATAATTTTTTTGCGTGCTATAATTACTTATTTGCCGTAAAAAAAGAACAGTGTAGTTGAAATGGAAAGTGCCTTATATATTTTTTAATTGTAGATAATCTAGGCAATTTTGTTTACCTTTTTTTTATTGAGTTGTATTTTTTCTCGGGCAATATTAGATCTTAAATATTAAAAATCTAATTTTTTGATTTTTTTAAGAATTGAACTTTAACAAAAGAGCACAAAATTAAAATTCAAAGCCAATTTTTTGTTTTATTTTATCAGATTTATTCATCATATTATTATATTAAATTTATTTAAGAATTTTGATATTAATTTTGTTAATCCAAAACATCCGAGGTCATTTTTTTTTTATCTCTTTATATACTTTTAGGCGATAATATGCAATAAATATTAAAACATATAATAATGACTTGTTTGCCGTTTAAAAAGAACAGTGTAGTCGAGACAAAAGTGACTTGTATCGTTTTTTAATTGTAGATAACCTAGGTAAATTTGTTTATTTGCTGTTCTTGAGTTGTTTTTTATCTCCAGTAATATTAGATATAAAATGACTATTACTATTATTGCAAAAACAATTAAAATTATCAAATTATCCCGAAAAAAAACACCCATAAACATTAACAAAAGAGTAAGCAATAAAAATAATATATTATTATTATTAGTATTAGTATTATTATTAGTATTATTATTATTATTATTATTATTATTATTATGGAAAATAAAACACAAATATCAATTTATCAAGGGATGAAAATAAAAAATTCAAACTATAAGGGCCAAAATGAAAATTCAATATATTATCAATTGCAATCAAAGGATCCAATTGAAGAAATCAAAACTTATGTACTGTATTTATTGAATAATTGACACCGAATCCGAAAATTAAAAGAAGGAGGACCGAACTGAAACATTGACATCCAATCAATTGCAATCGGAGGACCCAATCGAACTAAATCAAAACTTATGCAACCAAAATCAGGACAAAAAACAAAATCAAAAGTCAAGGGACTGAAGTAAAAAGTTTCACAAATTGGGGGACTCTCCTGCACTTTTACGTGCAGGAGAGAGAGAGAGAAACGTGGCCGGCGACTTTAACCGGTCCCCGACGCGTCCACGGGAATTTTTATGGTAAACGCGCCACCGCGGGAAGAAGACGACGCCAAGACTAACCGCTCTGTACGTCGGAATATCGTCTCCGTCCAGCATATGAAGCCGCACGCGCCACCTAAACAGGGCGTGGGGCGTGAAACCGGTAGGCGCGTGTTACACACGCACTGACAATAAACGCGGAAAAAAATAAAAAAAATGGTCAATTACCGGAAAGCCCCTAGACCGAAATCAATGTTTTTGTCTTATGCGGGGTCAGAATAGTAATTAGCCATTTTACATATATTAAAAAAAAAACTGCGGCGGACCGGACCGGTCCGGTCCGGTCCGTACGCGTGCAATTACATGAATGACCCTGACCCTCAACGCTTTTTACCCTCAGCCCGAGCGCTATTTGTCTTATTACCGGGGCTGAAATCGTCGGAACACTGTTCATTGAAGAAAAAAAAAGGCAGACGAACAGCCGTGACGCACGGCCGATAAATGGCCAGTCCACAGTGCAAATGTCTCTATGGCTACAATACCGACCCCGAGCTCTTTTAGCTCTTTTGTTAATAGATATAATTTTACTATTTAAATGATATGTTATCTTAATTAAAAATAATATGTTTAATTTACTGTTTACAACAGTATAAAAAATCAAAAATACTTCTAGTCTATCAACTGTTTATTGTTTGCTGACAAGAATAAAATCATAGTTTTACCATATAAAATATCCAAAAAAAACACAAATATCCCGGAGCAGCCAGCAAATATCAACTAGTCTTATAAAAAAGTCAAAAATACCCTGAGCCAAGAGTTATTTTTAACGTTGAGAGTCTGTATGTATCTACTGTTATAATATTTATCCCACACGGATTAACTTTATCTTTAATTATTGACCGTTAACTTGATAGACAAATGATTTACTCCGTTAAAGGAGAGATTAACGGCTTTAATGGCGCTGCTTAAAGTTTATTCCTTGTAATTACCAGATCTACTTTCTACTTTTTTTATGAGTATTTTTCTGCTAATTTTTGTTTCGTCCGACTAAAAACATAGCTATTCGAAATACCACTTCAAAACAAAAAAAAAGGCGGGGAGGGGATTGATAACTTCTCGTATTATATCTTCGAACCAAACCCTTCAAGATCCGATCGTGTTTATTCGATTTATTGATTTTCATGCGCCAAAAATGCAATCCCTAAAATAAATAAATAAAAAAGGTCATTTAACCATTTTTATTGTTTAAAAAATATTTTCTAAATAACTTCATTTCAAGTGTCTAATTGGGAGTATGATTACGATTACTTTTGAAAATAATTTTCATTCAAAAAATCATATGTTTTTTTTTAAATATTTTTTATATCAGCACATTAAAATATCTAAAAACATCATTTTTTTAATTTAAATTAAAAAAATAAAAATATTTTTTTTATTTTTTTTTAAAACACAGTGCCAAACAGGATCTAAGAATGATAAATAAACAACATTTATTATTTATACTGTGAGATTAATCCATGGACATAGGTAAAAATTTATAATGAATGACATTTTTTTTGGATGTTTCCTAATCTATCAACTTCAGTTCATAGGTTAGCTTTCAATGTTCAAATGATTCCATTTAATATTTTATTTTTTCATTGGTTGAAGTTGTTTCTAATTCGAGTCTAAAATGTTGTTTTATAATCTAGTTCAAATCTTTATAATGATTAAAAATTAAAATTTTTAAATCAAAACTTAACTTGTAATGGATGCCACTTTTTTCTTTATTATTATTATTATTATTATTATTATTATTATGAGGTTAAGCTCATTCCATTTGCAGTCCCTTAAATTATTAGCACGAGGGTGTAGTTGATTTATTTATTTATTAAAATATATATTTTTTTAAAAATTATTTTTTTGCATACTCAAATCAAAATATTTAAAAATATAAAAAAATAAATTTAAAATAAAAAATAAAAATAATTTCTGCTTTAAATTTTAAACGTTTCAGAACTTACTCTTAAGGCCTAGAATTCGTGACTTCTTGTTTTTGAGTTCGATTTTCATTTAAATAGAAACCCAAATCCATATTAGTGGATAATGGCCCAAACAAAACGTAGGCTTTTAGCCCAGAACAAGAAACAAGAAGAAAGGAGGAACCAAGGGAAGTGGGTCTTGGCGACACCCTAGCACAGAACAGACCAGAACACAGGTGCTTCGACAACTGAAATTTACAGGACAGTGGTTTTGAATTTCTGTGGAGCCGCAGTCGAAGCAGTGGTTTCGAGAAGCTGTTATGGAGGCGGCACCGTTTACTTCTTCTTCTTCTTCCACCTTCAAAAGTGCATCCATCTCCTCCTCCTCCTCTTCTCTTATATGTCTTTCAAAAAATTTCTCGAGAAACCACCTTCCTTCGAAGTTCAAGTCACGTAGAAATCTCTCAGTTCGTGCATCCGATGATGATTCAGGTCCCCCTTTTCTTCATATATCTCTTTAAACACATACACAACATCATCTATTACTAAAACTTTTTTTTTTTCTCTTAATGAATTTTGCAGTAGTGACTCTGCTTGATTATGGTGCTGGAAATGTCCGTAGTGTCCGAAATGCCATTCGTCATCTCGGTTTCCAAATCAAAGATGTACTGTTTATTTTTTTAACGTAATTCATCTTTTTTGAGTATATATAAGTAATGCAGTAATAATTTATGATTTTATTTTGAAAAAATGAAATAAAATCAAACAGGTGCAAACTCCGAAAGACATTCTAAATGCAAGGCGTCTTATATTTCCTGGTGTTGGGGCTTTTGCACCGGCTATGGATGTCCTTAACAACACTGGGTTTGTCTTTCTGTCTGTCTTTTTTCTGTTCCAGCTGTTGCTGTTGTGCTAAAGATTTAACAATCCATTTCTTTGTTGTATTAACATTTGCAGGATGGGCGAAGCACTCTGTACCTATATTCAGGATGATCGCCCATTTTTAGGCATTTGTCTTGGGCTTCAGCTACTTTTCGAGTCCAGCGAGGAGAATGGTCCAGGCCAGTCTCTTATTTTTGTCTGCTAAATTGGATGCCTTGACATTGTTCTTTCTCTCTGTTGTTTTATTTCCTTTTCCTTACAGAGTATTTAAATATCTGCACTTGTCTCAGTGGGTGGTCTTGGTCTGATTCCTGGTGTGGTGGGGCGGTTTGACTCCTCGAAAGGTTTCAGAGTACCTCATATTGGCTGGAATGCTTTGAAAATCACTAAGGACTCTGAAATTTTGGATGATATTGGAAACCGCCATTTGTATTTTGTTCACTCTTACCGTGCCATGCCAGTGCGTCTCTCTTTTTCTCGTCTCATCTTATCAGTTATCTAGTTGCATAATTCTGTTATGCGTATATTTGGTTTATGATCATTCCTTTGCAGTCAAAAGAAAATAAAGATTGGATTTCCTCTACCTGCAATTATGGTGATGAATTTATAGCTTCTGTTAGAAAGGGAAAAGTGCACGCTGTTCAATTCCATCCAGAGAAGAGTGGAGGCAAGCAGTTCATAACCCCTGCTTTTCTTTATCTTCAACATATGGATTGTGAACATGATTAAATTTCAGCTCCGCTCTGTAAACAATCTTGAAGATTTGCATTTTGTTGCCCTCTTCGTTCAGGAAGGGGGTTATTTTTCTCCTCCAAGACTTTACCTTTGGATTTGGATACTTTCTGCCCTAATGATCTTGAATCTCTTGTCTATACAGTGCAGAATGTATGAAAAGTATATTTATAGAATCATTTTCTTGTTTTCGGCTTGAGAGTAGGTGGTTAATTCTTCCTGTTATGCTGTACAGTAACTAATTTTGCATTTGGATGTTAATTAGACTGCCTATTTAACGATGATTGATATGATCTAAAATGAATTTCACAGATGTTGGTCTTTCAGTATTGAGGAGGTTTTTGCTTCCAAAGTCATCTCTGACAGAGGTAGACTCTGTACTCCGAAATTGATGCATCTTCAATTTCTCTTGACTTCTTTATTGAAACATCTAATGAAATGAAACTTTATTTGAAGACAGAAGCGTACTGAAAGGAAAGCATCAAAACTTGCAAAGAGGGTAATATTTCCCAAACTTAAGTTTTATTTAAGTTGTTTTGGATTTTCCTTGTCCCTGCTACAAATTTTGTTTTGTGACTTCACTGAGCCTGAATGGTTCTCATGTTTTTTCATCCTTTGAATTTGGCATCTGTTTGGATTTGAGTTTTTTTGAGGTGATTTCTGTGGGATAATACAATATTTTGTTACCATTTAAAGGATTAAAATACTTTTACTCAGCTGATAATTAGTGGGACTGTAGTTTCCTCTCTCTCTCTCTCTCTCTCTCTCTCTCTCTCTCTCTCCCTTTTAATTTCAGTTTTCTTTTCTTTCAAGGAGGATATCCATTTTGTTTGTTCTCCTAGTTCTTTCAGATAAATAAAAATTCTATTGAAGATATAGATGAGGCATGATTGCATAGAGGAGAGTAAGGTATCCTCTAGAATTATGAGTACATATGCAGAAGATCAAAAAAATAAAAGGGTCTTCCTATCGCTTTGTGTGTCAAATAAGGAAAGTTCTAGAAAGGCTCTTGAGGAATTTCACTATAAGGAAGAAAAAAGACAATTCTATACCACAGCAACTGATCAGATGAATGCACTTGAACTAATCATTTTTATCCAAGTATGTGTCTATGTATGCTCTTCATAAGGTCCTACTCTCAGTGATATTGCTTCTCTTCAGGTAATTGCTTGTCTTGATGTGAGGACAAATGATGAAGGAGATCTTGTTGTGACCAAAGGAGACCAGTATGATGTAAGAGAACATGCAGAAAAGAATGAGGTATGGTGAAGAATACCACTTGCAATATGTGGGATTGGCATGTGACTAGAGACCACTGCATGTTGAAGGTGCTAGTAGGAAAAAATAGCGCCAGAACTTTGTGAAACCTTGAAATGGGCCAAAGATTTACACATTTTAAGCAAACACACATCTTGCATTTTTCAATTACCTTGTTAAATGCTTTAGCTGTTTTGTCTGTGTATCTTTCTTGGACATGCTTCTGAAGTTCATTTCTTAAGGTTGGAATCCTTTATCTTTGATGGATTATTGTTTTCAATTGACAATGAATGCGGGAATTGTGGAATTGAATTACTCATTGTGATTTTAGTTACATTTTAAGGTGAATGTTCTTGTGTTGTGCTTGATGGATTAATGCCTTCACCTGAAAAAAGAAGCTTTTGATTCTATTTAGTCAAGAAAAAAAGGAAAAGAAGTTCATGATTCTAATTGAATGTGCTTATTTGGTCTCAATCAATCTTTTCCTGAATTGTAACCATCCATGAAAATATGTATTTGCATCTCATTAATGGTATTATTGATGAGAGTTTTTTAGGTTAGAAACTCTCATGATTCTAATTGAATGTGCTTATTTGGTCTCAATCTTTGTAAAACTCTCATCAAAAAAAGGAAAAGAAGTTCATGATTCTAATTGAATGTGCTTATTTGGTCTCAATCTTTTCCTGAATTGTAACCATCCGTGAAAATATGTATTTGCATCTCATTAATGGTATTATTGATGAGAGTTTTTAGGTCAGAAACCTTGGCAAGCCAGTGGAACTTGCTGGACAGTATTACAAAGATGGTGCTGACGAGGTATGCTTTCTTTACGTGATTTAATTTGATCCATATACTACCAGGGAGAAGTAATAATGTGCTTAACGTGCTATTGAATTTCAGGTTAGTTTCTTGAATATCACTGGCTTCCGCGACTTTCCCTTGGGTGATTTGCCAATGTTGCAGGTTGGTTTTGTAGCTATTTAATTACATGCTAAAAATAAGAAAATTATTGGTAACCTGTAGACAGAAGTCTCATTTATCCATAATTTTCGTTGTTTTTCCATGCTCTTGAAGGTTTTGAGAAGCGCTTCAGAAAATGTTTTTGTACCGTTGACAGTTGGAGGTGGAATTAGAGATTTTACTGATTCTAATGACAGGTATGATTTCAGTGTAATGTGGCAGATCAATCTTACAGTTCAACATTTTTCTAACTTGTATGCATACAATCTTTCCCATAATTTCCCCAATTTATAGTTTCCTTGTCATCTCCATGTGTCGTCACTGATTAGTTAGATGTGTGGGCATATTATCATTAAGTCCTTCTCTGTTCAGGTATTATTCTAGCTTGGAAGTTGCATCCGAATATTTTAGGTCTGGGGCTGATAAGATTTCTATTGGAAGTGATGCGGTCCATGCTGCAGAAGAATATTTAAAAACTAAGGTATGCAATTGCTGTAGAATCACCAAACAAGAACAGAGATCAAGATAACTAATTCAATTTATTTGATCAATAGTTTTAACAACTGAATGTCTAGGTAGGTGCATATTTATAGCACCAAACCAAATAAAATGAGGAAAGGTAAAATCCAATGATAATGGGAAATTAAAACATTTGATTAGGAAAACCTAATAAATAAGAAATAAACTAGATTCTCATTGTAAGTACTAGATAATAAGTACCACACCCCTAAATGACACTAATATCTGGAATAATCATACAACACTAAAGCGCCTAAATTATCAAATATCAATTCCCACTTTGTCTTTCTTCATTCCCCATCAGCAGTGCTTCCCAGTATTTGATTTACTTAAAAGTTCTGTTTGGTTCACATCCCTGTGTCTTCCCTCCTAATTGTCCTTGGACTCCACTTGTAGGTAAAGACTGGGAAGAGCAGCATCGAACAGATATCAAGAGTTTATGGAAATCAGGTAAATTCTTGTGTAGTTTGAAATATTTGAACCATCATACTCTTGGAAATAATTGCTGCCTTTGTAACATAAATGCTCTTAATGGGTATCTAGAGTAGCAGAGGATAAAAGGATGCGGATACTCACATGTTAGATTTAGATGAATCTTGTCAAATGATTATGATTGACTAATAGTGAAATGTATCATTTTAGTTTATTAACAGAACAGATATTATTTAGATGATGTGGTGACAAATGTTGTCGGCTCTATTTCTGCATATCGTTTTACTAACTGAAATTCAGTTTCCAGTTTAGTTCCTTATTTGTGTTCATGAACTAAATATAGTTCACTGGGCTTTGATGGCTTCTCCGCGGCACATCTTCTCTTCTAGCATATAATCTTTTATGTTGGTTGGATTCTTCCATTTCTGTGCTCAATTCTATCTTTCCTCCTTTGCCCCTTCAAAAATTAGTATTAATTTCTGTATGACTGCAACCGGAATATGGAAATAGAAGTTTTTCTTGCACCTATCAAGGTACAGAGACATGATAGTGTTAGGTAATCTGATTAGGTTTTCACATCATTTCAATTTTATCGCACTGTTAGAAGAACAAATATGGTAAATGGTTTGTCTTTGTAAAGTTTGCTTATATGTAAAGTCTGCTTGTAGAATGTTATCAGTATTGCTGGAAAACATAGATCAAGTTGTCTTTCTAGTGACATGACAGGAGATAATACTTGATTGCAGGCAGTTGTTGTAAGCATTGACCCTCGTAGAATATACCTTAATGATCCTAGTGATGTGGCGTTCAAGTCTATTAGGCTGACTAAACAAGGTAAGGAGAATTTGCTTGTGCGTCCTTTTACTAATTTGAAATCTGCTATTGAATACATATTTACTGGTTGTTCATGGTATTCTTTAAATCCATAAGATCCAAAAAGCCCTTGCAATTGGTTAAAGTGCTAAAATGGTGGAATGAGGGTGTAGGAGATCCTGTATAATAAGAAATTTTCCAAGTAAAGATAATATTGATGGTAATAATAGCAAGATCCAGAGTCTCACTTGATATTTAATGGATCCTGTTTCATTTAAGCTTAACTGTTATTCATCATTTATGTTTTTTCTGTTTCCAAGATTTTAACCATGCTTTTAACTCTTACCATCTATTTTCCTCCTTATGCTGCCAAATGAATTTCTTGACGAGCATAATGTGTGCATACGTGCACAAGAGAGTTGTGTGCTTAGGTTTGTTCTCTGTAATCAGATTATACGTTAAATGGTCATTAGGTTTTCACAATTGTGTCAGGTCCAAATGGAGAAGAATATGCCTGGTATCAATGCACGGTAAGCTTTATTTCTTCATGCAATTGAAACTGAATTTAATTCTGGACCATTGGTGTTTTTTAATTACACCCTGTTTGACTTGATTTCTAGCCATCAATTCGGGCAAAACAATAGAGATTTTAAAAGCTCTAGCATGCACAAGTGCTAGCTTTTCATCTACATATATGTTTGGGTGAATACATGTAAAACCGAGGTAGAGTTTCTGCTTTATTGCAAGATAGTAGGGTTTCTACTCCAGAAAGGACAAAGAGGGGCATAGAGGGATGCTAATATTCTCTCATCTGGCATGCCCTTTAATTCCCAGATGCTACTCTTGTCATTGTCAGTCTACACTTGAGTTCATTCATATGCTCAAATAACTTAACTACTTTTAGAAGGCTATAAATTAAACATGTTCCTGAATCATCAAGATTTAGTCAGCCAAACAGAATTTTGACATAACCACCACCACCTTGACTTCAGTGCTGATGGTGGGCTGCTTGTGGTAATTTTAATTTCACATGCTACAAATTCTCCGCATAGGCCAAAAATAATTGACCATTTCTTTCACTTTTTTTCTTTCCCATCTATTAAGATTAATGGTGGGCGAGAAGGTCGGCCAATTGGAGCTTATGAACTTGCAAAAGCAGTTGAAGAGTTGGGAGCTGGAGAAATATTACTCAATTGCATTGACTGTGATGGTGAGGACTCTTACTTCTCAGGGAAAGGCCTGTTTCAACTAGATTTTCTGCAATAAAAAAACAGAATAATCTTGGAGAAAGAGTGCCACCCTGAAGCTTCTTTAAAGAATGCCAGGCTGATTCTTCTCTTACTGTTACTTCAGAAAATGGAGCATAACTGAATCCATTTCTCTGCTACTGTTTTGGCAGTAAATGAGTTCTAGAGGCTTTATTGTTCGCTTCAGTGCATGTGCATTTACATATTCTGTTTGGCACGCTACTGAATCGATATTTTGTTTCTTTCAATTTTCAAAATTACACGTGTTGCCTTTCAGGTCAAGGGAAAGGATTTGATGTAGATCTAATAAAGATGATCTCTGATGCTGTGAGCATCCCTGTGATTGCAAGCAGTGGTGCAGGTGTTGTTGAACACTTCTCAGATGTGTTCTCAAAGACAAATGCATCTGCTGCCCTCGCTGCTGGCATTTTCCATAGGAAAGAGGTATAGCTAGCAATCGTTTGAGTGCTTTTTTAGCATCCAAATCCAAAAAGATGATTTTCATCATCATTTGATTTTTTTCTGCTGTTTAATTGATGAAAAAAGCCCCTTTTTTTGGGAAAGAAAACATGCTCCCCCTCCCTCTCTCTCTCTCTATATATTACTGAATGCATTTCCTTTTCTTCTTTTTTATGTCTTGAGATGTCATATACTGCAAGCATTAAATCAACCATTAGAGTTTGGAGCTCTATATTTAAGAACTTGCAGCATGAAAATCTCTAGTTGCCGCCTCCCACAACAATAAGAGCTTTGAGAATATACTGTTCTATCTTGCATCTTGCATCTTCTTTATTGGTTTAACTGCTTTGCAAAATCTCAGATTTTCTGGCTTGCAGGTGCCCATTCGGTCTGTAAAAGAGCACTTGCTGAAGGAAGGCATAGAAGTCAGGATCTAATTCCATTTTGTGTCCTCAGTTATTACACACCGACAAAGGCAGCGTTTGCGGCGAATCTCGGCGACTTCTTTCCCCCCTCCTTTTGTTTCTAGCTAGGAACTGTATGAAACCTGGCAGGCATTAGCAGCAAAAATTAAGAGTCTTTTGCGTATAATCTGCAATCTTGGAAATTTCAGGACTTCGTTTAGCAACAATGTGAAACCATACGAGTTCTTACCTGAAATAAATAAATCGGTGGTTCTGAAGAAGCAACAATGTGTTGATTTCCTATGGGCCTGTTTGGTATTGTGGTTGGTGTTGTGGTTGAGGTTGAAAAAAAATAGTTTCAAAAAAAGCGTTTTTTATTGTGGTTCAAAATAAGCAGTTAAGTGTTTGGTTAAAACTGTGGTTGAGTTGGAGGTTGAAAAAAAAGCAGTTTTGGGTGTTTGGTTTCCAAACTTTACAAACTGCTTATAACTTGTAAAATTACTTAAAAGGGCATGGAAATACACACACACATTTATATATATATATATATGTAACTTCTACAAATAAATTTAAAAATCCCTGTTTCGCTCGGCTCAACGTTTCAGAATCGGTTTTTTTAAAACAAAATAAAAAAATAATTTTTATTTTAAATTAAATATTTTTGGTTTTTTTATATTATTTTTCATGTGTTGATGTCAAAAATAATTTTTAAAAAATAAAATAAAAATTATTTTAATACATTTCTGAATGAAAAATATTTTCAAAACAACCCCAATCCTGAGTTGTAATTTTTTTAAGACTTTTCATTTCAAAAGTGTTTTAAAAAAATGATTGTTTATTTTTATTTTTTTATATATTAAATTAAATATTTTTAGTGTTTTTATATCATTTTCATGTACTAATATCAAAAATATTTTTTTAAAAATAAAAAAATATTATTTTAATATATTTATTAATAAAAAAACATTCTAAAAAATAATAAAAACCCGAAACGGGGACTGGGTTGCCGTTTGGAACGGCATTTCAAAAGCACCTCCAAGGTGTTTTTTTTGAAACGCCGTTCTGATGTATAAATGGGGTGGGACCCATTAAAACAAAACGGTGTTTGGTTTTTACCAAATACCAAAATGGCGTCCCGTTTGGCAAACGTGGAACGCACCACGTTGCCAAACGGGTGCTTCCTATATCACAAATCCGGAAACTCCAGTCCTAAAGACCCCTTGTGATATGTAAAACAATCCTTTATTCTTAGTGAACCTATGCGGATCATGTTATCTCGCATCCGGTTTATTTGCCTGGTAAATACATGCATGATCGATCTTGGGCAGATTTGAGTCATCTCAAAAAACTAAGATATGTTTTATACGATTTAGTGCCCGTTTGACATTGCGATTCCATTGACTTTTGGCCGAAATTTGATTATTTTATTTTCATTTTAAAGACCAGTGGTTTGGTGTTTTTTGATCGTTTTCATGTGCTGATTTTAAAAATGATTTTAAAAAAATAAAAAAACATCATTTTGACGTATTTCGGCACGATAAACACTTTGAAAAGCTACCGCAATCGCACTCCCAAACAGGCCCTTAATATAATCGACGTGTAACATAAAAAATAAGTAATGTAATATAACGAAATGACTCATTACATTCCTTGCAATGGAAGCTTTGTTAAATTTCTTTTGTTATTATACGTTTTAAAAAATTATTTTAATCCCTATCTTATTTTATAATTTATATCACTTTCTAACATGTATTTTCAAATAAAAATATTTAATTAATAATCTTACTTTACTCTCTTAATACACACTCAGAGTAAAAACTCACAATTATATCATGTTCAATTTTACTAATTTAATTAGAAAAAATAAGAGGTGAAATTTGAACTGCTAATCTATTTGTCACAATTCTAAGAAATTGAGAATGATAAATGGATTTTCGAGGAATCCAAAACCTCAAATGATTTTTTATTGAGAAAATTCCTGATACATTTATTCATGACTCCAGACTTAATATAGATAAAAATTAACTACTTACCGGGTTCCAAGGACCCCCCAGTAAACACAACTTAATACTTAGCTTATCTTCAGCTAACTACCCTTTATTGACTTATTCCCTCAGCTATAAACTGACACGTAACCCAATCTCTACTACTAACCCGAAAACACCTTAACTACCCGACCGACTAGACTGGGTCAACTGACTCCTTGTAATCCGACTAACACACCAACTAATTATTCAACTAAACATTGTGACCGAACTAATTCCCTTGTATCCTGACTGAATTGACTCTGACTTGATGTGACCAGTTACAACTTGCAAGCGGTTGGATGTGACCCCTTGCTGACCGATGTAACCCTACCAGACCACACACACACACATCTTCATGTGCCCGACACGTGACACTATTTATTATTAAATATGGAAAATTTTTCTAAACATAATTTAATATCTAAAACTCGCAACTTGTGAACTCTTGAACCTGAGTTGAATTGAGAAGTTTAATTTCCAATCAATTTAATTTTGAAGGATAAAGACTTGTAAAAGTAAAAAAGATAGCAATAAAAAGAATAAGGATTGAATTTGATAGAAAAAAATCCATGGAGGATGAAATTGTAAAAAACCTAAAAAAGGATCTCAAACAAAACAAATATCAATCTAAACAATGATGATCAAATTTTAAAGATTAAAAAAATAAAAAGGGTGAAATTGAAAAATATTTAAAATTTTATGAACCAAACCATTTAAAGTTTTTTTTGAAAAAATATGACTCAGGGCATAGACTCAACCAACAAAAAAAGGTTGATATATGTACACACCTAAAAAAAATATGAAAACCCATTAAAAAAAAGAATGATTAAAAAAATCATAGAGAAGACAAATAAAGAAAAGAAATAAAACCTAACCATTAATGATATAAATGCTCAATAATAAAATTGAAAAAAAAACTTAAAAAAGGAAAAAAACCAAGAAAACCTGAATAAACCTTCTCAATCCAGACAAAAGTTCATCGCAACCCATTAAATTTTAGACCATGGTTGAATCAAGAAGTTCAACTCCCAACAAATTTAATATTGATTAGCTAAAAGAAATCCAATAGATACACTTAATAGCATAAAACTAGAAAATATAATATTTATGACAAGTCTAAATTTGACCATGTCTAGATAATACTATTCCACTTGTCATAATGTTAATATTTTTACACTAAAATTACACTAAGTCTTGCCTCTTATTTTTCGTGTTTGGTTACAACTATGCATTTTGCTTAATCAAAGAGATTCTCATAATTTTCTTATCACAAGAAAATAACTAACTCAAGCAAATAATCTTAAAGCACATCAAATACAAGAAAATCCCTTAACCTTTATTATTCTTGTAAATAAAGGACTTACACTATACAAAAATATGTGTTATGTACAAAGATTGCATGCTGCACAACTAAGACTTTCCAACCTATTGATAAACAAGGATATGTGAATTACAATGCACAAATATCATCTTATTTTTCAAGACATAATGAAACACTTTCTTTCCCAAGTTTTCTATGAACTTAGTGGTCTATTTTCCAACAAGTGTTTGAGAAGTTTCTCCCCAATGTTCTCATGATCTTAATGGCTTGTAGAGCAATCCCAGTTATACCCTTAGTTCAATCACACGTCCCTCACGATCTAGATATCCACAACTGCCACAACTAATCCCTAATTTGCATGTCTAACTATCTGTTCTTGTTGTGTTAGTTTCTAACTTAAAAGGTTCATGATTCAAGCCCCATATCAACGCTAAGTCAATAACCCAATGACTAGTACGAACCATTATACATTGCATGTCAAATTCGTTGCTGCTGAATTTTGGGCAATGTGCATTTATTAATACTCCCTTGCACCTAGAGTTCTAACAATATAAATGATCTAAATTCTATATGAATCTTCCAAGATGACCCCAAGAGAGGTGATACAAAGGAAATAAAAAAATAAAACTAAGAAATTTTAGAAAAACTTAGATCCATGGAGTCTACAAGCAATAATTACTCCATTCTTAGTTGAGAAGAATCCCAAATCTTACAATCCCATAAAATTTGCACATGCATTACATTACTTGTATGAATAAAACATGTTGACCTTGCAATTCTTAGCCAATAGGCTTTTGATAACTAAGAGAATAGCTTTATATCTATGAAAATCAACTTAGTCCTTGTAAATCAAGTCAATGGCCTCCCAATAATTAGAGTTACACAAAACTCTTTTATAGCCTCAGGGTGTATTTGGTATTTCTTTTGTTTTTGTGGTTGAGGTTTTAAAAAAACAGTTTCAAGAAAAGCACTTTTGTTGCGATTCAAAATAAGTTGTGAAGTGTTTGGTTAAAACTGTGGTTGAGTTTGAGGTTAATGAAAATCAGTTTCAAGTGTTTGGTTACCAAGCTTTTCATATTGCTTTTAACTTGTGAAATTACTTTAAAGTGTGTGTGTATTTTAAATATTTAATAATTATAATAATAAAATATAATTAATAATTCAAGTAAATTAGAAACTTGTTTTTATTCTCCCATCAAACTACTTGTAATTTCATCACGAACTATAAATCCACACGTGAAGGCCTCTGTGATCCCGGAACAACATATAGTAAAATATCATATGAAACAAAATTAGGATTGCGAGATAAAAATTATATTGTGATCTCCTTGTAATATATTTATTTATTGTAATTAATTTTTAGATTATTTTAATATTAAAAATATATTTTTATAAGAAAATATAATAAATAATAATATATTTTTATATTTTACAATATATTTTAAAAATATATAAAATAAATTTGTTATATTTTAGAAATGTGTGCTTCTGTCAGTTGGTTCTTTTGATTATAATTTTTATTTAAAAAAAAACACACAGCTAAAGAAGAAGGCAATTCCACTAACGAATAAACACCCTTTTCTTTTCATTACAGCAAGTGGCCATTTTATGCTTTTCAAAAAAAACAAAATGCTTTTCTACGCACCCGCTTCCTCTTTCCTCACCGCATGAAAAGCAGCAATTTGCTGTTTTCCGTGAACTTGCGGTTTGACAACATTTTGGGTGGGTCCCATAACCATAAAACCTGTGTTTCTTATTTAACCAAACAACAAAACTACTATTTTTTTTCAAACCTTGGTCTGGACCTCAATACCAAACGGACACTCAATCTCAAGCAAGAAGAATGTCATGTTTTAATGCTTGCAAATTAGAAAGTAAATTAGATTAAATAGTTGAACAACCATTAACAAATTACGAGATGTTCTTATTTGGAAATTTTTTCAGCTTCATTTAATTGATCACCCATAAATCATAATGTTCTACCCACTTATGGCTGATTATTTCTCATAGCACTTATTATTTGTTGGGGATTTTGGCTGATCTCTAAGTCGATCCAAACGGGTCCATGGCTATAAACATTTTTACCGCCACCAGAAAAACAAAAATGAACTGTTCTGACAAACCCTCTCATCGCACACCAAAAATAAAAGAAACGCTTTAATCACATTTTGACGATTAATTAGGAAATAAAAATAATTCGTGTGCTCTGCATTCCCCTTTCAGTTTTCACCCCTTTATATCAACATGCATGCGTTCGTTCAAGAAGCTTACTTATGTATATAGTTTATAATTATATATGGTCTCAAATTGCGGCTCGTCTTCCCGGAAGAACAGACAACGAAATAAAGAATTTCTGGAATTCCACATTAATGAAGATTCAAGATCAACAGCACTTCCAAATCCTCACCAAACGATAATGATTCATCAGAACCTAGAGATCATGTCACAGGAAATATCATTGCCCATGCATGATCATGACGTTATGAATCTATGCATGGACTCATCTTCCTCACCATCCATAACCATGCTGCTGATTATAGCAGACATACAGCCAAAGCTTTTCATTCTGTAAATATTTCTCTGCATTACTTTGTATATATTCGTCTTTTCAGAAGATATATACAAGGAAGGAAGTAATCCTGGTCTAACTAGACTTCTATTGCTGGTATGACAATAAACCGTGCAAGAAAACACATAGATTTCCCTGCAATCCTGTAATCTACTCATATTGTTGACGAGGCATGCAATAAGTATTGCAAAATGGAGATTAAGGGTGGGAAGAGAGAGATTCTTTGTGTGCAAGCAAAGGGATCATCGATCGGATTCTTTTCTAGGCGCGCACTTCGGGTATTTCTTGGTCTCCAGATGAAAATAAAGGTAAATGTCTGGAGAATTGTAGTTGTGTGGACGAATTTGAAAAGGAAATAATGTGGGCGTGAAGGTTGTTGTTAGTGAAGATGAGATGGATAATGTAATGCACTTTATGCAAACAATGCACGTTAAAGAAACATGTTACATGCAGTCAAGGATCCTTTCTCTACGTTTCATCTGTAATTAATAGGTGCTGCTGCTGCTAACAGCCAATTTTTTTTTTTTTTTAATTTTATTTTTCAATATTTATCGACTGCAATTAGGCTTCATGTCTATTATTTTTTGTTTTGATTTCTATAATTTACTATAACGTTGTCATGTTCTCATTACTTGGGTCAAGAATTTAATGAGTTAACTCGATTTTATTTGAGTAATATTTTTAATCATTCTCAATCTCATCTTTTAAAATAATTGGATTTGCTTATCTCGTATCGCATGTTAAATCAAGTTTTTTTCCTTACTTTTTTAGTTGAATTACTTTTTTTCTTTTATTAATTTCATCCTTCAATATTTGATTCGTTTAGAATTAAATTTTATATTATATTTGTATTGCTTGTATGATATTATCCTAATCTCATTACATGGGTCATAAATTTGATAGGAATTGTTTTTTTTTTTAAAAATCTTTTTTTTCATTTTTATCTTTCAAAATTGAATTGATTAAAAAATGAATGACATATTTTATTTATTTATTTTATATAGAGTTATCTCATTACAACTTTAACAAGATAAACTGAGTTAATATATAGAATGAGAACAAGGATGGAGGTTGTAAGGTTTGACGAATTAAGTTTTTTCCTAACTCATCTCAGCATGAACTGGAGTGAAAATCAATCGAACAAATACAAAAAGAAAAAAAAACAGCAAAAATTATATGCGACGCCTGAGAGATTCGAACTCTCGCGGGGAAACCCCATGTACTTAGCAGGCACACGCCTTAACCACTCGGCCAAAGCGTCGCTACATGCCATGTTGTGTGGTGTAAGTTTATTTATTGTGATCCAAATACTACAAGGCCTCGCTTTCTAATAAGGCCTTACTCGAAGAAAGTAATGGAAGCCGGGAAGTTGCTAGCCTGGCTATCTAAATATTATTTATTGTAAACCAAATTATTTGTAATTTCATTAATGATTTATTTTATATTATCGATAAAGTTAACTCATCAAAGATTTATATTTTGTTAGTGGTGTTTCTGTAAAAAAGTTTTAAACTCTCCGGGGAGTTTAAAAAGGTATATCAATTATAGCTTTTATATTATTCTTTTTCTTTCCTTTTATATACAAGATATCTAAATTATGGTACAGGAGATTAGTCTTTTAATAAGAAAACATATAAAAAAATACCTCGGCTTACCTAATAGTGAATCATATCAAAATTAGAAATTTATGATTACTTTACTAGATTGAAAACCAAACATAATATTTTCATACTGCGAGACTATTTAATACAATTTTCCACCCAGTAGAATTAATTGGGCAACATGTATTTCAACTCTACCTACAAAGATTGTGTCACTGCGTGAGCAATCAGATTGCTTGAGTTTAGATAAGAAATCATCTTATTTAAAAACTTAAACTGATAGGTGAGACTCCAAAATATGATTTATATTATCCTCTAACATCTCTTTTCAAGTAAAAGTCTACTTTAAAAGCTTAAACTGATAGGTGAGACTCCAGAATATGGCTGTGATACCATATTAAAAGACCATCTTTCCTAAAAGATTAAGTTGATAGGTGAAACCTCAAGATATGATTTTTATTATTCTCTAACAACATATACACAGGAAGATTTTTCTCTGCGATATAAAACCTAGCTCCCAATTTGTAATCATTTTTTCCTTGTAAAATTCCCATTGGTATACAAGATATTCTTTTCTGAGTCCAGTTGCAAGACAGTAAGTCGGGGGGGCACCACGCCACCACCTGAAATAATATCATATATCACAAAGAATTTTTACTTAAAAATATATTAAAATAATCTTTTTTTTTATTTTTAAATCTTAATTTTAGTATCAGCACATCAAAACAAATCAAAAACATTAAAAAAAATTAAAAAAAAAGGGAAAAATCACATGGTATATGCACCGATCGAACATATGCCCGAGTTAAATGATGGATATTTTGTTGAACAAAACCTCTCATTGAGCACTAAAATCTAAATGTCATCTTAGTGTACAATTCAGGAAGATCGCACTTAAAGATTCGTTGGTTTTTATTTTCTTTTTCTTATTAATGTAAAATATAGTCCGCATGTACCGATACTAAGTTTATTTCTCAGGTCCACTAAATGGATAGGAAAGTTACTCTTGGGCATCGCTATAAATCTCAGCTTAATCAAGGGTGTGGTGTGGATAATAGGTTCGACAAGTTGATGTTAAGAAATCATCTCACCTAAAACTTAAGTTTGTAAATGAGGCTCCATAATATGATTTATATTATTCTCTAACACCCCCCCTCAAGTGAAAGTCCTTTAGGCTTAAAACTTGCACAGGATCACATCTTGGTTTTTATCAAATAAAATGGGGGTGGTGAGATTCGAACTCGTGACCGCTGGGTCAACAAGGCTCTGATACCATGTTAAGGAACCATCTCACCTAAAAGTTTAAGCTTGTAAGTGAGATCCCATAATATAATTTATATTATTCTCTAACAGATGATTCATCTAAATTAATTTTTAGATTTTTTTAAAACAGTTTTGTTTTGGATTATTTTAAAAAATAGTTAAAGAAAGCTGACCATCCTGTAGATATTTACTTGTGAAATGTAGAGCACATGAGGGGTTAGCCATCCTGCGTGTGCTGATAAGCAAGTCTTATGGGGTTGCAATAATTATAATCAAGTGTCGGCCATGGAGAAAAAAAAATAAAGCTGCATGATGTGAAGAGCTCCCTGTAAGATACATAATTCTGAATGCTCTTTTCAATTACTTTTTTATGCTGTCAAAACGACGAGCTGTCTACATCTTCACCAAATCAAGGATCAGGAAGTTAATTGTTTTGATGAAACAAGATCTGAAAAGGATATGAATTTGTTGAGAGAAGAGAAGAAACTGTCGTTACTTTCATCGTATAAGTATAGCTAGATATACAGTGGGATAATATATTAGTCCCTCGTTCTGGAAAGAAAGCAAGAAAGTAGGTATTTATTTGTGAGTGTTGTTTCAGTTATTTTTAAAAGTATTTTTTTGTTTAAAAATGTATCAAAATAATTTTTTTTAATTTTTAAAAATTATTTATGACATCAACACATGAAAACGATCTAAAAACACCAAAAAAAGTTAATCTTAAATAATAAAAAAAAATCAATTTTATTCAAAAATATTTTTAAAACACAGTGCCACACACCCTCTAAATATTCCAATGTTGTCTTCATCAACAATTTTATTGAGTGAGAATATAGCCATTGATAGTTCAGTTGCAGTTTTTTTTATTCCCCTTGACAACACAGAATGGTTTTTTTATCTTGGTAGTGCCAAGCAAAAGGTGGAGGGAGCAACACCCAGAAGTGCCTGAAAAGATTGATCAGGACATGTTCAAGCACTATCATATTCTGGATAACTTTCAAGAAGCATGCTCCACTCATCATCTCAAATTAATAATAAGAGCTACCATGGCACCACTGTATTATATGTGATTGATAATGTGAAATAAAGTGTTTTTTTTTATATTTTAATTAGAAATGCATAGGAAAACCCATTTTATGCCTCCATTAATTCACTATTTCCTACATTTAAAATGACCGATCCTCGAAATAAATCTCCTTACCCCTTCCTGTGAAATATTTTGAGTCGCCTCTGCAGGCAAACCCAATTAAGTCCCCCAGCTGTATAGAGATTATAAATTTAGGGGACTGAATTAACATTCAGTTTATATATACTTTAGGTTTTCCCCTCTACTTCTTCCCTCTTCATCCATAGCATCATTGAGCTAGAAATGCCTCTTCGGTTGTTAATTTATACTATTATATATGTGCTCTAATTAATTTGTAGCTTTATTTGAAATGCTTTCTTGTTGTGGTGTTTTTCGTTTGATAAATGCTCTTTTTACCGGTGTATTTTTTTCATTTATTATGAAATACACACCAAATAGGAAATCATATTTGTATCCTAATACTACTATAACAGGTATCCTAATGATACGGGATTTGGCATGTATTTAGGAAAAGATTGCTATAGATTAGGGGAAGATTGTGTACATGAAAACTGTATTTAACCTAATAATTCAAGGCCAGAAGGCAAGCTTTTCACAGCCATATTACATCTCAAACGTTTTATCATGGTATCAGAGCCGTAAAACAACCAAAAACTCAAACAACCAAAAACCCAACTCATGGCCGACAATACAACAGAATCCATGGCTGCTAACAAAAGTGTTTCTAGTGAGACACGAAAAACAATTTCACCATATGATATTACATCCCTTGATAATCCTGGGTTTACAATTACTCAGGTTCAATTGAAAGGGGATAATTATGAAGAATGGGCACGTTCTTTTCGAACTGCCTTAAGAGCCCGAAAGAAATTTGGGTTTATTGATGGAACCATCAAACAACCCGGAGAAGAGTCAAGGGATTTGGAGGATTGGTGGACCATCAATTCATTGTTGGTGTCCTGGATCCGAAACACCATTGAACCCACACTACGATCCACCATATCTCATGTAGAGATTGCACAGGATTTGTGGACAGATATCAAAGACAGATTTAGCATCACCAATGGACCACGGATTCAACAATTAAGATCCACATTGGCTGAATGCAAACAGAAGGGGATGACAATCATGGACTACTACGGGAAGCTGAAGAAAATATGGGACGAATTGGGCAATTTTGAGCAATTGCCCGTGTGTAAATGTGGGAAGTGCATTTGCAATCTAAGCTCAGAACTGGAGAAGAAAAGAGAAGAAGAAAAAGTGCACCTTTTTCTCATGGGACTGGATGAGCAGAGGTACGGGACAACACGTTCCAACATATTGGCTCAAGACCCATTACCCTCGCTGCACAAGGTCTATTCCATCCTCACCCAAGAGGAACAAGTGAAGAACATCGCTCGGGGCAGAGACGAGCATGGAGAAATCATGGCCTTGGTTACTCGGACTCGACTCGACGGAAGAGAGAAGGGAAGCAATCTGTGTTCTTACTGCAACAAACATGGCCATGAAACAGAAAATTGCTTCGCCTTGAAGGGATACCCAGATTGGTGGGGAGAGAGACCCAGAAGTGACGGGCGAAGGGGGATTGGCCGTGGAAGAGGGTCATCGGGTTTTCAATCTGGTGGCGGAGGAGGTGGGCGAACCCACAGAGGCCCTCACCGAGCCAACGCCACTCTGATCGGGAACGCCGTGGCCACCACCAAGCTCTGTCACGGGCACAGGCGAAAGGGAAGAGTCACCGCTGCAGGGTCTTAGCAGTGAGCAATGGCAGAAGTTAATTGAAATATTGGGGGAGCCGAAACATATAGTTGATAAAATGACGGGTAAGCTAAAAGCATTGTATGGAAATTTGACCGGTTCAGCTTGGATACTTGACACAGGTGCTTCGAATCACATGACCGGGACAATCGAGGAGCTTTATGACTTGAGAATAATTAATCAATGTCCCGTAGGACTGCCAGATGGAAGTAGTGCCGTGGCCACCAAAGAGGGAACGACCATTCTCGGGGGAAATTTGTGTCTTGGAAATGTTCTTTATGTTCCAGGACTTACTTGCAATTTAATTTCTGTGTCGCAATTAATTGATGACTATGATTGTTTTGTCCTATTCACTAAAAATTTATGTGTTATACAGGACCCCACTTCGAGGATGCTGATTGGTGCGGGTGAGAGATGGGATGGACTTTATTATTTTAAAGGGATACCGCGGGCTCATGCAATGAAGGTCAAAGATACAGTGTCTCTCAATCTCTGGCATCAGCGACTAGGACATCCCTCTTTGCGAATAACACAGTTAGTTCCCGGAATTGATTCTAGCAAGCATGGAGATTATTTGAGTAAAACTTGTGGTGTCTGTCAAAAGGCAAAACAAAGAAGAGATAAGTTTTCCGTTAGTGAAAATAAGACTTCAGAAATTTTTGAACTTGTCCATTGTGATTTGTGGGGACCTTACAGAACATTTTCTTCATGTGGTGCTTCATATTTTTTGACTATTGTTGATGATTTTTTTCGTGCGGTATGGATTTATTTACTTGTTGATAAGAAAGAGGTCTCGAGTATGCTTAAAAGGTTTCTCGCTATGGTTGAGAGACAATTTGATCAACAAGTTAAAATTTTGCGAAGCGATAATGGGACTGAATTTATTTGTCTGAAATCTTATTTTCTCGATCAAGGGATTATTTTTCAGACCTCTTGTACAGGCACTCCACAACAAAATGGGCGAGTAGAACGGAAACACCAACATATTATGAATGTAGCTAGAGCGCTACGATTTCAAGGCTCCCTCCCTATTAAATTTTGGGGTGAATGTGTATTGACAGCAGGATACTTAATCAATAGGACTCCCTCTTTAATCTTAAATGGACAGACACCTTATCAAGTCCTATATGGTGTCGCACCAACTTATCACCACCTGCGTGTCTTGGGCTCTTTGTGTTATGCACATGAGACAACAAGGGATAAAATGGCAAGTCGAAGTCGTCGATGTGTTTTCGTTGGTTATCCTTATGGAAAAAAAGGGTGGCGACTATATGATTTGGACAAACAAGTTTTTTTTGTTTCTCGCGATGTTGTGTTCTCCGAAGGAATTTTTCCCTTCGCTAATAATACAGATAGGTCCTGCAATGACGAAGTGATCCACACCGTCTCTGAGGAACCACAAAGTCTTATATCCGGGAGTATGTTGGATTTAGCTCATTCAATATCTGAGCCAAATACCGATATTGTCCAAACAGAATCTGCTCACCCAGAAGAAGAGGAGGAAGAAATATTGGGCAGAGGACATCATCAACGGTATCCCTCCATACGACTTCAGAATTATGTCACGAACACCATACAGAAATTAAGTCCATCTCTCTCATCATCCATACCTCAGCATTCCTCAGGTACACCCTATCCTTTAGCACATTATGTGAATTGTGATAAATTTTCTGTGCGACATAGAAATTTTCTTGCAGCCCTAACAGCTGAGCGGGAACCTACATCTTACTCCGAAGCTGTGAAAAATGAAGGTTGGAGAGAAGCCATGCAACAAGAAATTTCAGCACTAGAACATAATAAAACCTGGGTTGTTCAGAACTTGCCAGACGGAAAGAAAGCTTTGGGCTGTAAATGGGTATACAAAATCAAACATAATTCCGATGGTACTATTGAGAGGTTGAAGGCTAGATTGGTCATTCTCGGCAACCATCAGACTGAAGGACTTGACTATACAGAAACATTTGCTCCCGTCGCTAAAATGGTCACCGTACGGGTATTTCTTGCTGTGGCTGCTGCTAAGAATTGGGAAGTCCATCAGATGGACGTTCATAATGCATTTCTACATGGTGATCTTCAGGAGGAAGTTTATATGAAATTTCCACCTGGATTTCGAGCAGGGACCACCGGGAAAGTATGTAAACTCCAGAAGTCATTGTATGGGTTGAAACAGGCACCTCGTTGTTGGTTTGCCAAACTTTCCAGTGCCTTGACAAATTATGGGTTTCAGCAGTCTTATTCAGATTACTCACTATTTACCTTTCACCGAGAAGCAATTGAACTCAGCGTTCTTGTTTATGTTGATGATCTTATCATTGCTGGAAATCATTCGACTGGCATACAGGCATTCAAAGATTATCTCAGTGATTGCTTTCACATGAAAGATCTTGGCTGTCTAAAATATTTTTTGGGGATAGAAGTAGCACGCAGTCCTGATGGGTTTGTACTTTGCCAACGCAAATATGCGCTTGACATTATTTCCGAGGCCGGGCTACTTGGGGCACGACCAACATCTATCCCCTTAGAGCAAAATCACCGTCTTGCCTTATCCACGAGTGCAGAATTGGGTGATCCGGAACAGTATCGTCGCTTGGTGGGACGATTGATCTATCTCTGCTTTACTCGACCCGAATTATCTTATAGTGTTCATGTCCTATCCCAATTCATGCAATGTCCACGGGAAGAACATTGGGCAGCTGCCTTACGAGTGGTCAGATATCTTAAAGGCAATCCGGGTCAAGGGATCTTTCTTAGTAGTCACTGTGACTTAAAATTACATGGGTGGTGTGACGCTGACTGGGCCGGATGTCCCCTGACTCGGCGTTCCCTCACTGGTTGGATAATTTTTCTGGGTGATTCCCCAATATCTTGGAAAACCAAGAAGCAACATATTGTCTCTCGTTCCTCAGCCGAAGCAGAATACCGATCTATGGCCATGACTACAGGTGAGCTGACTTGGCTTAAAGCTCTTCTCTCTAGCTTCGGAATTTCTCATCCTCATCCTATGACCCTTCACTGTGATAGTCAAGCAGCTCTCCATATTTCTCAGAATCCTGTCTTTCATGAACGCACGAAACATATCGAGGTCGATTGTCATTTTATTCGCGATGCCATCATTGCTGGAGATATTACGACCAGTTTTGTTTCTTCGTCACAACAACTCGCTGATATATTTACGAAGGCCTTGGGCAAACAGCAATATGAATTTCTACTGCGCAAGTTGGGCATTCGAGATCTCCATGCTCCAACTTGAGGGGGGGTATTATGAAATACACACCAAATAGGAAATCATATTTGTATCCTAATACTACTATAACAGGTATCCTAATGATACGGGATTTGGCATGTATTTAGGAAAAGATTGCTATAGATTAGGGGAAGATTGTGTACATGAAAACTGTATTTAACCTAATAATTCAAGGCCAGAAGGCAAGCTTTTCACAGCCATATTACATCTCAAACGTTTTATCATCATTTTTTATCTTGTGGGATCTATATTAGGGTTGTCAATTTCGTTTTGGTTGGTGCTTTGTTTTTTTCAATTAGAACGGAATGTTTCGGTTTCAGAGCGTTTCGACACGCCGTTTCGGAGTTGTACTGTTTATGTGTATGTGTGTGTATTAATTCCAAAAAAATTAGTTCAAATCCAAAAAAAATATTTAGAATTGTGCAATTTAATCTAAAAAAATACAATAAAATGATTTTTCTGAACAAAATTATGAATATTTATAATATTATAAGAGTGTCATCATCAATTTAGCAAGATCATTACATATATGATTGCTTTGAAATTTTAACATAATATATATAAATATGTCAAGAGACTCCTTGTAAAATTTCATCTTAATTTAACGATCGAATTAAGAAATATGATTGATATTATAAAATTATTTATTATTTAAAAAAAATATTATTTAGCCTAAAAAGAAAACAAAATGTACAAAATAAAATCAGAATATTTCTACCGAAACAAAATTAAATTGTGCTCGATCAAGTTGCATGCGTCGTACCTAAATGCTACACAATTATGTACACCGATTTGTTTTGTAGTGCAAGTGACCATCCTTGCGTTATTAACCATCGGGGCATTGAGTGGGAAAAAAGCTAAAAACTATAAGAGATGAGAGCAAATTAAGGAGTGTGCGTGCATGGATGGCTCAGCAAATTGATTCTAAAATCATGCATAGCATAATTGGAAGGAGCAACATCGGTGGACAGGAGCAAGCTTCGGCATCTCCAAGCATAATTGGAAGGAGCAACATCGGTGGACAGGAGCAAGCTTCGGCATCTCCAAGCAGTTTTAATGGCGGTGCGCTTCAACTCTAGCTCTAGTTTGTTTTTCTTATATAGATATGTGTGTGTGTTAGTGAGTGGGTGAGAGTAGCGATCAGTTGAGATGTAGGAAATGGAGGATGGGATTTTGAAGATAAGTTCATAGTGGCAGAGACAAGATCGATTTCTATTTCTTTACTGGAAAGCACTCACGTATTTAAATATTTTAGTAAAAAAATTATATATATATATATATATACACACACTTTTATGTATTTTTGTAGATGAAAGCTTTTTTAATTAAAAAGTTAATAATTTTTTTAAGTGTAAATTAAAAATTATATATATATAATCAAATGAATCAAGTACTTATAAATTAAAAAGATTAGTTAACACTAACTAAAAATAAAATATAAAAAATCAAGAAATATATATAGATCAAGATATTTAATCTCACAATATAGGATATTTACTTGATTATGTTTGCTGAATCTAATTAATAAAAATATTTTTTTATCATATTAAAATATAATAGAAATAGACACACTTTAAATTATTTTAATAAAATAAAAGAACAAAAAATAGGATACAAGGTTGTGCATATTTAAAAAATTATATGAATTTTTTATTTAAAAATAAATAAAATTCATCTATAGAAAGAATATATATATATATATATATATATATATATATATATATATATATGAAATGAATTTCTTCAAAAAGTTAAGCACACATAAAATAAAAATTTTAAGAAAAAATTTATCCAAGATATGAAAGATAAACGTGTAGTCTTGACATATCCCATATCTAGATCATAAATTATTATTATTATTATTATTTGGTGGCTATCATCTTATTTTTTATCATATTATAAATCAATTTAATTTTACTTAATTATCAAATCTCTCATTTAAAAAAAAAATATGAATATTTTTATCATCTGAAAATACTTGATCAAAAAGCGGCGTGGGGTGTGCCACAAATCAAAGTGATTTTACAAGCAACGTCGCAGAAGACTCGGCCAAGCCTCTCATTAACCGAGGTGAGCTTAGAATCCAAAAAACCAAGATCCAGCAGATTACAAATACCTATACAATTCTGGGAACAGCGACACTATAAACATTAAAGCCTCTACCCCAACCTTCTCACTCCGACTAAGAATTGCATTAAAATCACCACCAGCGTCCGCCATATCGAACTTGCTTCACGGCAGGAAATAGAAACTGACTGCGACGAGCAGGAACAGTAAAATTAAACACATTAGCCATTCCAAGGAGCCAAATACCACTGCAAAACCCGGAAGCCTCGAATTCCGAAACCCAGTTATCGAATAGCCTGAGAAGCTTGTCTAGCTACCACTGATACGAGATCCCATCAACACCAAACCACTCCGTTTACAAGAAGCAATCAGAAACCATCATCCGGAGAGTCCTATTATCCATAGAATATGAGTTTTTTTTATGACGCCCCAATAACCTTGCAAACTCTTCTTCTTTTCACTGGATAGAGGCTTTGGTTGAGGACTAGTGGTATTTAGCAGCAATACCGCGAGGCACTGGAAAACCCAAACCATGAACCTCTTCAAGAAACGAATTTTGCGACCCAAAACAAATGTATTCTCCTCGCCACTAGTCGTGAGCTTAGCATCGTCGTCATCTGGTTCACCAGTAGCATCCAAGAACTCGTCACGTAGGACCTGGGAAGGGCTATTGTCAGCATCAAGAACCACCACTTTATGAGCTGGTATGGTTGCGTTTTGTTGTGGTTTAGAAATATATAGCCCTAGTCTGGGCTGCTTGTAGAAATTAACAACTTGAGGAGGTTTTGTTTGAGCTTGATCTGATATAGTACCCTGAAAGGGCTGTACCGATGGAGCCTTGTGTGCACAAGAAGATGGCTCATTTAGTGTAATAGATTCCCCCCGTTTATTAGTATCTGCATGGGCCGAATGCTTCAGAAAACTAGATTGTGCATGGCAAACAAGATTCTTTCTTGAATTAGAATTAGGAGGTTTCGCCTGAATCCGCCACCATCCACTGCAACAGATGAGAGCACACTAAAGCGTGATCCCTCGTTATTCTTCCTTGATTTGCTGCGTTGATTAGCAGGACATGGATCCAGGGCGGCAGGGCCCTAAGGCGGCTCTATTCTCTCCTTCAACTCCATGGTTCATGAGTGCTGAGCATTCCATGGCTAACACCAGCACTTCTATCCCCGACTTGTCAGAATCTTTGAATGGAAAAAAAAATACCTCCATGACCGACCCTACCACAAGAATAGCAAACCTGTGCGTGGTAAACCTTCATTCTTTATCTCTCTAAAGTTGGTCTATCTAAGGTCAATATCCACCGCAACTCGTGCAAACTCACCCCCGTCGATTGGTTTATGGTCTATTTTTTTAATAGTGCCAATCATATCCCTCGTTGCTCAAAGAATATTAACAGGACTCCGTAAATTATTTTTTTTATGGAGCTCAAACTTGATATATAAGAATTTTTTAGGTGGCCAGCTGGAAGATCCGGTGTCTTGTAAAAATTCAAGTGGGTTTCTTTAGTCTTGATTTTCTGTAAGAAAATCTATAGGATTTTGTTAGTCCCAAAAGTTTTGAGACGATTGGTTGACGTTGTTAATCTGCAGGAGTTCATTTACGATACCCACTCAAAGTTTTATCTATTGGCTCTGGTATTTCTTATAAGCTTTCAATAAAGGAGAGGCAAATTAGGATCACTTGCGAAAAACCAAAGCTATTTAGTCTGAAAGACAAACTCTTTGCTCATAGAAATATCCAGTAAATGGTAAGAGATTACCAGCAAGGATAATCTTGGACTTGCTAACACTTATATCCAAAATTAGAAGTCTTTAGCTTACACTTTCAGTAAGCTCGATCGTTTATCATTTATAATTGAGCTTATATATCTGAATAGTGTTGGACACATCTTCTTTTGTTTGTTCATGCTTGAAAATAACCCTTTTTTATGGTTTTAAGCTTTTTGATGTAATGGTTTAAAAAATAAAAAATATATATTATATATATTTAAAAAACAATCATTATTGCACTTCAAAATTATTTTCTTTGCGCTATAATTCAATACAGCAATACTACTTTGCTTCTTTTTTTGTGGGTATGGACTCATGTGCTGATTAGTAGGTTTCGTGCGAAGGAACTCGCTTAAACAAAGTAAGGTATGCTTGAGATTTAATCAAAACTGGACTCGGTAGCATGCAAAAAATAGGTCGAAGGACTTGTATATAGTTAAATAAATGTAATTACAGTATATCAGAGCGAAAAGAACTCGAAGAAAAATATATATTTACCGCTATAAATATAGGAAGAATTGAAAAACAGCCTATCACGCACGGGCTAAAAATCCTAAAATTTTGAGACGATGTAAACCATATTAATTGATTGTATGATGATGATAATTAATTATAGTGAGACGATTCCAGATCCGTGCCATTTAAGAGAATGCGTGTAATATTTAATAATTAATTAGAGGAAAATGAAACGTTTAATAATTCCCATGTATCTTCTTAATCTTCTTCTTTTCCCACATATCTCCATCACATTAATCATTCTATACAGCAGAATTCCCATAATTTTCTGCAAAAGCCATCAGCTGGTCATGAAATCTAAAGTTGTAAGCATGCGGAATTGGGAATCCTACGAGGCGCACAAGCTGCGAAAAAGCTCTCACGCTACCTACTAAAAGCACTTGTGTTTTTTAGCAAAAAGTTAGACAATAGGGTTAGAGAGCGAGCTAGGTTGCAGGGGTAGTGGAATTCCACCTTTCTAGAAGCCAGCCAGACATTGTTACCCCCAAGTTTATAAATTCTCGATTAAATGATTCAAGTTAAGTTGCAGTTTGATTTATCATCATCAACGTGATATATAAGCTTAGAATTTTCTGGACTGGTGGCCTTGCAATCCTCAGGAGATTGGCTTAATTTGCAGAAGCTGGTGGACAGGAACTAGCCTTACTTAAGCTACCGATATATAGCAAAGGTTAGCTGTGTTTTTTTTTCATTTCCTTCACATACGTCTCGAATTCTTGATCGAGATTTACTGATCTTGTTAATATCAATGCTTCTTTGGCTGTCAAGATCTTGTTTTTCTTTTTTTCTTACAAACTGGATGGTCATGTGCCACAACATAAGTCTATTATTTATCCACCCCATGCTGAATCGTGACCCGACCAGAGATTACTCGAACAATGAACTCCAAAATGGAGGTTGTAGCTAGTTAAATTTGACACTCAATTAAGGAATTGAATTGTCTGTAGAACTTACACGTATCAGCAGTCCAAATAATTACGGATATCGAAATGCCTTTGGAAGTGGACACAGGGGCGCCGACCTTGTTTTCCATTTTTCAAATTTATTGATTATTTATTAGCTATTTTGCGGTTTATCCGGTGAAGGGAGGAAGGCTTTTTGTAGCCATACTATAAATCTACCCATAATGTTGAAGCTCTCACGTAGGAGAAGGCAATGGCGTCGTCTTCAAGAAAAAACTATGTTTATTGTGTCTGCCTTTGGACCCCGTTGAACGTGGACGTCAGTATAGAAGATGGACCGACGATGCACTTGTTTACGTGTAACACATCGGGATTGCATATTTTTCTTGTACTTTCTACCCATCGATACAAATTAATTAATAGTAAACCATGAAGCATGTTATGATGTTTCCAGATAATAAATGTGTATGCTTATTATAATGAGTGACAAAAAATAGTCGAAAACGTCCAATCTCTTTCTGACACGTGCGTACTTGCAACTATTCCATGTATAAAAACTATATATAGATAGATAGATAGATAGCTCCTAGATATTTTTAGTTTTTATTTTTAAATGTATTTGTTTTTCAAAAGCATTACCTTGATTTTTTTTCAAATTGTAATGGGTTGGTGCTAAAATAAATGAATTGTTTTAATGTGTTTTAAAATACATTATTATTTTATGGTACTATTTAGGGGTTAGGGAACCGAGGGAGGTTTATTCATGCATGAGGTGAAAACATGAGACACCTAGCTTGTCCAAATACTTTGCAGCAACTTCTAGCTCTTTAACTATATTTTAGCTAATTAATTATTGTCTTATCATAACATGCTGCATTGCGCGATTCATTTGCTCTTCAGTTTTCAGTGAACTAATCCACCAGTCGAAAAATATTCAAATTAAAGAGTGGTGGTAGTAATATACAAACAAATAAATCACGTAAAGTTTTCATGCAGTATGATTCTCACATGAACTAACAGGGCGCGCGATTGCATGTTTAATTGTAGAGTCCAAATATCAGCGATTGTTTTCTCAAGTTCATGTTTAATATTATAATTTTTGTAGAGATTTTGGTGGACCGACTAAGACTTATAAACCTATACATCAACTTAGCCACCAAAATAAAAAGTGAATCTTGCTGCGCATGTATATTTATTTATGTACAGAGAGAGAACTGGGGGAGGCTCAACTACTGTCACCTCGGCAATCGAGTCCGATTCCTTGAGTTCCTGTACTATGTTGTTGAGTTTATACTATTTAAGTATTATTAGTTTTCGTATACTATAATCACTCTAGCAGATATCCTTAGTGATATCGTGGTTGAAAACTATCACGAATGGCAATTTCTATATGCAGGTTATAGGAACTTGGATTGTGAAGACTTGAATAGTTGTGTTGCCATCCACAGTAAGCTTAACTGAACTAGGAAAGGTTCACATTTGGAGCAGCATTCCATTACAACAATTTAAGGTTTTGATACCATGTCTGGGGAAAGTGATTCGCAGCCAGCTGGTCTGAGAAAGCCGATGATGCTGCTCTCTGTTTTCTTTAGAGATGCAAGGTATAATTTCATATGGTCCCACGAAGGGTTTCTTTTTTTCTTTTTCTTTATGATTTCCCTATTTATCTGTTAAGAGGGAACTTAAGGGAGTGTGTCTTCTTCTTCTAGACAAGTGAAGAGAAACTTTGTGTTCTATGAGCTATATTTGGTTCCATTTTCAGACTCGTTTTCAAAAAGGATGAACTTGGTTCGGAGATCATAAGGATTGCATTGCCTGCAGCGATGGCTTTAGCTGCCGATCCCGTTGCCTCCCTGATTGACACAGCCTTCATTGGCCGTCTAGGTTTGTTCTCTTGTCCTCTAATTGTTCGGTCAGCCAGCTGCAGAATTCAATTGCGAAATGGCAGCATTTTGACGATACAAATCTTGCTGGATAACTTTTAAACCTATATTCTGCCATCAAGTTTATAAGGTGGAGAAAATTTAAAATCATTACGCATTGCATAAATTTCTCGTAGTGCCAAGTGTGATTAAGATTTTGACACGCTGGAACTGCAGCAGAAAGAGACTATTCCCCTTCAGTTAACTCTCTCATGCTGCACCTTCACAACGAAACCAACATGGTGGAAATCTATAAAAAAATTCAAAATGACTGTTTTGTAGCTTTAATGCACCTGGAAACCCCCAAGAACACTTTCCCGATGCAGTGCCCTTATTACTCCACAATCATTTGCGGTATCTATCTGTTTATCCAAAAAAATAATTGCAGTGGCAATTGCCTCAGGTTTCGTTGAGAAAAAATTGCTATAATCTAGATTAATATCCTACTGATCATGATTAAATTGTTATTCAGTTCTACTCTATCGGCTGTATCTTATCGCTTAATGCAACACACCACCAAGAGGAATAGATCTGATACTAAAGATGATTCTAAATATTATTTTCTTGCACAGGTCCAGTGGAAATAGCTGCGGTAGGAGTTGCTATTGCCATATTTAATCAGGCCTCAAAAGTCACCATATTCCCTTTGGTTAGTATAACGACTTCTTTTGTTGCTGAGGAAGATACACTTAACAGAAATACCAAAATTGAAGCAGAGAAGACTCAGGGCTTGAAGAAAGATGCGAAAAGTGGCGAAGCGAAAGAACCGGTTCCTGATGTTGAAATGCTTGACAACATGGAGAAAGTTACAGCCACAAACAGCGAAAAGAACATCGAAAGTAAAGATTCGGTGTCGGAGGATGGTACACAAACTCTCTCGTCCTCATCGATAATCTTCCATTATCCCATGTTATAGCATTGCCTTCTAGAACATGTGTCCGTATTCTAAAATTTTCTGAAAAGACAGCATAAAAACCATTATCATATCATCCTGGCATAAATAGTGTTGGTGTTTTCACCAGATTGCAAGACAATCACGATCAGTTCTTCCACTCATACTGACACCAAAAGTGTAATTCCCAAACAAAAGAAAGAGAGGCGACATTTCCCCTCAGCGTCTACAGCATTGATTGTTGGTGGGATTCTTGGTCTAGTGCAAGCTATATTCCTCATAATTGGGGCAAAACCTCTCCTGCATATTATGGGTGTGAAATCTGTAAGTGCCTTCCGTTTCAGTCTCCTCACTATTATTATTTCTGTTGATTTTATCCATTCGAGAAGTGACGGTGCTGTCATTTTTATTGGATAGGGTTCAGCGATGTTAAACCCTGCAAGGAAGTACTTGACATTGAGAGCTCTAGGTTCTCCCGCAGTTCTTTTGTCACTGGCAATGCAAGGGGTCTTTCGAGGCTTTAAAGATACAAAAACCCCTTTATACGCCACTGGTGAGAGACATTTCGTTTTAGTTCCAGCATTATTTTCATCCATTCCCAATTTCTAGCCAATGTGAAATCTAACATATATGTTAGACATACACATTTATAGGAGATTTAACAAATACCATCATTCTGTTTGTGGAGATCAATCCAACTTTCCTGCCTGAGATCTTGGGCTCCACTTAGCACATTCTTTTGTTCTTTTTGTCAACCACAGTTATTGGAGATTTAACGAATATCATCTTAGACCCCATATTTATCTTCGTCTGCCGCTGGGGTGTCAGTGGTGCTGCTATTGCTCACGTCCTTTCCCAGTAAGTACTAGTATTCTTCCAAACGTGCAGTTAATATGGTGCTCAATGCTTACAATGATTGGTTTCAAGGGACTCGGGTTTATCAATTTTGTTTTCTTTCCTCGGAATCCCTATTAGGTACTTGATTTCAGTGATCCTCTTGTGGAGGTTGATGAAGAAAGTTGATCTTTTGCCCCCAAGTGTGAAGGATTTGCAATTTAGTCGGTTCCTCAAAAATGGTGAGGGGCTTACGCACTCTTGCTCTGATCAATGTTTTGAAGATTTTCCTTCTTGTCATTGGTTGTAGTTAGATTATAATTAATTTGCTGCCTTGCTACGAAAGTTTTGAATACGCGATCAACGCATTTTCTCTAACTTCAATTCTCTGCTGGATGCAGGATTTCTGTTGTTAGCGCGAGTTATAGCAGCCACAATCTGTGTGACCTTGGCAGCGTCAAGGGCTGCTCGACTGGGCTCAACAGCTATGGCTGCCTTCCAGATCTGCTTACAAGTTTGGTTGACATCATCACTTCTTGCTGATGGCTTGGCTGTTGCTGGACAGGTAAAAAAATACCCTGTTGGGATTTTTTGTTCCTGGTTTAAGAACGATCGGGCTTCTTCAATTAGTCTGTTTTCAGAAAATATTCACGCTATAATTTCCAAATTTTCATTCAGACTAGTTATTACGTGTGTTTTTCTTCAACACCTACAGGCAATCATTGCTTGCGCAATTGCTGATAAGGACTACCAAAAGGCAACCGCTGCTGCCACCCGAGTTTTACAGGTACGCCGATAACATTTGTATCGATACATCCTCCCATGTTTAGGTTTTCCTTTTCCTCTAGAGATAACCACAGGCTTAAATGGTGGCTGGTGTTGCTGTGCAGATGAGTTTTATTCTTGGCCTGGGGCTAGCTGTGGTTGTCGGACTTGGCCTGCACTTTGGTGATATAATCTTCTCAAAAGATCTTAATGTTCTTCATTTCATAGCCATCGGCATTCCGGTAAATGCCCATCTACAGATTCATTAGTAAGATTCTCTTTTTCTTTTTTTTTGTCAACTTGGACTGATCTTTTGCTCTATCCACCCATCAGTTCGTTGCCGGTACACAACCCGTCAACGCGATAGCTTTTGTCTTTGATGGTGTGAACTTTGGAGCATCTGATTTTGCGTACTCTTCATATTCCATGGTGAAGTTTATCAGCCATTGTCCATTCCAGAAATAAACAGAATAATCTACTGTGACTTTAGTCATTCTAAATTCTTCTCTGATGAAAGTTTCCCTGTTTAATTTACTTTGTCTTCAGGTTCTAGTGGCCATAGCAAGCATTGCAGCCATTGTAGTTCTCTCTAAAACAGGTGGATTTGTTGGAATTTGGGTTGCCTTGACCATCTTCATGGGGCTACGCACATTTGCCGGCGTGTGGAGGTAATGCTGCTTGTTAAAACCAAATGAAATCCCACTTTCTTCTTCTTCATAGTGAAATTCACGGTAATTAGATGGATAAGGTTTAGAAATGGTGTCCATATGATGATTTTTCAAACCCAAACCTGAAAAACTCGCTTGATTTCAACGATTTATGATGTCTGGAAACATACAAGCTGAAACAGAGCACCAACACAATTCATGAAAAGGAAAAAAAATGTTCAAGAAAGTAGCAGTCTTTATTACAGTAGTTCATTGATTCTATGAAGCTACAGGTTGATTGACATGGAGTTGCCACTAATCTTGCAGGATGGGAACTGGAACTGGACCATGGCGCTTTCTCAGAGGGCGATTGTTGCCATAGGACGATGTAAACCTCAGGAATTTGCGTGTTACAGTGACATTTTTTTGTCCTTATACACCCTTTTTTCTGTGTTTTGTATACTATATGTTTGTGTGATTCCGTTTTGCTTCCATACATTGCTTTCTGCAGTGAATCCTGCCACAAGTTTGTGTCTGTGTCTACGACTTTGTTTGGTGATTTATTTTTTTGTTCAAAATTAATTATTTTTATTTTCTTAGATTGTTTTGCCACAAGTTTGTGTCTTTTGTCTATGACTCTATTTGGAATTGAGATCCAACCTGTGATTTCTTTATCATGGTTGGCCCTAGGGTTAGGAAATTTTCATGATTTTTCTTCAATTGCAATCATAATTCTATATATAACATCTATCCCACTGTAAATTAGTCAATTACCATCAAAACACCCATAATCATGTTTTACATGTTATGGAAGTGGAGGAGGATTTACATCAAGATATTTAAATTAATTGTCAAACTTGGAGACTTGCCACATCTTTGACCACTCGTTTCAAATAAAAAAGAAATATCCCAGAGAAAATCCCGAAATTAAAGATGAAGGACTAAAATATTAATGGACGAAAGTACAGGGACCCCATCGAGATATTATCTTCACGAGGGCACAATTACGCATCGAAGGGGTAGTATTAATAAAAATAGTACAGGGACCCCATCGAGACCGAATCAATTTTCTATATTTATAATAATAATAATAATAATAATAATAATAATAATAATAATAATAATAAAAGATAGAAAGCCAATTACGTTCTGATCATGATGACATGGATGATCGCCTTTGGACCAAATCCCACTTGAAAACTAAGCAACCTACTCTTTTTTAGCCGACCACGAAAAGATACCCCTTGAACTCCTCCAACATACCCCACAACATCGCTGTCGCTGGAACAGGTAAAACACACCCATTTAAAAAATGATTTTTTTAAATCAAGAATATCTAAAATCATGAAAAAATGATTTTTTTAAATCAAGAATATCATGAAAAAATAACAATTTAAAAAAGATGGGTTTTTCAGGAAGCATTTCAACAAAATTTGAATTTTTATTTTGCTCTAAATAAACTTTTTAATAGTTTTAGATCTGCCAATACTGAAAATAATTTTAAAACATTAAAAAATATTAATTTTATTAATTTCTAAAAAAAACAGCATCCCTTTGATGATCTTCGCAATGAGGATTGAAAGAACAAGACACATCAAAAATAGGTGGTGGTTCCAACGAATCACATGAACTGCCAATTTTATTAAATCCCGCAAAAAATCAAAATCATGCAGCAGGTGGACAGATGGTGCATGATGAAACAGAAAGCGAGCGAGCACTAACACAACTAAAATTCATAGAATGCAATAAATAAAGGTACGAGAATAATAACTTTAATTGAGTTTTACATTTTCAAAAGTACACATAATATAATCCTCCGCCTTCCACGATAATGAAACAAATCCAAAATACAAAGGAGAGCTCTTCACAGAATTTCCTTGCTCACCTCCTCCCATCCACCCACAACCTTAAGCCAAAACACGCAGATACTGAAGACAATGAACTGTTAAACGGCCACAGAGCTTGTAATTTCATGGCGAGATGAAACACGTAGCCTTCTGCAACCTTGATCTGTTGAGAAGTCAACGAGAGCAAATAATATCCTGATCAGATGTATTTAACGGAAGAGATCCTGCACTGGCTTTTCCTTAACATAGCCCAGAGAAGTTTCAGCATTCCGAGTTTGATTTAAACAATAAAATGGTACAAAAATTGAATGATATCCCTGGCAGTTTTTGCCAATTGTTTACCGCCGCCCCACTTGCCAAATTTCTACTACCATTGATCTTCTGAACTTAACCATACCCACCAGCCAAAAATCCAACAAAAATATGTACCTCAGTGAAATTACTTTCATCCTATCCTGATGAGTAAAAACCGAATTGTTTTGACTAGACTACTGGCTGTTGCTTCTTGTCAATTTGCATCTGCTCGAGCCAAGATTCTAAAACAGGATTAATTTGAGAATTTGAACTCAATCCCACTGCCACATCAGGTGATGGTGCAGCACCAGGTACTGGAATTGCAAACTTTTCTTTAAGCACCTCAGGAGGCGATTCCTTTACCAGAGACTGGACCCAGGACAGATCAGGCTCTTCACCATTGTTTCCAAGCTCGAAGGATGAGGATCTTCGTAAGCGGCCCAATTCTTCTCCATTAACTGACCAGTCTAATTTACCATTAGGAGATCCCCATTTAGACCAAGAATTTACAGGCGACCCGACATTATGGGCCACAGGGTTGTTGGATCCCAGATCCCTTGAGCTGAGGCTACGTAGCTGTTGATGCTGCTGCATCTCTCGCTGAGCGAGCGCAGATAATCGAGGCCCCCTTGGAGAGATGGGCTCCATGCTTCTTGGTGACATCCTTCCAGGGGATCCAGCACCGAAAGCAGCCTGCATTAGATGGTGCTCAACATTTTTTGGGGAGAACACGCTTGTGTTGATGGGTGATAGCATACTCTGCTGCTGTTGCAACTGATTGAGATAGGCTGATTTATGCGTTGGAGAGAAAACAGCAGCTGCTTGATCAGCAGCAAACCTAGGAGAAGACATTTCAGCAGTGAACATTTCATCAAGATTTGAAGGATTTAGTGTTTTAGACCACCCAGAACGACTGAAAGAAACAGAATTGTTCTGAGGCTGCGAGAAACATGTCAAATCATTTAAAATCTGTTGGGAATCAAAATCTGACAACAAATTGTAGTTATCAGGCGGGATATCCCGGGCACTAAAGGATGATCTCAGGCGACTGGATTGAAGATTGCTTCCTGGAAGATGAAGTGTTGGCACATTAGGTTGTGGCCAAGCCATGGACGAGTGAGAAATGCCATTTGCAGAAGGAGACATGGGTTGGTTGAAAGGGGTTGGGGACATCGCAGAGACTGATGATGGGGAACCTGGCAATAGACTCAGTGCAGCCGCCATGTCCATAACACTGGCTGCAGATTGAGCTGATCGAGGTGAAGGGATTGCAGATCCTGTGGAAACATACAAGGGCCGGAGCTCCTCAGGCGTGTGGGCAAAGAAGCAGACTTGTCTGTTGCAGCTTGTGCCATCTTTGCAAAGCCGAGTCCGGTATTGAGCAGGGTGGAGCCAGCACTCGAAAACCCCATGTGCATATTCACACATGTCCCCGCGCCTACAGGCACCTTTACGAAAATCAGGGCAGGGCACACAGCTGTAGTGGAACTTGCGTGGATCTCTTCTGCGTGCATTCTCTCCTGGGTGAACAAATGGGCATTCAGTCCAGTCATGGGAGTACGCACGAGAACATGGGCGAACCTTAAAAGAGAACATGCGGAACTCATCAGTTGCATAGATGCTGTTCTTGATATCAGGGAGAGATGGATCGATAGGGTATTCTCTCTTCTCTGGTGTACAGCTTCCGGGCAGATTATTAAACCTTGCGGCCCTTGGAGAATAAATCAGCACAGAAGGAGAAGGTGGTGAACCATTTTCTGGTGATGAAGATAGCGTTGGTGAGCTAAAATTTGAGTTGCTGATTGAGACCCGCAAATTGCTAACACCAGCAGAGCCATTAAAATCATGCTCCGCAGCAGAACCATTAGAATCAGTTTTTGAGAGAAGATCTTCAAGAGCGGATCTCATGCTCTGTAGCTTTGGAGGAACAACGACAACATCGCCAGGCCGATCTCCATTGACATCGAGGCAGCTAGGATCTGCACCTGCTGATAACAGCAGCTTAACCACATCAACTACATAAATAGACCCACCAGAAGCAGCACAATGAAGAGCAGTAGTTTTTTCCTTTCCACAAGATAGATTCACATCAGCCTTGGTATGATCCAGAAGAAGCTTAAGAACATCAAGGCTTCCATACGTTGCAGCAACCATAAGAGGAGTTCTTTGGTCTAGAACAATCTGCTTCGACCCTTTTTGGCGGCCATACCAAAAACCTGCCTCGTTAATAGAGGAAGCATCCCGCTGTATAAATCTCTTAAACCCTTCAGCATCGTTGTTGGCAGCAAGTTCAAGTAAGCTAGAGAAAGTATCTTCAGTTTCTACAGTTAGACAATTCATATCTTTGGTAATCTGTGTGGCTCCTACAGTATATCGAGTTGAAGTCGATGATGATTTAGCAGATTGCTCGGGACCACCGCACATGCTTCAATCACCTGAAATTCAAACAAAACATCACATAGATTAACTCACAATCCACCTTCCTCGACTCCATACATTAAAAAACAAAAGGTACATCAGAACATGAGCTACATAAGGAGAACATACAGGGGGGGGGATATTTTCCCAGTATTAGAAAATTTAAGACCTCATGAAGCCCTCAATGGGGTGAACTTCGTCACTCCTCACGAGCCCCAAAACTCAAGCTACTCCCTTTCACAGAACTAGACTCACCACCTAGGTGATGTGTGACCAGAAATTAATTAAACCAAAAAAGAAGGGAAGGATGAGAGAGCGTTTGAGACTTCTTTCTCTTGTATATTATTAGGACTAAAATCTATCTGCTTATAACAAACGTGGTCATATATTAAACAGATTTATATATAACAAAACTTACCAGAAACGAATCAGAGAAATGAAAGGCAACCATACTAAACTAGAAGCTACAAGATTGATGGTAGCAACGAAATGAATAGAATCTTTAGCTCATATCAATTACAGATCTAAACACAGCCTAACCTAAAACTAACAAAAAGTAAAGATTCTGATTATCAAGATGAGGAATTTTATGACGTCGGAATAAAGAATCTCACAGTTGTATTGATTAGACCGGAGTAGAATCTACCTCTTATCTAAAAGAAACAGCTAATCTAACAACTCAGTAGGCTAAAATAATTGGTTGGCAAATAACTTACCGATTAATGAAAGTTGAAGCAACAAACAGCTCTAGGTGGCTTAAAAATGAAGAGATTTGCATAATAGAAAAATTGATTCACTTCAAGAACGATCAAAATTGGAAGATTTGAGAGCCAAGACGGCATGTGGTTTTGAAGCGGAAGGATAAGTTACGAGAGACAGACAGACAGCATTTAGCTGCTACCTCCATCGATGTAATCTATGAAACAAAAGAGGGTGACTTCAGTTTTTGTTTCAGCAGTTTCAGTTTCAGATTCTGTTTCGCTTAGGGGGAGACGAATGGTTCGAGCTTGTAACGTTCAGAAATTGAAATTGAAATGAAATGAAGAGCGGAGGAATTTGTAATGAATTTATTTAAATTTATTTCGTCCATGACAAGAAAGGAAATTAAATGACATTGAAATTCACATCAAATTACATTGAGATGCGAGTCAAATTTTTGAACTTTGTCGAGGCGAAGGGAGACTGGTTTGGTCGATGAGTAAAGATAAGGTGCATGACCGCTTTGGCGTGGAAAGTCAAGGAGTGGGGTTACCGGTTAAAGGGGTGTGGTGGTTAGTGAGTTGGATTTAAATGGGGACTTGGTATCCGCCAATTAACTAAAAGCTAAACCGAGAAAATATTGTATAATTATACACATATATAATTGTGGAGTGTAATAATTTAATTATTGTTTTGTTTATCAGTACACTGAAATTTAATTCTTGATCTCGGGGTATTTTAATTTTTTTCATAAGATCGCTTGGTATTTTCTAATAATTTGGGTATTTAAATTTTTAACAATTTTTTTTATATACGGTAATTATTGTTTTACCCTTGCTATCATATAAAATAATGCTGAGTGGGCAAGGGTTTTTTCAGCTTTTTTGTCTACAATAAATAATAAAATAACTATTATGTACTTCAATAAGATAAAATTTTAGTTTATCGAGTGAGGGTATTTTAGGTTTTTTATTATTTGATGCGCAATGAAACTATGGATGTATCTCACAAACCACAAAATTAAAGAATTAGTTCTCGGGTATATGCTTATTGTCACATTAATTTTATTCTTTTTTAAATGAAAGTTGTGGGCGTGTCTCGCGGACGTGCATGTAGTTCTCTTGCATCTGTGTCTTGAAGGCGGTGCATGTGGCTATATAAGTTTTGATTTATTTTAATTTAGTTCTCAAATTTAAATTGATCATATATCTATTTTCATTTCAATTCTTATTTATTTAATTTTAGGTTTGGTTTTAAATCTATTGATTTATTCGGTATATAAGTTTTGATTCTTTCAATTTTCTCTTTCGATTGAAATTGACCATGTATTTTTATTTTTCACTACCACCCTTATTTTTTTTTAATTTTGACCATGTATTTTCCACCCTTATTTTTTTGATATTTTATTTAATTTTTACTTCTTTTAATTTTTCATCCCCCCCGCCCCTCATGTTGCTTTTTTGCACCTAAAGTTGGTTTTCTAAAAAAAGAATTTATTAGGAGATTGGCATGATTATTTTTTTGTTTTTAAATACTTGACATATGTTATATTTTTCTTTAGAATAATTTTTATTAATTTAAATGATATTTTTAAAGGCCAGGAGAATATACATTTTAAAATTTTATTGTTTTGGTGAATTTGACCATATATTGTGTTATTCATTTCAACCCTTATTCTTTTATTTTTTAATGATTATTTTTATAATATTGTATATTTTGTTAAATTAATTATATATTTTGTTATTTGTTTAATACTAACATATTAAAATAATATAAAAAAATCTTTATAAATTCATACAAAACTCCACAAACACCACGACTAATAAAAATATCAATTATTATGTTTCATTTGGTCCTTTTTCTTCTGATTTATTTTTTCATTCTTGTTATTTTTTTGGTGTTGGGGTTTTAAGTATTTCAATTTTATTCTTCTATTGAAATTGCCCATATATTGTGTTATTCATTTTGACTTTTATTTTTATTTTTAAATTCTTTCAATTATTTAGTTTTTTATATATTAATTTAATTATGGATAACATGTTGAAAATAATGATAACAATTATTTTAACATATTTTCTTCTTAGAAATATGTTAAACTGACAATATATTCTGGTATTTATTTCATATTAAAACATTAAAATCATATTAATACTTATTTTAAAAAAATACGCTGCTAATATTTTTTTTAGTTTTGCTTTCAATCATAATAATAACAATAAAAAATTTAGATTTAAAAATTTACAACAATCAATCAGTTTACTGCAGAAATCAAATAATTCATTCAAGAATTTTGTAAAGATCACTTAGTTTACATTTCAAATCAAATTAGATTTTTTTTTAAGATAACAATAGAATACAGGTCACAAAAAAATATCTTGTATTAATATTAAACTTGGTTTAGCGGTTCAACCTTGTAATCTTATGATTTGATTCCTTGCCTACTTGTCCTAGCATTATCTTTGAGTTTGCATGGTCTATTTTTTAATTCAATTTTGATTCAAACTATTTTTTAATGAATAAAGTGATTTAATTCCTTGAGTATTTTTAATTTTTAACTACAGACTTAGACAACTATAGATATTATGCAGGGAGGTTTCAATGATAAATAAAACTCTATAAACATTAAAAAAAATAATTGAAAAGGGATCATAAGATCATAAATTAAGGGATGGAAAGGGAAGAAATAGAAAGGATAAATTATTATTATTATATAATAATAAATTTTGAGAAACAATGAAGAGGTTGTCAAAACACTATGGAAATCACTGTTCACACAAATACAGAAGACTGTTTATCTTGAGAATTAAACTAAGTTTTTATTCTTTGAATAAAAAAGGATGTCTTAGCTTGAAGAGTAATTTAGGTTTTCTATTTTTCAGAACAATCAAGTAATTATTTTTCTATTGGAATCAAAAAAACATAAAGGCATATGTTCAAAAACAATTTCATGTTTTTTTTTTATTATTTCCATTATTCCCAAATCATGTAAGTGCATTTCCCTCGTGCATCTATGTGATTATTTTGTAGTGTGGTTGATATTGTTTTTTAAAGTATTTTTTGTTAAAAAATACATAAAATGATATTTTTTTTATAAAAAAAATATTTTTGATATTAGCACATCAAAAATAAAAATTTAAAAATACAAAAATAAAAATAAAAATAATATTTTTTTTAATATTTTTCAAAAACAATTTTGAAATAACAACACCTATGTTTGAGAGGCGCCACACATTTTAAACAGCATGGCTAGTGCTTCTTAGTTCTTAGTTGCTAAATTTATTGTTTTATCGTGTCAATAGAAGTGTCATCTCGCCTTCTTCCTCTTAGTGTATACGAGTTGGTTAGCCCGCGTGTTGTGCTGTGCTTTTTTGATATAACAAAATGATTAATTATTCGGTCTGCAAAGAATTATTTAGTTGGTAGCTAGCAAATTGTAATCGTTAAATTCTGTTGTAGATTTTTTGTTGTTGTTGTCTGTATTGAATTAGTTGATTGTTGTTATCAGTTTAAGTGCTCGGATAATAATTTAATTGACAACTCTCAAAATTATAATCGATAAAATCTATTAAAGATGAGTGGATTGTATTTTATAGCCAAATCATTAATGGATGAACCTGCTTAAATATTTTATCGATTTATGTAATTTGCATATTGAAAAACTATAATTGATTAATTATTAGGCGTGTTTTAATTTTTCTGACAGTTATTTAATTGGTGGAAGTAAATTTGCAATTAATAAATGAATAAAAGATGACTTATTTTTTTCCTGTATCGAACTTGTTGATGGTTGAGTTTATTTTAACGGCAACAAACGATTTAACCGGCAGATAGTAAAATTGCAACCGCTAAAATCTATCACAGATAAATTATTTTTGGTTGATTGCTATTGTGTGTCAATTTATTTAATTCATAAATTGCAAAACTGCAATTGATTAATTGTTTGATATGTCTTAATTGTTTTGACAATTATATAATCGGCTAATGAAAAAAATACAATCAATGAAATCAATTAGAGATGAATTACTTTTTTTTGTAGTCAATTGAGCATTCGTTGGCCGTTGGGTGTGTCGTAATTACTCGGCTTATTATTCTTTATTTTCTTTTTTTATTTATTCTTCAAGTCAAGTAATTTTTAAAATCTAATAATATTTATTTTTGTTTTGTAATTTATTTTATTTTTTAATTGCTTTTTTTTTAAAATATTATTAGGTGTTGAAATTTTTAATTATTGTAGATAAGACATTCAAAATAATGATAATAATTATTCGTAATGTTTTTTTCTTATAAATATGTTAGACTAATTATATTTTTTTTTATTTATTTCATATTAGCGCCTTAAAAATAATGATAATAATTATTTGTAATTTTTTCTCTGATAAATATATTAGACTAATTATATATTTTACTATTTATTTCATATTAGCGCCTTAAAATATATATATTCATTACTTTTTGGAATTGGGATTTCTTTTAGGTATTCTATAAAATAATAATAGTCATGATGCGTGTAAGCTGATCCGGACACCCTGATTATATATAAAAAAATGTATAAGTGGGAAAAAAAATAGAAAAACATGTTAAAAAAAGTGAGTCTAAGGATTATTCGTGGCGCGCTAAGCTAGCCCGAGACATAAAAAAATATATACTTGGGAAGAAAAAATCGTGGTGCGTGTAAGTTGACCCGGACACCTCGGTTAGAAAATAAAAAAATGTATTGGTGGCAAAACAAAATAGGAAAAAAAATATTAAAAAAAAGTGGATCCGGAGATTAGTCGTGGCGCGCGCAACCCGGCCCGAACACCTTAGTTATTAAAAAAAAAAACCAAAATCAGTTTTGTTGTCTAAGCGGTTCGAACTCTCGGGCGCCGAATCTGCCAACGTACAGACAATCACTAGGCCACAACTACTCCTTTGTCATTTGTACTATAGAAATAAAAAAAAAGCCCTGACTAAAAAAAAAACTCGAGCTTATGTAGGCATGAAGCAACAGAATAAATATCCAGTCCACAATAACAAACAGTGAACAACCGATATTTTTTAGCTCTTTTGTAATGATCGTGATTGATGGACAATTTATTTTCGATGGTCATGTCTTTATTTTTCTTCCTTATTTTCTTTTTCTTCTATAGAAAGTGGATGCCTATCGTCTTTTCATTTCATTTTTTAATTTCAATCTTCATTTTTTTATTGCTTAATTTCATCTTTGTTCATATTATAAAAAAAAATAGTGTTTTTTATTTAGTGCTTGGATTATGTAGAAGATAACATCAAGAATCCCAGCGAACCACGCACTTACCATGAAGAGCATGAGCTAAATCAAGCAACAGAGTGTGATGAAGAAGAATCCAGCAAATCTCTCACCAGCATTCATGAGCATGAGGGATATCTGGAAAGAGATAAAGAAGATCACGATTGAAGGGAAAAGATTAGGGAAATTGATACATAGCCGTTGGTATATCCTATGTAAATCTCTACTGTAATTAAGTCTATAAATACTCTGAGATGTATAAGTTTGTAATTCAATTGAATAACAATACACAGTATCTTGCAATCACTTTACAATTCTACAGATTATAATTTATCATATATTAATTTTTCAATTTAGTTTTTATTTTTTTAATTTGTGATTTTTTATTGGATTTTTTGTTGAAGTTTTGTTTATCATTCAGTCAAAGTTTATGTTTTTCCCCCAATTATTCCCTCCAATTTAATTTTTGCTAATGGCCCCTAATTTATTTTTTATTTTTATTTTCACCTTTATTCTTGTAATTAAAAACTTTGATGTGATTGATTACTTTAATGTTTATGCTTAATTTCTTTTCTATTGGCTTATTCCAGACTCATGGAACATTTTATGATTTTTGCAGGGATTTTTTAAGCAAAGGATTTTTTTTCCTAGAAAATATTTATTTTAAAATAGTATTTCTGATATGTCTCGCTATACATATTGTTATTTTTCAATTACTAATATCACAAACATTTGTTTTTTTTTAAAAAAAAGAAAAAAAAACAGAAGAGGGTTCATTGTCTGTGAAACAATGTGTCATGCATGTGCATTATTATCTTACCTTCTTTACAACCTAAAAGATAAAGTAGAAATATAAATAATCCAAGCCTTTTTTCTTTCCAAAAAAAAAACACCCATTTTTATTCACTTATGAACGACAAGTCATCAAATCATATTCCATTCACTTATGAACGACAAGTCATCAAATCATATTCCAATTCGAATGATAGACAGAGTCCACTCTCCGGGTCCCTTTCTTGACCACTTTCTTGCTCTCAAACACCTCTAATAAAGTTTAGAAGAATTAAATGATAGGTTGAAACAGATCTCTCTCTCTCTCTCTCTCTATCTGTCATAGCAACATTATATTTCATTTTCAAGTTATTAGACTTCGTTCTTGTGTTGAAATACATATCTATATTTTGTTTCATTTCATTTTTTATATTAATTATAGTTTTTTTTTTCATTTTTATCCTTAATATTTGCTTGATTGAAAACTTAACTTCATGTTTTTTTTTTTGTATTTTATGTTTCAATCCAACTTCTGACCCATGTCACGGGTTTAAGATTTAAATAATTATTTTTTAATTTTATCATACAACATTATGTTTCTTAAGGATTTGCATTCATTATTTTATTAATTTATCCTGATATCATATTCTAGATTATGGATTTAGCAAGTTTACCAGAGTTTACTACAATTTTTTTTACATTATATTTTTTCTCAAATTTATTCTCGATCCTCATTTTTTTGGTTGTATAAAATTTGATTTATTTTTTAATTTTATATCTTGACATTTGACTTTTATATAATACACGATCCTTATTCTTTGATTGTTATTTGTTTATTTTCTTATACATTTCTTAATTGATTTTTTAAATTTTATCCCTCACTAGTTTATTTAATATTTACATCAATTTTGATCCCTGTTCTTTTTAGTTTTTTTCTTTCAATTTTATTATTCGGTTGATTGAAAATCTAACCTCATAATTTTTTTGAATTTATTTTTTATGATTCAGTCCAACCTCATAATCCGTGTCAGGAATTTAAGAGACTAGATCAAGTTGAGTTCAGTTACGTCTTTTTTAAGTCTTTTTTATATTTCAGCATCATATTAGTTGTGGATTTGCATTTGTTTTTTTTTTTAATTTTTGTTATATAGATTTATCTTGATCTCATATTTCTAATAATTAATTTAACGAGTTTAACAGCATAGGGACTTGGTAAAAACATTATTGAAAAGATATATCTTCACGGTACAAACAATGTTTCTTTTTTGCCTTATTTGTTGTCAACGCCTTTTTTAAAGTAATATTATTAAATCAACACACTACCGGAAGTCCACAGAAAAATTTATTAATATTATTAAATTAATAAACCTCGGCACATCAACAGCAAGTGTGCGTTTTAACTGTTGAGTCATTATTATCACTATAATTATTACAGTCTAAAACATCGTTATAGTTACTAGTATAACAATTATAACTAATATTACAATTATTTTTATTTTTATCATCATCATTATTATTAGTACAATAATTTAATAATAATTATTATTAGTACTAGAAGTATTGTCGTCGTTGTCGCCATTGCCATCATGATTATAATCACTATTATTATTTATCAATACTACTATTGTTATTATTATCATTAGTGTTAGTAACATTATTTATATTGTTATTGATATTTGAAATATTATTTTATAAGTTATTATAATAATAATTATTATTATTATTATCATTTCTATAATTATTAATATTACAAGCATTATAACCATTATAATAAATTATTATCATTAGTAATGTTACTGTTATTATCATGATTACAACTACTTAAATTATTATTATTATTATTGTTGTTGTTGTTGTTGTCTAAACAATAATAAAAAAAAAATTATCTAGAAGAATAAAATAAAATCAGATCTAATCAACACATGAAAAACAGAGACCAGGAAATAGAAGATCTTTTGCCCGCTTGATACCCACCTTCTTTTGCCTCTTAGGCCACATATCTATTATGATTGAGAAGTTATTTGGGAGGACGGTTGTACCGCTGTTTCCCTACATTTTGATTTTTTTTATTTTAAATGAATTTTTTGGTGTTTTTAGATCATTTTGATGTTTTGATGTCAAAATGGCTTTTAAAAAATAAAAAAATATTACTTTGATGTATCTCTAAATGAAAAATAACCGCCCTCCTAAACAGGCCCTGAGTGACTTTGATAGGTAGAATGGTCTTTGGGTTGCGCGAGTACGGGGGAGGGTTGCCGGTTGAGTCGGTTTTAGACCTTTTAAACTGAACCGAACTGATAGTTATTATTATCATAATTATAATTATTATTGTTGTTGTTGTTATTATTATTATTATTATTATTACTATTATTATTATTATTATTATTATTATTATTATTATATCATCATCGCCATCATTATTATTAGTATCACCATTGCCACTATTATTGCTATCATGATTATAATTATTATTATGATAACTAATATTACTATTGCTATTAATATCATCAGTATTATTGTTATTATTACTATCACTATCACTATCATAATTATTGATATTATATTTTTAGCTACTGCATGGAGCATCACGCACCGCTTGTATGACACGAACAACTCAAAATCATTAGCAAGTATGGCACACGCGCCAATAGATTTTTTAATAAAAAAAGTATGTCAAAATATAAAAATACCAAAATACCCACATGAAGCTCTTCCTAATAACAAAAAAAATGCATATGTAAATATCAAAATACCCCTAAGATCAACTTTTTGTTCTCGTCTTTTCCAAGGTTAATTTAGTGCTTTTATTGTTCATGAAAAAATAAAAACACCAAAAATATATTTGTCGGCTATTCTTATTTTTTTTGTCTTTTTTAAGGGTTAAATTGTTTTTTAATTGTTCATAAAAATTGCAATGCCTAGAATACCCTTACCTAGCAAATTGTTTTCTGATTTCAGGGGCAAAAATGTATTTTTACTATTATTTTTTTGGAAAAGGACACATACACCCCTAAACAATTATTTAATGACAAAATGTGCAAAGAAAAAGACTAAAATACCCCTAAACCAAAGAATTATTTTTTTGTTAACCAAAAAACATGATAGTAATTGCACTGTAACAATCTATAATAAATGATAAAATATGTCTATATCTAAAGTGAATTATCAACATGATTCAACTTTTTTCTTAATAAACTAATTGGGGATGTCATATGTAGGTACAAGTTTTTTTATTTAATAATTTATAATGTCTCAATTTTAAAGAAAATTGTTTTCCCCTTAAATTTACATTAATAACCATTTATCAATTTGCTATAATTTTAATGAAAATCAAGCAAAATTCATTTAAATTAACACGAACAAGCTTTTATTTGAGTTGTAAAATGAGTTTTGAATGCTCATTTGGTTAAGTTTTCCCAAATCTTATTCTTTTTTCTTCATTTTCCCTTCTTATCTCTCTTTGTCTCTTTTCAAATATTTATCTAGTTCTATTTTTTTGTGCATTTTTTTATTCACTCTAATCATTTAATTTTACCTTTTTTGGAGTTCTTGGCATGAGAATTTGAAATAAACTCAAACACTCCCTCTTTTCTCTCTCGACTAGTCGCGTTGGCCTCCTAGTCTTATAAACGAGGGAGATTTTTTTTGTGTTGGTGAATTTTCCCTATAATATATTCTAATTATTATATTGATTATTCTATAAAACTTTTATTAATACTTGGTACCATTATATGAACTAACTTGGTCCAAATTTCCTTATTAGAATTTTAAGACAACCCCTATAATCATTACTTATTTTTATTTATAATGATAATGTTTTTTGTTGTTAAGAAATCAAGTTTATAAGAACTAAATAGCTCGATAATTGTTCGTGAGAAGTTGTGATCTCCTAGAGAAAATTCATGTAGAATATACAAAATCAAAAAATCTATAATAAATATTCATGTCATCAAGGTTACTATTAATTATCAATGATATAAGCAAAACTATTTTATCTACTTTTGAAGATACATCAATCTATGTTAGATTCTAATTTAATATATTTCTATTAATGTCTTATGAACTTTTACTTTACAATCACTTTTATTCACAACACGTTTACTATGATATGGTTTTTTTCAAATAGACTTAACTTGTATGATTGTATATACTTCATAATCATATCTTGTTCACATCATCGTTTCAATTCATAATACATTTAATTCGTGATATTTTTTGTGTTAACAAACATATTTATGCATTTTCGGCTTCTTGAATATCAGTTTATTCCAACCAGCCCTCATGTCATTTTAACTCATTATATCTATCATTTAAGACAATGCAAATTAATTAAATTATCATGATTAACTTCTCCAATTTCCCAAAACTATTTAAACTAACAATTTGACTAATTTGAATACCACTCACAATTTGTCATAATCTTTTTAGCACAATCTCAAACATATTTCTTCCAATCATATAACATAGCACAAGTTCTTATTAAGAAAATTCAACATCAAAACCATATCACTACATGTCAATTATATATTTAACCAAGAAATCTAATTCATTTACAATTTCTAGTGATTGAAAATTAAAAACATGTTCAAGAAGAAGAATTATGTTCAATGTATTTTTTCTTGATCTCCACCGTTCACACGTAAATGAACAACTTGTGAAAATTCTAGCTCAATCCAAGGGTGGAAGAAAAAGAAAACATCTAGTGATTGAGACCGTGAAAAAAAAAATCTATTTGTTAAAAATATTTGCTTTCACGTCTTTTCTCTCAAATACCCTTTTTTGGTCGAGTCGCTCAAAATTTCAGGAGGGTCTAAAAATCATTTTTCGTGGCTACTGGGGTTGCAACGGTAACAGCCTTTAAAGGAGAGAATTTTTTGCCTTATTGACCAATTTGCCCCCCGTAAATATATGTATTTTCTTTTTTTATCAAATATATAGTTAATTAATATTTTAAGGAGATTATTACAGTTAACAAAAAATCCCCCCCTCGAGCTTTCATTTTCACGCGGAGACATCCAAAATTGATAGAAAACGCCGTTCACATTTTGCTCACCTCCGTATACTGCAAAGAAAAGAAAAAAAAAGAAGAGGGACCGTCCACTGCGTGTCTTGGACAGCTCCATCTCAACTACTGATATGATATTGCATTAAATAAAATATAAAATATTTTTGTTTATATTTTAAACTATTTTTTTATATTTTTAAATTATTTTTAAAAAAAATCTATTTGTTAAAAATATTTGCTTTCACGTCTTTTCTCTCAAATACCCTTTTTTGGTCGAGTCGCTCAAAATTTCAGGAGGGTCTAAAAATCATTTTTCGTGGCTACTGGGGTTGCAACGGTAACAGCCTTTAAAGGAGAGAATTTTTTGCCTTATTGACCAATTTGCCCCCCGTAAATATATGTATTTTCTTTTTTTATCAAATATATAGTTAATTAATATTTTAAGGAGATTATTACAGTTAACAAAAAATCCCCCCCTCGAGCTTTCATTTTCACGCGGAGACATCCAAAATTGATAGAAAACGCCGTTCACATTTTGCTCACCTCCGTATACTGCAAAGAAAAGAAAAAAAAAGAAGAGGGACCGTCCACTGCGTGTCTTGGACAGCTCCATCTCAACTACTGATATGATATTGCATTAAATAAAATATAAAATATTTTTGTTTATATTTTAAACTATTTTTTTATATTTTTAAATTATTTTTATATAATAATATCAAAATTAATTTTTTTAAAATAATAAAATAACATTTTAATACCTTTCTAAATAAAAAATAATTTTAAACATACATCATTACCTTCGAATGAATCAACTTGATGGAGATTAAAAGCAAAAGCACAACCGGTCCCATTTTGGGTGTTTTGGAGTCATTAAAAAGTATATTTTTTTTAAAAAAAGAAGGTTTTTAGATAAATAATTTTTAAAAATAATTTTTAATATATTTATAAGAATTATCCTCTCAAATGTGACGCTCTCAATCAAAAAACACTCATAATTTCTTGTTGACTGTGACACAAAAGTTTGGCCTGTTGAATTAGGAGGCTCCCTCTGGGGAACCGATCCGATTGTGGACCCGGATTATTTTCTTACCTCTCCTCTCTCATCGTACACCTGCAACATCAATGCGTTCAGCCAGCATACAGTGCAGAGATAGGTGGGTTTAAGTATTTATTTTTAATTAATTTATTTAAATACTAAAATGACAGGGACTTGTTATATTATTTATGTATTTAATTTTATTATTCTATACAGCTCTAGGCTGACTTTTTCTTTCTTTCAAAATCATCCATGGTCTTGTGTTCCATTGGTTTAAATTAATTAATGATTTTAATATATTTATTTTCACAAGGCAGACCAATATCAAACATAACGTCATGAATAGCTCTAAAAATATTTAAAAAAACAACCGTCTATCTCCATATTAAATAATGAACCACTGTGATGAGGCTTCACGAAGCATGTGATGTCGATTCCCTCATCGCCGTACAGCTGGCATGTCATCGTAATCTATGAGATCGACAAGTGTCAGGTTTGGGCAACGGATACAATGCCATCTGTAGAAGAATTCCTGTCCCTCTTTAATAAAGAAGATAAAAAATCAATGGCCTGTAGAGAGTGGATGCTGCAGAAGGACCTCTTCCACCAGGAGAAGGGCCATTGAAAGAACAATTGAGGACTCAGATGTAACCAGATGGAAATGTTTTCAGCCGTCCGATTAGAAGGAATAGCAGCAGTTGCTGCCCTTTAGGCCGTGGCAGTACTATCGAGATATAGACGGATCGAAGGAGGAGTGCCGATATTTTTTTTAAAAAAAAATATAACAAAAAATGTCATTAGTTTTTTATAGCAATGCTAATAAAAATTATTTTTTAGATAATTTTTTGTGTTCAATACTAATGTAAAGTAATATAATTTTAATGAAATAAAATTAAAAACAGCTGCACACATAGAATTATGAGGAACAATTGATAAAATCCATTAAAAATAAGTTATCTGTTTTCTGTAGCAAACGAATTGATTATTAGTTGTCTTTTAACTACTTAGTTATAATCATTCAAAATTGATTGATTATTGGATCTCTTTTAATTGTTGGGCTAATAATTGATTGGTATATAGTAAAATTATAGTTGAAAAAATTCATAAAAAACAAGTCATGTGTTTTATACAACAAACTGAATGATTGTTGAGGTTGTTGTGTGACTGATAATTCAATTGGTATCATGTTAATTTCTCAACGTTAAATTAGTTGAATTATTATTTTTTTAAAATTGAAGACATATTGTCCCACATAATTTTTTCAAAATATGAATCCGGAATATTAGATTTGAAATATTATATCAACATAAATATTAAAAATAAAGAACAAAGACAAAAAAATATCAATTTTAAAATGATCACTGACATATATTAAAATTTCAGAACAAATTTGAATAAAAACAAAACCCTGAGAAAAAAGCAAATATCAAAATCAAAAACCAAAACTTAAAGCATAAATACATGAATTATGGGGTGGGGGGGGGGGGGGGGGGGGTAAAGATTGTCCAAAAGGACCGAAAAAAACAAAGTATTAAAACTAAACAAAAAATTAAAACAATAAGGATCAAAGTGAAAAATAAAATATATAAATAATTTAAGCGCTACAACCATTAAATTGTCTATCAATATCATTAATGAGTTATTGCCTTTTGAGTTACTTTTATTATCATTGTTATTAGTAATGTCATTATTATTGTAATAATTATAACAACTAAAATTATAATTATTATCACTACTTAAACAATTAAAATTATTAAATTGTCCTAAAGAAAAAAAACCAAAAGCTTTAACAAAAGAATAAGCAAGAAAACAAAAACAAATAATTACTAAAATTATTAGTATTATTGCATAAACAATAAAAACTATATAATTGTCTCGAAGAATGAAACAAAAAATTAAAAAACTTTAACAAAAGAGAAAAAAACAATGAAAAAGAAATATTATTAGAAATAAAAAATAATTTGATAGGAAGGGCAAATAAAAATCATGAAAAACAAAAAAAAGGAAAAAAAAGAAATATCAAGTTTAAAATGATTATTAACTTAATTAAAAATTATAGGATGAAATTAAATAAAAATAAAACTCAAACAAAAGAAAAAATGATAAAAATAAAAACTAAAACTAAGAGTATAGTTACATAAATATAAAAAAATAGTGACTACCGTAAAAGAATCGAAAAATAAAAGAATTAAAAAAATAATCAAAAACCCAAGGATTGAAAGGAAACAAACAAAAAAAACAAAGGAATGATATGCAGTTTTACCTGTAAGAGAGAGAAAAATGGAAAAATGATCAATCGACCATTGGCACATCTTCAATCATCATTAGCTGACACATGTCTCATAACGTGAAAGATGCCACGATGACACATCCAATGAGATGAGGGATAAGCATTTTTGATCACCAAATGACGCAGCACATGCCATTTAAAGGCGCGGACAAAAGAAAAACACAGGTTCAACAATGAGAGACACGCCAACCACTTTTTCTTAAAAAAATAATACCCTGCAGATAAAAAGATGACTATACCTCCAATGCCAATTCTTCGAGTTTGTCGTCCCCAGGGTATATAAGTAGTTTCACTGTTTAGCAAAAGACAAGAACCTAAAATTACCCTTACCTGAAACTCTAATGTTTTGTCTTATTCGAGGGTATAATAATTATTGTATTGTTTATTAACAAACAAAAATCCGGGTTTGGCAGATGCGTGAGGAGTGATACGAGACCATATGGAAAATTGGATAGGAGGATTTGTAAGAAATATTGGGATCTGTTCATCAGTAACTGCGGAGTTATGGGCTGTATATGATGGGTTGCAACTTACATTGGATAAAGGGATTCAGAGAGTGGTTTTGGAGTCTGACTCCAAGGTTGTGGTGAAGCTTATTAAGAATGGTAGGGGGGGGGGGGATAAACACTATAATCTTATCATGCAAATTAAAGCTATGTTGGGTAGGGAATAAAATGTTGAAATCTTACATGTTTATAGGGAGGCCAATTATGTGGCTGATTGGTTGACTAATTTTGGTTGAGGTAGAGATTTGTTAGACAGGGGTTCAGATGTTATAACCGATCCTCCGTCAGGCATTTATCATTTGCAGTATTATGATCTTATTGGGTCTACTATTCCTCGTGAAATGTAGAAGGGTGTAATGCCCCGATCAGTACCAAAAAAAAATAAAAATCTAAAAAAGCTTGCCTAGTTAGCACTCTTTTGTCCGATACCAAAGGCAAAAACGTATTTCAACTGTGCAAACAAGTGAGACACGACAAACATATCTACAAACAACCAACAAACGACAGTAAAAGCATGAGAAAAGTCAAAAACACCCTAACATCAAGAGTTAAAATTTATACATGGGAAAACAATACAGTAATTACACTATTAAAATTCATAACAATCCGTGTCATTTGCTACACTATTTATCCCACAGTTATAACTATCTTTTATTTCTTTTGTTTTAAATCATTATAATTTTAATATATATATATATATATATATTAAATACAACAGCCAATTGAATTAACAACACTATTAGTATCTAATAACTTTTTAGAATTAGTCTACATAATAATAATTTATAGGGTATACGAGACAAAAATATTTGAAGTGGGTGGATCCCATGCGCAATATAGTCAAGGGAAACGATTGACCAAATCGAACGGACAAAATATAAATCGTGTCAATCACAAGATATAGTTCTGTCAAATTAAATAATTTGTTGAAATATCATAATGACTAACAGGAGGAAAAAGGCCAGTCCACAGATCACATGGTTGACTGTGGAACAATCAAGATCTCCGTCTGTGCTGCGGAAAATCTCTCTTTTTTCTCCCCCCCATCATTTTCTCCATCTTCTCTCATTTCATTTATTAAGGTCACGTTTGGCGTATAAAGGACTGCTTGAACAGGTGTTTTCACTAGGCAGTGCCCTTTTTTCCCCGGTCTACGGATCCACATTTTCCCTTTGTTTTATTCTTAAATTGCCTTTTTCGGAGGAAAACAGATGAATTTAAAGAAAAATAAAATCTCCACAATCAAATCTGAGAGCCTCTCGTACAAGATCCCTGTTTAGGAGTGCGTTGCAACTGGTATTTATCGAGAATTTGATTTTTTATTTATTTTAAAATAATATATTTTGGTATTTTTAGAACATTTTGATGTGCTGATATCAAAAATAATTTTTAAAAAATAAAAAAATATCATTTTAATGTATTTCGGTATGAAAAGCACTTTGAAAAGCTACCGCAATCGCACTTACAAATAGGCCATGAAGCCTGTCACAAGCTCTGAAATTAAAAAAAAAGTAAAAGAGGGGCATGCACTTCGCTCAAGCCCGGTCAGAATAATATAAATTATATTTTAAGATATTATCTAATAATTTAAGTTTTTAGATGAGATGATATCAAAGTTTTATTGATCCAGTAATCACGAGTTTGAATTTCACCATCCTTATTTTATTTGATAAAAATCAAGCAAAAAATAATACAGAGCTGTGCAAGTTTCAAATACAAATGATTTATACCGGAGAGGAATATTAACTATCACTCACAACTTAAAATTTAAAATAAAATGATTATTTAACATTCTTTAAATATTTTTTTAACAAGCCCCCTCAATCCCTTCCTGTGCTTCGTCCCCTCTGTCTTCCCTTCCCTGTGCCTGTCAACCTCGAACCCATCCTCTAGCTGCACACAAAGCTGACATAACGCATCAGAATACGTTACTCATCCATGCCGGTTCTCAACCAAAAAAGAAAAAGAAAAAAAGGGGGCCACTGATTAAATGGCTGACACGATACACAATTTTCCACAATATTTACCTTCAGCACACGTTCCTCTACATGGTCAAGTCTCTCAATGAGGGTGCCTTTTACTTCAGTCTCCATCATGACATAGCTAATCGGACGGCAGTGCTTCTCTAGGCTCTTTGGGGAGAGATCAACGAACGAAACTTTGCCTCCGCTCGTAAGGGTCCCACTTGATGGGGTGGATGGGCATGAGCTCTTCGGAGACCTGTTGCAGCCTCTGAGTTCCTCCAGCTCCCTCATCTGGTGATCACATGCATAAACGCATTTTAAAATCATATCTGGGCCAAAACGAAAAAAGTTGTTCTTGACAGAAGATCAAAAGTGAAGACCGCCAAACCACAGAAAGTCAAACTTTAAGTGATTTGTTTCGTCGCATCGATTCCTAATCAAGTGATTCAAATAACTAAGGAGTGTGCATTAGATGTTATGTTGCTGCTAAGTTGGCCGTGCGTGCTGGGACTAGACCTTCACAGCTAGACCTCCGGTGTTTGACTCTTAATTTCGAATTTATTTTTGGAAAAAATTAAAAAAATATATTTTTATTTTTTTATTTAAAATTATTATTTTTAAATTATTTTGGTGTATTAACATCAAAAATTATTTTTAAAAAATAAAAAAAATATTATTTTAATAAATTTTTAAACAAAAATTCACCTTTAATCACCCTTAAAAACAAATTCAACAACACTTGGAGGCTGTTTGGAAGTGCGTTGCAACTGGTGTTTGCTGAAAATTTAATTTTTTTTTTATCATTTTAAATGAATATGTTTTTGTGTTTTTAGATCATTTTAATGTACTAATGTCAAAAATGATTTTAAAAAAATAAAAAAAAGATCATTTTGATATATTTCAGTATGAAAAGCACTTTAAAAAACTACCGCAATCAACTATTAATCAGTCCCTTAGTATCCACCAGCTAGTTTTATTTTGTCATTTTGTTTATATACCCTCTTTTCTGAACAGCACTGACTAGTAGAAATGAGAATACGACATGGGAGTATTTGAAATGTTCGGTAAGCTTATTAATTAGGTTATTGATGGCATAGCAGTTTGTACGATGACCATCGTCCTCTAATAGTTTCCTTATAATATAATTCCTACAGGCCCCCCGTCCTAACTTGTAAGAAAAAAAGGATTGCAAAGTACAATCGCCCTTTCTTTTTTCTTTTTAATGCAATCTATTTACTTCTTGGATAAGATTATAGAAAGAAAAAAAAGAGAGATCAAAAACCAAAAAGAAGAGGGAAATGCATGCAAAGGAAAATAACGCCAAAAATCACACAACGCAATTCATACTGTGCATCTCAAAAGATTCTAACTCAACAGCAGTTGATATGCTTACCATGTTGTCCAAACGGTCCAGCCTAGAGAGAATTGGTTCTTCGGTGATAGCCATTGCAAAAACTTTAACGGGATACAAGCAGAATCCTTGTCCGAGATTCGTTACATGATGTCTGTCGTCCGAAGAAACTGCTATATGTACGTTTATCGCGCATCGCCACGTGTCCAACATCGAGGGATTAAGGACACGTTTCAGCTTTCTACGCGCCACGCGTGCTGAGTGCATGTGCTGGCATCACCCTATTGATAAGCTCGCGTGGCGATCATATAACGCATGTAGATGATTTGCTGTGTAGACACGTCATCTCTTGCATGCAGGAGGCGGGAGATGTACCACGTGGTGCCGGGGGGCGGGGAGGGAACGTGATCACCGAAGCTTATTGTGTCAGGATAAGTGATCCGCAGTCATTGGAAGGGAAAGAGGATCTAGAGGTTACGATCCTGGCCGTCAATTATGATTAGCATACAAAAATGGAAGGAGAAGATCGTGCTGGTTTCATCAATTCAGTAAATCTCCGCTGTTATCTTAACTGTGTGACTTCGTGGCAGTGACTCATTGGTGATTGCAATGGTTTGATTGCTGAGAGAAGGGAAGGTCGAATGATTGCTAAGAAGTTAGTTTTGTCTTGTTTCAGAGCCGAGGATGCCATTGCAGACACCTAACTGATCCACACTACCCCTCACGAAGATGCAATTTTGTCGTCGGACCCAAAATGTTAACTGGGCTTTATAGTTGTTTGCACACGATATGGATTGGCGAGCTTTGGCAAGCATGTAATTTGCCTTACACTCTACCACGGGCTTACTGACGCTCCTCTCTCAATTACCAAGAAAACGCTACAAATTATCAGGCAAATTGGAATATCATGACTTGCGCTAGCAACTAACAAATTCCAATAGTAAAAGCACCTCCAATGGTAAATGGTAAACGAAAGAACTAGATGATCCATATAACATTTTGAATAGTAAAATTAAAGTTGTTTTTGAGGCGTGAACATCAATGGTAAATACTATTTTAGCTGATGCTGCTTCTTTACATGTGATATAATGTTTGATTTTTTATTTTCAACAAGGGAATATTGCAACCTCAATATAGATCTACCACCCTGAGGATAGAAGAAGCTAACCCGCCAACAAGTAAGAACTCAAAGTAGCAGTCTAAGGTTAGAGGCATATGAACAAGGAAGATTGGAAAGTGACACAAGTTACTCTAACTCTACCGGCTCCAGCTTTCCCCCACCGTGAAAAAAAGAGTTTTTATGCTTTGCTTTCAACCTCGAGGGCAAGCTTTATTTAAGAGAGAATGGGGAATGAATAAATGAACAAAGAGGCTTCCGTTTTTGTTCTTCTCGAGCAAAAGAGAAACAATCTCGGACTACAATGGTGACAGCTGACACAGATAAGCAGTGCCATAAACAAAGGAATAAACGAAGCATCAGTTTTTAAAGGTGAGGAAGTGAGTGTATATAAATATTGCAACCATGGTTGTCAAAATCATGATTTTGACACGACACGGAAGGGGTTTCGGAAACTTGGATCGTAAGATCGGATCGTAAAATCATACCTGAATTTTTCCATACAAAAATCGTGAAATCACAGCTAAAATCGTGTAGGTAGAAAAATCGTAAAATCATATATAAAATATTTCCAAATACAATACAACATAATTATGGCCATATAACTTCATTAGTTAAGGTTCATACATGATTCAAAATAACTTAAAAATACATTACAAAACAATTATGTCCATAGAATTTCATTAGGTAAAAACTAACAAATTTAAAATAAATATTTTACTAATATGCTATATAAATTAAAATTAGTCTCATGACCGTCATTTTCCTCGTTATTTTTAATACATTCATCAAAAGCATTACTATTGAAAGGATTATCAGTACTAATATTGGTACCAACACCGATATTGCTAGTACTGGATCCAACTCCAACAAATTATTTCGATATCAGGACATGAAAATGATTTAAAAACATCATTTTTTTTTAATTTAAAGTAAAAAATAAAAAATTATTTATTTCAAAAATTTTAAGTATAAATTTTAAAGTTAATATTACTGATATTCAAGAGTGATTCCATGATATATATATATATATATATATATATCATGCTTAAATATTACTTTTATTATATGGCTCTGCTAACCACCATATTAATTATTAATTTAAATTATGGAATGTTTAACATTGTAGTTGAGATTGTTTTAAAAGTATTTTTTATTTATAAATATATTAAAATAATACAGTTTTAAGCCGGCACTGGATGAATAAAAATAAGACACGAAGTTCCTTTGGTCAATATATTAATGATAACAAAAATTATATTTGAGTTTATAACGGTTCATTTGTCAAATATTTGTAACAATAGCAATAACGTGAGATAAACAAAGCTCTTAAATATTGGGAGTTTTTAACATCAACTCTCATGTGTTCAATTTTTAACATCAATATTTTTATCTCACTGTTTAAGAGGTATCAAAATACCCAAATATGAGATGGCGAAGACTGACACGTGGCTAAAGCACTTAATGCAGCGTTTGCACTCTTAGGGCAAGTCCAATGGTAAGAGCCATTTTTAAGAGTCAAATCTGTAAAATGGCTCTTGAATAGTGTTTATATGGCTTTTTTGTTGATGTGTGCTCCAATGATAAGAACCATTTTGGAGAGCCATTTTTTTAATATTGTTTTAAATATAGTTTAATTATTTTATATATAGTTTAATTATGCAATTAATAGGAGTAAGTTATATAAATAAATAATTGCTTCTAAAAAACCTTCAAATAATATAATTATTAATTTAATTTTTTATTTTCTTGTTGAGATATTTTTAAATAAAAATAAATATTTTTGATATATTTACATTTTATATATATATATATATATATATATATATATAAAACACACACGTGGCCAGATTTTTGAAGCCAAAATTTTGGCTTCTTTGCATCTAAGCTGCTACAAATAGCAGCTCAGGGCAGCAAAGCCAAAATTGGCTTTGTAAATGGCACTCCGATTGGAGTGCCGAAAACTACTAAAAATTGCTAAAATATTCATTTTTTATTTATAGCTCCCCATATAGCACTGCCATTGGACTTGCCCTTACAGAGGAGGCGGAAAAGACGTTCATTGGACACGAATCACACGATAGACAATTCTCAATTGTTTGAAAATTTTGGCATCAAAATCGTAAAATTGGATCGATTTTTTACGATTTTACAATTTTGACCGAAATAATTTTTCTTTTTGAGTTGACACGATTTGATAAATCTTGTGATTTTGATAATCATGATTACAACTCTCATTTATACTTTCAACAATATTTTAGTTTTTTTCATAGAAAATATAGATATAGCATTTCTTTTAAGGAAATGCAACCACCGTTGGAGTTGTTAAATGAAAGGAAAAAAGCTAAAAGGACAGTTATTGATTGTCTCCGGAAGTCCATCCTCATGGCTTTGAAGCATCTGGAACAGAACTAGCTATAACCCAGTTAAAATTGTTGCCGGATTGTTTACTTTGCTGGATGAATTTACATTTTTGACAGAACGGGGCTTGCATGCAACTGCAAAACTGGGAAGGAGATAGTAGCTGAGCGTGATTTTGACAGAAAGCAGTTTGCTAGCATGTATGGAAGCATGCAGGGCAATTGAAGGGTAACTATGCATGCAGTCTTCTTAATACAAGGTTTCTCCTATAAACACAGTTACAAAATAAATTGAATTTTTGTTCCACCAGCGAGATCTAGAAGTTCACGTCCAAAATATTACAAGCGAATCCCCTCATGAAACTGCAAAATAATTTAAAGTACATCTATAATTGTAATATGCACATTTAAAAAGCACGAGAGAATAACTTAAACCCACTCACCACCTTTTTTTTTTTGATGAGGATAGCAACCCTAAATGAGTTCTCAGCTCATTTCTTCTCTAACAGTTGATGCCACACTGCTCAACGTCTGGACCGGTAACCCTAGTGGTGAAAGGATCAACTCTCACCCACAACAAAGAAAAGATTGAAGCAAGAAGAATAAACCACACGACAATAATGGTGGGTGTCCGGTTCTGGCGACCCATCAGACCTTTGAGGAAAGCATAGAGATGGACGATCACCCAGAAAGCGAAGAAAAGTTTGCCAAAGAGTGGACCCCACGTCTGATATCTGCTATTGATGGCATGGGATATCCCGGCCACGACACCCACCAAGTTAACTATGAGGAGAGTTGTTGGCGGGATAAGTAGAGTTGTCCATTTGAACAAGTATAACTCGGCAAAATCACCGTCCTCGTCTGATGCCTTGGACGTGACAGTGAAGTTGTGTCACGAATTGAAGAGAGAGAGCACTGGGACGATGAGTAGAGGGAAAACAAAAACTGAATTTGAATTTCAATTAGTAGTAACCAAAACGACTGCGTCTGTGCAGCTTCTATTTTATTCTAGTAATTAGCCACGTAGGCGATGCCAAGAGGCACGTGCTTGGTTTTGTATTTAAATTCCCTAACAAGACCTGCAAAAGGTACTCAAGAAATATAACAGAATACAATTTACCTCTCCCCTGTCTCTTTCGTTCTCTGCATGCCTTGTGCGTGCCTTCTTTTCTTTCTGTTTTCTCAACGCCTTTTCTCCCTTGTTGCTCAATAATTCTAACCTGCACCAAATTGGTATCAGAGCCTGTCGTCTTCGGATTCAACAAGATGGCACCAGAAACTAGATCCCAAGACGCAAGAAAGGTGGATGAATTTCAGGAAATTACAACACAGAGGATCAATGGCATCGAAGTTAAGCTTCATGCTCAATCGGATGACTTGTCCCAGCTTAAAACCATGATGATGGAACTAGCAACCCAACAAATCGCAATCAAACAAACACTACAAACCCTGTCAGGTGAAGCCAGTTCTTCACAAAAACACCACAGTCCTCAGCACCCTGCTGCGGTCATGGAATCGGAATGGGGAGGAGAAGGGTCACAACCTGTGTACCGATCACGCAGGCCTAGAAGGGATTTTCCCACATTCGAAGGAGAGGAGGTGCATAAATGGCTGTATAAATGCAACCAGTACTTTGACCTTGAGGAAGTGCCCGAAACTGACAAACTGAAGTTGGCCTCTTATTACCTGGATGGCATGGCGCTTTATTGGCACCAAAACTACACTCGCAAATTAGATGGACAGGATGTGACTTGGGCAGAGTATGTGGATGCCCTATGCTGTCGTTTTGGGGGACAGAAGGATCCCTTGGAAGAGCTCACCGAGCACAAGCAAGAGGGGGACTTAGAAGGCTACATCAAAGATTTTGATGAACTATGGAATCGAGCACAGATAGCTGAAAAACAAGCCTTAATGTTCTTTTTGGGAGATCTGGAGATCGAGATAAAAAACCTAGTGAAAATGTTCGAGCCAAAATCTCTTAAACAAGCCTACAATCTAGCTAGACTTCACAACAATACCCTTACCCACAGAAAAATCAATCCCCAGTATCCAAGGTCACATGCCCAGATGAACCCAAACTCCCCACTCACAAAGCCTAACCATTTTTCAAACAATCTCAAAACTAGCACCCTCCCTTTTAAAACCACTTCCCAGGCCTTATTACCCACTCCTACTACGGGGTATTCCAACAACAACCCCCCATACTCGAATCAAAAACCTTCCAGACCTATTAGAACCAGAGAAATGGATGACCGAAGGGCCAAAGGGCTATGCTTCTGGTGTGATGAGAAATTTGTGCCTGGGCACAGATGCAGGAACCGAAAGATATATTCCTTATGTGTGGTAGGAGATGATGAAGATGACTCCGAAGGGGAGGAGACCATGGAAACCATGAGTGTGGAGGCCCTCACCCCCCACCTGTCACTGCAAGCAATCCAGGGAACTTCAGGGTGCCAAACCATTAAGGTGTGGGGCAAATTAGATAGGTGTCCTATCTTGATTTTAATCGACTCTGGCAGCACACATAACTTCCTTCATGAGGGAGTGGCTGACAAATTGGGGTGTCCTAGAACTCCCATAAAGTTGATGGAGGTAGAGGCTGCAAATGGAGGCACTATGGCCTGCACCGAAATTTGCAAGAACCTGCAATGGAGAATGCAAGGAACTCAATTCCAGGCTGATGTTTTTGTGATGAAATTACAAAACTATGATATGGTTTTGGTAATTCAATGGCTGAAATTGCTGGGAAATGTGTTATCCAACTATGAGGAAAGGTGGGTTTCGTTTCAATGGCATGGGAAGGAGGTTACACTAAGAGGGGAGAACCCTAAATTAGCCCAGTCCATACGCATGGAGGAGTTAAATGGATTGTTAAACTCGGCAAGCCTACTGACAGAGGTGATGCTATGCAGTTTAAGAGTTGTGGAAGGTGACCAAATGAAGGGGTCAATGCATGAGGTACCCAGGAAAAATCATGAGCTAGGGGATTCCCAGTTGCAAGAGTTGGTGACGGCTTACCAACATGTTTTCTGTGACCCCAAGGGGTTTCCCCCAACCAGAAGACATGACCACAGAATACCCCTCCATGATGAGAAACAGACTGTCAACCTGAGACCCTACAGGTATTCGGGACTGCAGAAAAACACCCTCGAAACACTAGTAGCGGAGATGTTGGAAGCATGGATGGTGCAGCCCAGCACAAGCCCTTTTGCGTCCCTAGTAGTACTGGTAAAGAAGAAGGACTAGACATGGAGGTTCTGCGTGGACTATCGGGCTCTCAACAAGTTGACCATCAAAGATAAGTACCCCATCCCCATTATTGATGAATTATTAGAAGAACTAGAAGGGGCAACCATATTTTCTAAAATTGATCTCAGGGCAGGATATCATCAAATTAGAATGGCTTCGGAAGATGTGTTTAAAACAGCCTTTAGGACCCATAATGGTCACTATGAATTTCTAGTCATGCCTTTTGGATTATCAAATGCACCGGCCACATTTCAAAGCTTAATGAATGATGTGTTTCGAATACATTTGAGGAAGTTCATATTAGTCTTCTTTGATGACATTTTGGTTTACAGTAGAAACATAACCGAGCACTTACATCACCTGAGGTTAGTGTTTCAACTACTTAGTGACAATCAATTAGTAGCTAAGGAAAATAAGTGCGTCTTTGGTACAGACAGAATTGAGTACCTAGGACATGTGATTGACAAGGAAGGGGTGGCCACTGACCCACTCAAGGTGGCAGCCATACTACAATGGCCCCTGCCCACCACCATTAAGCAACTTAGGAGTTTTTTGGGTTTGACAGGCTACTACCGAAGGTTTGTGCAGGGTTATGGGGCAATTTGCCGACCTCTTACTCAATTATTACAAAAGGATGCCTTTGTGTGGACTGAGACAGCAACTACAGCTTTTGAAAAGCTCAAGCAGGCAATGTCACAACCTCCAGTACTAGCATTACCAAATTTTGACAAGACTTTTGTGGTGGAAACTGATGCTTCAGGAGTGGGAATAGGAGCGGTTCTAATGCAGGAGGGACACCCCATTGCATTTGTAAGTAAGTCCCTGGGTCCCCGACAGTTAGCTTTGTCAGTTTATGAAAAAGAGTTGCTAGCTATTATCTATGCGGTTACTAAATGGAAGCACTACTTGTGGGGTAGGAGATTTCTCATAAGAACTGACCATTCTAGTTTGAAGTTTTTGTTGGATCAAAAGGCTACGCATGTGTCTCAGCAAGTTTGGTTAACCAAACTTTTGGGGTTTGAATATGACATTGAATATCGGAAGGGAAAGGACAACCTAGCAGCTGATGCCCTTTCCAGGATTTCTCACTCGGAGTTAAGTGCCTTGACTCTCTCATCAATTTCCACCAACATCATGGCTGACATTAAAAAGACTTGGGAGACTGATGCTAATTTAAGGCAACTAGTAGCCGATTTAAACAGGGATGCAAGTTCCCATCCTAATTACTCCTGGGTAAACGGCACGTTGATTAGGAAGGGGAAGGTGGTGGTAGGGCATGAGCCAACCCTACAGAGGCAGCTCATTGGGCTATACCATAGCTCAGCAGTAGGTGGGCACTCAGGAGCCACGGTAACATCAAAGAAACTAGGACAAGTGTTCTACTGGAAGAAACTCCAGAAGATAGTGAGGCAGTATGTCAGAGAATGCCCAATCTGCCAACGGAACAAGGCTGAAAACATCAGAGCCCCGGGTCTGCTACAACCCTTACCAATACCTTATGCACCCTTCATTGATATTAGCATGGACTTTATCGAGGGGCTGCCTAGGTCAGAAGGGAAAGAAGTAATCTTTGTGGTGGTCGACAGGTTCAATAAGTATGCTCATTTTTCAGCCCTTTCTCATCCTTATTCAGCAGCTAAGGTGGCCAAAACTTTCATGGATAATGTCTATAAACTACATGGGATGCCAGCAACCATTGTTAGTGACAGGGACAATATTTTTCTCAGCCAATTCTGGAAAGAGCTATTTAATCAACAAGGGGTCAATTTGCATTACTCCACTGCTTACCATCCCCAATCGGATGGCCAGACTGAAATAGTCAATAAATGCATAGAGGGCTATCTAAGATGCATGACGGGGGCAAATCCTAATCAATGGGGGCGATGGCTGAGTTGCTGCGAGTGGTGGTACAACACTAACTATCACACAGCCACCAAGAGGACCCCCTACAAAATAGTTTATGGGTTTAGTCCTCCCATCCACATTCCTTATACCCCGAAAGATTCCCCAGTGGAAACCGTGGATCAATTGTTGACACAAAGGGAGGAGATGATTAAAATTATCAGGAACAACCTACTGAATTCACAAAACAGAATGCGACAACAAGCAGACAAGAAGAGAAGTGAAAGGACCTTCTCTGAAGGGGATTTAGTTTACCTAAAGCTACAGCCCTATCGTCAACAATCAGTTCACAGAAGAGACAATCACAAATTAGCAGCCAAATACTATGGTCTCTATCGTGTTCTCAAAAAAATTGGAATGGTTGCTTATAAATTACAATTACCTGAAGCAGCCTTAATACATCCTGTGTTCCATGTGTCCCAGCTAAAGAAACATGTGGGCAATCATTTTGTGCAGACTGATCTCCCAATTTCCTCGAAGAACTCCCTGTTACAGCCACAACAAATTTTGGAAAGAAGAATGGTCAAGAGGGGAAACAGAGCCAAAACTCAGTTACTGATACGATGGAGGGACTTACCTCTTACTGAAGCCACTTGGGAAGAAGCCGAAGAGTTCAGCTGGAGATTTCCACAGTTTAACCTTGAGGACAAGGTTGAAACCACGGAGGGGGTATTGTCACGAATTGAAGAGAGAGAGCACTGGGACGATGAGTAGAGGGAAAACAGAAACTGAATTTGAATTTCAATTAGTAGTAACCAAAACGACTGCGTCTGTGCAACTTCTATTTTATTCTAGTAATTAGCCACATAGGCGATGCCAAGAGGCACGTGCTTGGTTTTGTATTTAAATTCCCTAACAAGACCTGCAAAAGGTACTCAAGAAATATAACAGAATGCAATTTACCTCTCCCCTGTCTCTTTCGTTCTCTGCATGCCTTGTGCGTGCCTTCTTTTCTTTCTGTTTTCTCAACCCCTTTTCTCCCTTGTTGCTCAATAATTCTAACCTGCACCAAGTTGGTGTCAATGCCAGCCAGTACTTTGAGCAAGCCTTGGAAAACAGCAAAAAGATGGGCTGAAACACCGCCGATAACCCAAAACTGTTCATTCCGCCACCACTCATCAATCCCAACACCACTCCACCTCATCTCCAAGATACCGGTAGCAAAGATGGAAAGAAAGAGAGAAATGAACCATATGCTTGCGATGTTACTAATCAGCAACATAACAAGTGAATCAAAAGCTTAGTAGCTGCTAAAGATGCAGTGATGGGAAGTCTATTGCAAGCTACATACGGGCATATACATCAGATGCCGATTGAATTCATATGCATGAACATAAATCAAGAAATATTAAACCGTTGAAATTTCAATTAGTTTTAGCAATCAAACCAAAATGCCATATTGGTGATATTTTTGGTTTCTTTAGAATCACTCGCAGATAACCTACTACCTCCCTACATGCATTTCCCAAGTGAGCAGGGACTGCACAAATAAGGAGCACAGAGAAACAAAATGCCTTCAAGACCAAGTTTGGACATAGAGCAGCATGGACAGAAACTGTGGTGTAACTAACCTGTGGAATAATGAACTTGTCCGTAAGTAGACAGATAGCTGGAAGTGTGCAATACAAGAGAAGAGGAATGGCGGTGATTGGATAAATGGTAGTGTTTACATATGCAAACCTCTCAAGCCATTTCAGCCTACCACCATAGCCATACCAAATTGGACAATGTCGACTGAGAAGAATTTCAACAGAACCCAGAGCCCATCGAAGCACTTGGTTCAGACGATCAGAAAGATTAATAGGAGCAGAACCTTTAAAGGCTAGGCGCTTGGGCATGCAATAAATTGACCGCCAACCACAGGCATGCATCTTAAAACCAGTAAGAATATCTTCTGTAACAGAACCATAGATCCATCCAATCTGCAGTTTGAGAAACAAGCATCAAAGCTCTCATGAGGAATCAATAAAGTAAAACAAAGGTAAAACAGCTAGAGTAAGCAAGGCTTGTTTGTTGGCAACAACATCAAACTAAATTTCAGATGTTTGAATGAACAGATCCGTTTCAAGGTTTGCCTAATCCAGAAGTTTACTTTAGGCCTGTAAACTTTGGAATACAATATAGGAAGGATTATCCTGGTACATAACATATTTTTGCTCGTTAAATTATATTGCATCCTCATCCTTCTCACAATTATCCCATGAACATCAGATCATGGTCTTCAAATTCACGAAATACATAAATTTCCTCAAATGTGCAGTTGGAACTATTTTTGGCAAAAACAAGTGACAACGCCTAAATGGAAGTTAAAGCAATAAACATACCTCATTTCCCCAATCTGTTTTATCCTCATAACCACAACTGATGACATGAATAGCTTCTTTAAGAAGAGTTTCTGGTGTTGCAGAATCAGGAACACCGCCATTCTCCATAAGAGTGGAAGCAACAAAAACAGCAGATTGGCCAAACCTCTTCTCCAGGCTCATTTGAGACATGAGAAGTGACTTCTCATCATCAAACCCAACTCCTGAATTTACAAATGTACATAAAACAAATCTTATTCACACCAAATTCAATAATTTGAAACCGAAGAAACTTCCAGCGATCAATGCTACCCCAGGAAGATCAGTAGGTACTTGTATAAACCATTGGACTATATGCTCATAAGGGAAAAACATGACAACGTAGCTAACTTCCACACTAAAGGTTGCAATAATATTTCTTCATTGATCAGTATAGAGTTATGGGTTAAAGACCGGATTCAATTTGTTTTTGCTTAAAATTATTTTTTTAATGTTTTTGCATCGTTTTGATATGCCGATGTCAATAATATTTTTTTTAAAAAATATTTTCAACATTTTCCAAGCAAAAAACATTTTGAAAAAATAAACCCTAACACACTCCTAGACACCCTGTTAGATGTTAAACATATTGTTCCTGATAACCCTCACCTGCAGTAAGAAAATGAATAAAATGCCTTCTAATAAAATATTTATATAAAACAGAATGAGAAAAAAGAAAATAAACCTTCAACGCCTTCTTCTATATCATCCAAGCTGAAAATTGGCACAGTGGGATCTACATGCTTTCCAGATTTCTTCTTATCAGATCCCTTTTTGCTTGATTTAGAACCCTTCTTTCGTGATCCACCACAGAGTGAAGACAACAAGCCTGGTTTCTTATGCTTGGGTTTGAGGGGAGGTTCATAACCATACAATGTCGTCCTATTAAAGACACATCCAGTACCCACATAGACAGGTCCTTGAATACCATCCAAACCCCTCAAGTTTATCTAATATTCACACAATAAATAAATAACATCAAACAATGGCAAGCAGTTTTATGCTGCATTCCGATCAGCCAAATCATCAACACATAACAGACATAACACAGAGCCAAAAACCATTTAATGACACCATACTGAAAAGAAAAACATTACTTAATCAAGTGATGAAGAACTTACATCAAAGAATACAGTATTGCGATTGGCATATCGATCATTCCTGTCAATGCCATCAAATCTTTGTGGAAACTGAACATAGCAGACATGTTTCCCAAGGTTAGGATCCATCATGAAACACATAGCTTCTCTCAAAGCCTTGCTATTATTTATGTAGTGATCACAATCAAGATTCAACAAGAAAGGCCCATTAGTTAGCACGGCTGATACACGAACCTAAAAGAGGAGGAAGTGATTGTTAGAATAAGTCCAAACCTGAAGAAATAATATACATACTTGTACACTTAATATAATAACTCCTATATTTATCTACTTACAAGTGAATTCATGGCACCAGCTTTCTTGTGGTGCTGGAAGCCTGGACGCTTTTCACGAGAAACATAAACTAACCGTGGAAGCTCATTACCATCAGAATCAAGTCCTCCACTTTGGCCCAAAAAAACCTGAAGGCGAAAATGAAAACTTTCTTAGGGTACTTGTGCTTGGGATCTGAATTCATTTGATCAGCTTTAGTGAACCCATGAATCCAAATTCAGAAATTTGCAAAAGTTGGAGGCAGAATAAAAGACATGAGACTGGACATGACATGATTAGGGAAGAAAAACTTAAAGAGTATACGAGGCAAATAACATGAAGTAAAACAAGATCCAAAATATTGATTGGTGTGCACAATATCATAGATATTTTTAACTATATATAGGCTAGAAGAGAAAAAAAATGCCTAAAGCTTAAGAGAACACACCTAATCAATGAAAACTTGAACCATAAAGAAATGCCAAATGCTATTACCTGAATCATTCCTGGATGGTCTCTGATGTTATTTCCAGGCCATGGGGTCCCATCTTGCATAATCCATCCTCCTTCAGGAACCTTTTGTGCCTTGGCAACAAGCCCATTGACACGAATTTTAAATTCTTCATATTCTCTCTGCAACAACAGGAGGTTTGCCATAAGAAAGGTTCAACTATGGAAAACATTGGCATGGCTAAGTAAACAAAGCACTGAAATGATACCTTCATAGCTCTACGGTCTTTGACAAAAGATGGCTGCACTTTATCCTTCAAGTAGTCAATCTTCTGTGCAAAGTACCATTCTGGAGCCCGAGGCTCGATACTGTATTTCTTGCAGAAGGGCGCCCATTTCCTGGCAAACTCTGAAGTCTCAAACAAAGCTTCAAATGTCAACATTGCAGCACCATCATCAGACACATAGCATGAGACTTTGTCAATTGGGTAGTCAACTGCAAGAATAGATAGCACTGTATTTGCTGTCACCAAAGGGGGCTCCTTTAAAGGGTCCATAGTACTGACAAAAATGTCAACAGCAGCTAGCTGGGACGGTTCGCCTTCTTGGTCATATCTGTTACCCATATAGAACAAAAATCAAAATCTTAAATATGAAAAGGAAAGGTTCATCACTTGAGAAGCATGGGAGGAGATTTGATTGCAGCAAGGACAGATGCAAAAGAAACCCAACCTCAAAGCAAGCCTGTCAAGATACGTTTCACGATTTACAGGGAGCCACTTAGGGAACTGATCCAGTATCCAGGATATTGCAAACCAAATCTCACATATCACAGATATTAACCACAGAGCATAGGCATTACGCACAGGATTTGTTATCCGGTAGTGCAAGAAAATGCTGAGGATAATAAGCCGCAAAACAATAACCATCCTGTATGGATTAATCCTAGAAGAAGGAATGGAAACCTTCCTTGAAAGAGGTTGCCGAGCTTCATCATTCCTGCAAGAACACAGGCATGAGTATTATGGTCTAGTATTTGAGTGTAGTTAGCACCTAGTTTTCTATTCTCAACTATTGCTAACTGCAAATGCTCCAAATATCAGAATAGATTGCAAGCGGTGTGAAAATTTGGAAGGCTCCATTACTTTATCATTATGGATTATGAAAACATGGTAAACGTAACCACATGGAAACTTACAGTAAAGAGTCATCCACAAGCACGTCCGTGGCAACATCAATATCTCCAGCTCCCCTTTCAAAAGGAGCATGGGTGGTACTCATAGGAACAACATTCTTGTCCTGCTTCATCTTCCAGCCATCAACTCTTTCCTTCCAGGCCACATTGCCCAGTCCTGGTGAACCAAACTCCCTTACTGGGTCCACAACCCTCACATTAGCTGCAAAAAACATAAAGAATAAATGCCACATATGACCACCTAGCATACAAACATATTACACAAGAATAAGAAATGTACATGATTGATGGACATCAGATGGATAAGGGATGCGCTTTCCACCAGCAGCTCTAGGAGAGGCCATAGAAATATGCTCAGGTGATGCAGCAGATAGCTCTCCAGAAACCTAAAAGTTAAATGTAGGCAGAGATCTCCCAGTTTTGCATTAAAAAATCATCCCAATTTCAAGTTTTTATTTATTTATTTATTCTGCTCTTCGTTTTTTGAAAAAGAAGAGCAACAGCATACCATAAGCTCATTGACTTACCTCGTGTCCATTGGTGAGTAGTGGAATATGGTTACGCGAAACCTCTTTATCATAACTTGTAGCTTCAACATCTTCCCCTCGTCCATAAGTCATCTGCCAGCTCAGCATGCGTTCTGCAATCTTCTGTTTCTGATTCTGATTTTCTGAAGAGTAATTAAAATCACTAGCACCATCATCAGCATCACCATCCTCTTCTCTATCACCGAGAATGGCAGGGCTACCTGTTATGACCTCACAGTTAGTGCTAAAACTATTTCATACGAAAAGTCACTTATCCAATGAGGAATTGACTTGCTATCAGCCTTTATATATGCAACTCCTCCTCTTCCGAAAGAGCTGACTTTTTATGGCATAATTTTCATTTTCCATTCCATTGCATGAAAGATACATTTTTCACGTTATTTTTAACATTCAAACACTGTGATATTAAAATTTAAAATTTATAAGCACTCAAAAAACCATAAGTTGCACTCGAATTAGAGTCAGAACCTCTTCATTTTCTGACAATGAATAAAGCATCTAGTGAGAAAATGCTGTTCAGCCTACCTTTGAGCCTCTTGTATCTGGTTTTGCACTGAGGGCAAGACTGATTGCCATCCTTCCTCTCATACTCGTAGCAAGGCCTGCACACTGGAAATCCACATACATCACAAGCAACAAATGGTTCGCCGTCCACGGTCTTGCCAACATTATCACCACAGATCTGGCAAACCTGTCCACCGATACTTTTCACGGGCTTCGCCTGTGTAGCCAAGCAAAATGCAGTCATTTCAGAAACCATACAAGGAATTTCAATGAACCTAACTCAAAATATATACTATAGTCGTCATCGGTACTTACCCCGGTTTCACCTTCTGATTCCATTGACAACTGCTATCTTTAACCCAGAATTGAACAGTGGATAGAAATAACTGTTGAGCCTCACCAAACTCTATGCATCCCTAGTCATACAAAGAGCTAAGAAGTGCCAGCTCCTCTCTAACTATCCACTTCAAAACCAGCCTCTTATCTCCCAGATCCACTGCATAAAGAGAGTGCGAGAATCAAATTGCGCCCCTCGATAAATACACAATAAAACAAAAAACATATATCCAGTAAGCGAAATGAGCCATCAATTAAGTTCACCAAAAAGAGGGTAACTAGCCTCAAATCTCTAGAAGAGCATTGTAAACAAAGCAATCAAAACTCGAACTTCCTTTTGATTTCCATAAATACAAAATTGAATAAAAAACCAAAAGTTTAAACACAGAAAAGCTAAATTTGTTGATCTATAAACAGAAACGACACACTTTTCTTCCATCCCCTAGAGATCAAATTCAATTTGATTAAAGAATCTCTATGAGATCTCAATATAGAAAACAGAAATCAGAAGGTAAACAGAGACCTACAGACTTAAGCAGTCAGAAACCGATGTTACGTAGAAAGAAAGAGAGTGGATTGAAAGAGGTAGTAAGAGAGACGAGCAATGCAAAATAACAGCTCTGTCTCTCTGCATGTTTATTTAAATAAATGTAGAATTGGTTATGGATCATGTTTTCATAGTAAGTGTAAAGCAGCAGTTATAGAGATACAAGATACGAAAGCGAAGACATACCACCGGCGAGTTTTTCAGTAACAGACTGCACCGACCGACGATACTCGAGAATGCAAGGCAATTCCAGTATTGAGGATTACAAAAAAAAATATCTTACATTGCCAATCATTTCTTCTTCTTCTTATTTTTTTGCCCTTTCGCTAAAAAACCTAAAATGAAAAATACGAGGAGAGGATAAGGTGGGAGACAGTTGTTCTGTCTTTTGAGTAAAGGTCTGCTACTGTCACTGTTACGTTTTTTCCCCTAATGAACTCGCACATGGGTTTTACTTACCCAGTAGTGTTGTGCCACGTAAGAGTGGAAAGGTGGTGTTTTTTTCAACGGCTTTTGCAGCAGAGGGGAACAATTGCAAACTGAGAGTATCTCTTCTTCTTCTTCTTCTTCTTTTAAGGAAAAACAAATCTTGGTCCGGCGACTGGCGTGATTTTAATTTATTTTTCTGGCAAGTTGCGGAGGCGGGGCTTCGCGTCTTGTACTTTCAATCATTTGAATAAATAACATTCTGCTATTAATAATTAAGAATATTTAAATATTGCTGGAATTTTTGGTATAAAAAACACCAGTGGTTGACGTGACTGGATCATTAAACTAATCAAGGAGGAAGACATTAAAATCTAATGAATTGAGCTTGAGAGACCATGACTACGAGATGCTGCCATGTGATGGTTACCATGCCCAGAAAAGAAAAGGAAAAGAAGAGAAAATATGGAAAAATATAAATTATTGAGATAGAAAATACAATAAATAAAAATGAAAATATAAGGGTAGAATTTACTTCCCTCGTTTTTTCTTCTGAATTTTATTTTATTGGAGTGGCATGGATTATTGGTTTTATAAAAAAAATAGACATGTTCGTGTAGATTTTCATCTCCCTTCATTAATAATTTTTTTTAGTCATTTAAAATTATTTTCATTTGTCGATATTAAAAATAATTTTTTAAAATATAAAAAATATCATTTTAATATATTTTTAAATAAAAAATACTTTTAAAAATAATTTTAAATACATTACCAAACAATTATCTAATGTTGGTCAGAATAAACATTGTGAGATATCAGTATGCGCCAGCTGTTTTAGATCCATGAGAAATTCACTAGAAAATAAAAAAAATATTGTTTTAAAAAACAAAAATTAAGACAAAGGATTTCATCAAAAGAGCAAAAACTTCCATTTAAAACGCGTCTTTCTTCCTGATTATTCGCCATACTCTATGGTTTTCAAAGAAATGGACCCACAAGCATTATTTTTCATTAAATATTATGTCCACGTGGCTAGATTTTATTTATAGGGCAGCATTGGAGAGGTTGTGGGCTACTGGGCTGGGTTAGAGTTTGGGCTTTTGTTTGCGTTCATTTGGACTTTTTTCTTTTCTTTTTATGCCCTTTTTAGCTTTGAACATATTTATCTGTTACATTGTTTTGATTTTTATTGAGTCTTATGTGTTTCTAATACTGTTTTATTGTAAATAGCCAGAAGGGCTTGAAATATACAGGGCCAAAGGCCTTAATTATCAAAGTGCTCAGCCCGACCTAGATGGACCCTTAAGAAAAATTATCACGGCCCGGCCCACATTTACAAGCATATAAATTCTTAAGAAATGCGAGGCCTAGTGATGTCAGTTGAACGAGCACTGGACAGGCATCATCTGAATCAACAATATTGTCTGTACACAGCGAAATTTTTCTTACAGATTTATTCTAGGGTTTTGTATTCCGAAAGGAGATTCATGGCCTCTTTTGGCTCTCTGAAATCTGCAGTCTTCAACAGAGAAGAGAGAAAACAGTAATTTTCTTCATTTACTCTTTCTCTTGAAAATTTTAAAAATGAGTGGACATATCCTTCAATGGAGTTATCATTTTTTTTTTTTTTCTTTTGTTGTCTTAAGGCAATATCAATCTCATATTCGAGGCCTCAACGCTTACGATCGCCACAAGAAATTTTTGAACGATTACGGTACAATCACTGACTCTAATTTATTTGTTTAATCGAATCTAGTGATTTTGCTGTATAGGTTTAACTGTTTCAGTGGATTTATAAATATTTCGTTGCTATAAATTTTTTTGAAGGAAATGATATATATTTTTTTCTTTTAAAAAAGGCTGAAATGAGGACATAGAAGGAATTTATGCAAATATGAAGCAATGTGTTTGTAGAACATTCCTTTCCTCAGTGATGGTGAACAATCTCCTCCTCTAAGAATGGAAGGAGGCTACAATCATCCTTATATTTCTTTTTCCTTTCTTTTCTTTACATCACCTGCAAAGTATTTCTCATGGTTGTTTTTTCTTCTCGTGTGTGTGTTTGTATAGGCTATGTTTTGGTTTGGATAAACACTTATCAAGATTATAACTGTTTTGTATGGGCAATTTTGGGATGTATTTTGACATTCGTGTTTTTGTGCAGTTAGTTTTTATGGGAAAGGAAATTCTACCATTGAGAAGCTTCCGATTAAAACAGACAGAGACACCCTTAGAGAAGGATACCGGTAAGTTGATTCACTCGGGATTTTTTTTTAATCTTCTTGTGTTGCCTGGTTATCCATCATCCATTAGATTGTTGATCATTTTTTTTTTATGTATAAGTTTAGCTGCCCAATTAGACTTGTTGGATGTGTTGGGTGTTTTTGTGATTTTTTGCCCTGCATGGATGCCGTAAATAATTTTTGTTAACAATGATATCAAACTGATAATTAATCAGGTTAGAAAGATGTGTTCAAGGAGGTGGATGCCTATTAGGAACTATTTGGCAGTTGGTACAAGCTTGTTGTCATATCTTTTTATTTCTAGTGCAATTACATGATTTACATAAGTATTCATATGGCTCAATTTAGTGTTGGAACAAGATAGGGAGATGAATAAAAACATTGATTTTTGAGGTAGCAAGAGGGTATCATTTAATGTCCACTTTAAGTAATGGGGATGATATGTTTCCATCCACCCACACATGTTTAAGTTTAATTCATTGTTAGTTGCATTATCATTCATTTCCTTTCATGCTCAATTCACACCGAATCATTTTCGATCTTGAATCCTATTCCGTGACGCTTTTGATGGTGGAAAATCCATTTACACCTATATGGTTAATGTGTCTTTTTTTCCTCCTAGTTTAGACTGCAATTATGTCATCTATCACTTCCCTTTAATTTTTCAGGTTCATTCGTTCAGAGGAAGATGATATGGATGCATCCTGGGAGCAAAGGCTTGTGAAGCGTTACTATGATAAGCTTTTTAAAGAGTATCCTTTGTGAACTGATGCTCGATGTTCTGAACTATATTGCTTGTTGCCACTACATCTAAAATCCTCTTTGATATGCATTGCACTTCCTTAGACTCTTTGAAGATATTGCATTGCTGATATGTCACACTACAAGGCTGGCAAGGTATGCAGTTTGCATTACACTAAGTCATCTATTCTGAGCTGTAACTGTCACTCTGATGTGCTTGAGAATATAGTTCTTTGTTTCATCTAAAGATTAAAGTCAACTGGTTGCAAAATATGATTTGTAGATTGGATTTTCCTTTTCTAACATTGCACACTGTTTTCTTCTGGCTTTCCCCCCCTCTTCCCATATGGTATAAACTTGGCATTTATTTCATCTTTGTTAGAGGACGTCATCATGAAATGCATTGCCCTATCTTTCTTCTTGCTGGGAAGTAGGGAAAGATTTCTGTTTTTCTGGCTGTTTGCCTCTCTGAGTCCTTTTATCACTTGGAGAAATTTGAATAAAAAGCATATTTGTGACATTTTGCGGTGAATTGAAGCAGCATTGCAAAATGTTTTGGGACTATCGGGGTTCCATGGAAAGTGGCTACTTTATTAGATATGGTATGCACAATTTCATTGTTGCAGAATTAGTGATTTTTAAAAAAAATAAATGAGGATATGTGCTACTAAAAGGAAACAGAAAGGATGTGTTAAACCTGTTAAGTATGCCAAGATTAAATACAAAATCTTTCTAAACACTCAATGGTGAGTTGCATTTTATTTGATATAATATCTCTCTAATTTTAAATTCCTCCTTGTAGATTGGTTTGAGATGGAGGACAGAGAAGGAAGTCATATCTGGAAAAGGTAATATTTTTTTCTTTGCTAGTAATTCTAAGTACAGTCTCAATTGTGCACGTTAGTGATTTTATTCAAGAAGGATTAGATGCCATTCTAGGAAGCAATCCATCTTCTTTTGTTTATATCCATGGAAACACTTGTATTTATAGTGTTAATTGAAATGCTGTGATAAACATGCCTGATGCATAACTGTCAGCATCAGATAGATCTTCATTACCTGTTTTGCACAACAAGAAACTCATTTATGTTTTTAAGCATGGCTATTGCCACTACATTTTACTCATCCAAGTAAAATATTAATCATCACTCGGTTCTTGGTTCTAATATGTAAATGCTACCATTAGATCTTCTATAACTCCCCGGCAACGCATTAGAAATCTAAATATATATTATTTTACTGTTTGCGTCAATGCCCAAGATTTCTGAAATAGACTTCATTAAATAGGGTCAATTTTTTACTTCAATTTTATGAGATTAAAGGATGCTAGAGAAAGTTGGGGCTCTGGAAATATTTGTGATGCTGAATTTTTCCACAAAAGCTTGCTAAAACTTCTGGTTCTCTTCCTGCTGGTTTGGGTATAATTGTGCTGTAATATCGTTCATGATGGAATGGCATTCAAAAAATGTCTTGTTGTTTGGGGATCGGAAATTGATTTATTCCCCTTTCTGTCAGGGCAGTTCATTTGTGGTAACAAGCACTGTGATGTCAAAGATGGTTTGGCAAGCTATGAGGCAAGTGTTTATACTTCCAGCAATAATTTTAATATCATTATAGTTCGTATGATTGTGTATAGTTTGAGCATCATTACATCTTGCTTAATTTTGCTACGGTTTCATTTCTCTGTATGATCTTTGCATTCCGATGCCTTGCAGGTGAACTTTTCTTATTTTGAAGCTGGAGAAAATAAGCAAGCCCTGGTGAAGTTGATACTTTGTGATAGGTGGGTTGGTTATCTAAAAGGTTGGCACGCCCATTTACTTTTGCTTTTGCAGTAGACTCTCTTTCTATGTCGCTTGAATTGTCCCAAGAATCCAACTACATGGTTATGTGAAATGTGGCGTGCCTTGCCAGCATTGCTGCAGATATGGGATCTGAATAATGCTGTAGTTAGAAATTATTTCACTTATTTTTTACTTACGAGTCTTATCGTCTTTGTATGGTTTTGTCAGTTATCAGTTCCGCCCTATTGATATATTGTGCCATTCATAATCCTTTTTCTTTTCTTTTTTTGAGCTGGATTCAACGTGAAGACATACTATAATGTCAGACAAGTTAGATATCAGTAACATCTAAATATAGAACCTTTGCTGAGGAGAGTAGTTAATTAAATTCAAAATTCACATGAGAATGTCATCGTCTGGTATTTTATTTTGCCTTAGGTGAAGACATCTTTGCTTTTGTTCCCATGAAATACATCTCCTTAATGTATTTTCATTTTCTTTAACTTCATTCCAGTTCTTTTACGAATTCCTTTCTAAAATGTTAACTGTTTCCAAATAGATGTGCTGAGAAACTTCATCACAAAAGAAGAAAAGAGAAGGAACAAATAGAGAAAAGGGAGAGAGGAGATCGTATAAGAAAACGGTATGAGCACTTTGCAGATTCTTGTCCACTTGTGAGCCTATGCTGGTAAATTTTTATTGTCACGGACTTGCTGTATAGAAAGCTCACGGTCCACCTTTCAGGGAACTACTCGAGGTTGATGATGATTTGGACAATGAAGGGAGCGAGAAGAAGAAAAGAGGTTTGTGGCTACAAATAATGATACTATAACTTGTTTATTTTTCATTTACAGTCTCCTATGTGATGACATTCACTTGTGCGTATTTTCACTGGCTGTTTGTGTGTCCATTCAAAGGCGCCATTATGCTTTTCTTTTCTCAAAGTGTGAATTGGAGCTTCTGCTCTATAGAATTGCCTCCATATCTGGAGGGTCTCTTTAAACAAAAATGCTCTATGTGACCTTGAACACCTTTTGAATTAAAGGGAGTGTTCCTGGACTGCTGTTTAGTCAGCTGTGCTAATAAAAGACGAAGGGCAATTGCCCTGAAAACATTAGTAGCAAGATAAGCTTTGGTTCTGCCTGATTGGATTTTAGAAAGATGGTTGGCCATGAATGGTGAACTCACCACCTTAAACCTTCTTTTCTTTCGGCAGGTAAAAAACCCTCAATATCTGGAGGCAATAAAAAAACAGACGATGATGACAACTTTGATGAATTTCTTGAGGGAATGTTTCCATAGCTGGACGGCAGCTGCCATATCCAAGGGATGGTGTTCTTGTGCCTAACATATATGACCAGAAAAGTCTAGACGGCATGGCAGGGGCCTGCGAATGGAGCTGCAGTGAGTTGAAGTCTGAACCTTTTCATGCAGGAAAAAAATCGTTCACCCTAGAATTGAATGGAAATATTTGTGTATTTGATGAGACGAAGTTAAGGCAAAAGGTTGCACATATACTGGGCAGTATAAAATGTTTATCATGCGAGCCTGCAATCCAAGAGCTAAAATTGGTCACCTTTTTCTCGAGGTTTATATTATTTTACGGGCTTTCCTGGATGTGAGCTCACTCTATTGACTTTAGAAGGTGGTATAAAGATGAGTCTAGAGGCGGGGAGATTTTTTTTTTCCTATAGAAGGCGATAAGAATGAGTGTCATTGGCCCACTACCATCTCCGCCGGGCTTGTTTAACTAAATGTATTTCATGCAATCATAAACGGCTCCTCATTTTATAGCCATAGTCGACTCTTGTAATAGATAATTGAACTTGGAATTTTCCGGACTTGGATTAGTGGGGAAAACGAGTTCGTCAACACCTGATTGTGAGAATATTTAAAATCCAGGTGCCGATCATGTGTAATGTGATGCTACATCAATGTGTGAAGACTGATAAGTGAGCTCCTCGAATCACAATAGCTTTCCTGTGATAGCCATGAAAAGAGGAGAAAGGGAGGATTCATCCACCCGTTTTGGGGGAGAGATAAGTGAAGATGAAATGCATAATGCTCGGGGAAAGGGTCGTTGACCCCTTTATTGTGTGTGTAGTTTTTCCATTGTAGGCCATCGACTTGGTTGTCGAGCTGGATGGAGAAAAGAGGAGCAACGGGTAAATACAAAAACCATAAATGTTATGAAGTTCTAGGAAACTCCGTCAAAGACCTTGCAACCCATTTCCTTTTGGGTACATGTTTTGTTTTGGGCGTCTTGTTTTGTTTTGGATTATGGTTGTAGTTATTTTTAGAAATGTTTTTTTGTTTAGAAATATATTAAAAATATATTTTTTTGTTTTTTTTAAATAATTTTTAACATCAATATATTAAAATAACATTAAAATATTAAAAAAAAATAGTTTTTTCAAAAATAGTTTTTGAAACATATTACTAACACCTCTTTAATAACACCATGTCCTCTAAAATTATCCATAAACTATTGAATTTGAAAGGAATAAAACTAGAGTTTAGGGCGTGGATCCAAGTGAGTGAGTAAACTCTGATTATTTTAGTTTTTTTTTTATAAAAATACATATTTATATTCTAAATTTAAGTCAAGATTTATTATTCTATCGTTCTGTCACAGAACGCAAACCTAATTGTTTTTACAAGCGGAACCAGAGATTGAATTTGGACAATAATTCTATCGTGTTTTCAAGTACAAGACTGTTTTTTTTTGTTTTTTTTTATTGAAGATTACATAAATATTTAAAGGAGATAAGATTTAAGTAAATATTATGCTGGGTTATAATCATCCCTGAGAACAATATTCGCTTCATAGACAGAAAGATAAGTATTTTGGGATCATATGGCTGGTTTTTTTAGTGCACTAATGGTTTTCTTGATCAGGCATTAACAGAAATAATCAAGCCCATGAATCCTTACATTCCCTGACATGTCATTTTATCAATTTTCTTATGATCGGCCTGTACAAAATCTTGAAATTAATTCCGAAGATAATTAAAAAAGAATTGAGTGTCGGCAACGGACTTTTTTTTGGATGTTAATACATGTATGTGACAGTGAAGTTGTTTGGTGAGGCACATTGCTCATCGTTGATAAATAGATAATAATAATAAAAAAAAAAAACAGATGTAAAATCCACAAGGCGACAAAAATCAACAGTGGTAGAAAAAGAGCCACCGAGAAAAAGTCAGGCCCAGAATTCGCCAGCGCTGCATGACCACAGCACCTTTTGACATCTAACCATTTACCACCCACTATTAATGGCAGCGCTTGGCTTATAGGGAACTAGGATCACCCGCTGCGCTCCACGTGGCTTTATCTTGGCGCACAGCCAGAATGTTAGCACGTGTCTTCTGACTTCAAAGCCCGACCTCTCTTCAGGTGGTCTGATAAATGAGCCACCACCTCACCAGATAATATTTTTCAGCACCCACGTCCAAATCGGTTTCTTATTATTTTATATTGATAGAATATTTTGAGTATAGTGTATTTAAAAAACAAAATTAATTAGTTTTAAATAAATTATAAATCTTTCAAAGTCAAAGTTTATAATTTTTGCATTACAAATTATGAAAATTGGTGCGAGTTAAATGGATATATTGCATGTACCAATTATCATTTAGCTAATAAGCTCAAGAATATCACGAATAGTAACCTTGAGATGAACATGTCATTTTCGACCTGTCTTTTTTCTCCATGTAACAGCATGATCTTGCGTACCTGCGAAGGAGTCTACTATTTATGTTCGTGTATTCCCCTCCGTCTCACTGTTTGCCTGTTTTGTTTTCTTTGGACCAAACACAAAGTGATTAGGGGATGTTTAGTAGTCTCTGTTTTAAAAGTGTTTTTTTTTTAAAAAAATTATTTGAAATTAAAAAAATAGTTTTATATTATTTTTATTTGTTTATATTAAAAATAATTTTTTTAAAATATTATTTTAATATAATTCTAAATAAAAAATATTTTCAAAAATAATAACGATTATCATTAATAGAGATACATGCAATGATATCGGGTAAATTATAGGGATGGAGAACCAGCCGACAAGGTCATAATTGGTACTAGAAATTTGACTTGGTTTTTATTTCTGGGGGACTTCTGGGGTGGCTGCTACCTAGGATCACGACAAGAATGCCGTCATCTAACGCCGTTAAGAATCCATAGGGCTTGATAATTGCTATGTGCGTGCGTCAACGTGGCCTGGCATTAGTGGGTGGGCCCCAGCCTAGGCCATTATGTTCTGACACGCAGTGGCTTCCCCCCCAAACGTCGGCACATGCAATAGAAAACAAAAACAAGTATTTTTAAATTCTTGCGCGAGAGAATAATTTCTCCATTTTCTTTTTTATACCCTATACAAGAGAAGAATTTTTGCACCATTTTGTGAGCATAATTCCTAAACTGCCCTGCTCTCGACGTTTGCTAATTTGGACCTATCTTCTTTTAACAGGGTTCGCCCATGCAACATCTGAGACTTGGTCTTTGTAATCTCTTTCAAAAGTATTTTAGAAAGAATTTTTTTTTTTACTTTAAATTCAAAATTTTTGATTTTTTTAAAATTATTTTGATATGATAATGTCAAAATTAATTTTTTTTAAAAAGATATTATTTTAATATATTTCTAAATAAAAAATACTTTAAAAAACAACATCAATCAAACTCCCAAAAATCACTTGATTTGCGGTAAAGTTCTAATGATGATTTTCGAAAAGTATTTCTAGTTGTGATTTACTCAGAGTATATTTATAAAAATCCATATTTGATTAAAACAATTATGAAATAAAATCTTGTATGTGAAATAAATAATATATATTATTTTAACTTTTATAAAATCAAGATTTAAAACATAATTGGGTAAAAAATAAAATATATCAAAAGATTTTTCAATCAAGATCCAAGATTAGAAAATGCGGCCTCAAAGTTTAGCATATTTGAAAAGATTAAAAAAAACATTAAACACATGACAGATTAAGGATCTTCCCAAGGATTAAGGATCTTGGTATAATATAATTGGATTTGCAAACACCCACTCGATTGCTAGATGGATATCAAATGGTTGTTAAAGAATAAACTTAGTTTTCAAGCCTTTCTATATAAAAGGTTAAAGAAACTCCTCAACTTCTACAACAAAACAGCCATCGCACTGTTAATCTTCTAATAGATGATCCAATAATAATAAAAAATTATTTTTTTTATAATTTTAAATTTAAATTTTATGATTGTTAATATAATAATAATTTTTAAAAATTTATAAAATTAATTAAAATGAATATAAATTAACCCGAACATCCGTATTAATAAAAACATCCACGGCAATGCCCCTTGCTTGCCTACAGGACAACGTGGTCATGATGTGTAATTACTCAACGTGGACATTAAACTTGATTTTTATTTCTTATCGTGTGGTTTTTCCTTAATTAAAAAATAAATTGCACGTAATTCACATGTCGAGGTGTGCTGCATGTTTTATTTTGGGGTTCGATAATAACTGATCTGCTGCCTGGTTCGATTTCAGCTACTGTACTTGTTTTCCTTTCTTCCTGGAACAGTGGAACCCAAGGAGATGAAGGGCATGTACTTTCAGCTCATCTCAGGTACTCTTTTTTAAAAGGTCGACCAGTTGGCTTTCTATTTTAGAAGCTTCCAGTATAAATTAAATAATTTTTCCAAGTAGTTGTTGAATTTATTTTTTAAAGTTTTTTTTATTTAAAAACATATTAAAACAATATATATTTTTTCTTATAAAAAATATTTTTAAAACAAGTACAGAAACACAAATAATGCAAAAATAATAATTAATAAACAAGAATTAACAAGATCGTGGTTCAATTACCATGTCAAATAGACTTTTAGTGGCGGTTTAAAAGTGATTGTTTTTGAAAATATATATTTTTTAAAAATATATCAAAATAATATTTTATAATTTAAAATAAAAAATAAAAATATATTTTTTAATTTTTTTCGAAAACATTTTTAACACATCGTCAAACACGCCATTAAACTTATTATTCGAGAAGTTTGCCTTTGTCAACAGCAAGATTACACGACTATTTAAATGCTGTTAAAAAACAATACGAAATGAAAGTAGATTTCAATTAATAAATATAAAAAAGAAATTTTGTTTAATTATTTTATGCTAGAATGTTACGAAAATAAAAGTGATATTTTTATATGGTTTGACGATAAAGAATTTTTTCAATTAATTTATATGTTAATTAAAATTATTATTTTTCTAAAATGATCTTAAAAAAATAGTATCAAAGTGCATCCACGTGATTTTCACGTGCAACTGACACTTTTAAATTAAATAATATTTTATATATATCTAAATACTAAATTACTCCAAATTAGATTTGATAACCAAAGGGAAAAAAACAAGAAACCTTAAATCAAAGCAAAGATAATTTCAGTACAACGATAATTTGATCACACATTTTACTGTGTAAGTAAGACAAAAAATTAATAAACGACACCGCTCGCGAGTTCATCAGTTTCTTGTCTACGAGGGAAGGCTAGTTATTTTACTGTAAGAACAGAGAAAGACCACTCTATCCCTCACTGCAAGGCTATTTGTATTTTGTTTCCGAGGGTAAATTCATAATTTTACTATTCCAACCTAAAATCCAAATAAATCCAGAACAACAGTATATGCTCCCCCCTGTGTAAAACATAATTTTCACTAATTAGGAATCGAAGACAGAAACGGAAGTAACAGAAAGAGACAAGGAGATCGGAATTGACCCAAGGGTGGTTTTGTCATTCCAGAAAGTTGAGATACCTCGTGTTCTTAAATTTATCATTTTCTTCGAAAGAACAGACAAAGAAAACGACCTTTGCGTGAACTGTAAACGAAAAAAACAAAAAAAGAAATGATTTTTTTATTATTTCTGAAATATCCAAAACACTAATTTCTATATTATATTTCTCTCCATCAAAATGCCACTGTGTCTCTCTGTTGAGGTTTACCTCACACTCAGAAAAACTAAACAAAGATGGAACAAGCTCAATGACTTCCCTATATATTCTCCAAAAATCCAAGCTTCTTTAGGGTTTCCAGTTCACAGTAAGCAATTCTCTCTCCGTTTTTCTTATCTCCCCTTGCCTGGATCTATACTTAGTTGTGCGCTTTTAATCGAGTCTTTAATCTGTGTTTTTGATGATGAGGTCATGTTCTTTGGGGAATTTCTGTATTTGGGCTGCTAGAAAACTTGTAGGAAAGAAGATAAAATTGGTAAATTTTTAATCCTTGGTTCTTCAAATAGAAAGGGTAGTTAGAACTGGACTTTGTCTTGGTTTGATTTGATTACTTTTTGCTGTGAAATTTAAAGGATGGAGTGGATTTAGGATATCCTGATGAGAATCATACCTTAATTGAGCTAAAACTTGCTGTTTTTAGGTCTATATAAGTGAGTTTGTTATCAAGCTATTGAATTTTGAATAAACTTTTGTTTTTGGTTAAGATTGGAATGAAGCTCTTTATTTTTCGTGTCACTCCCCTTTTTTTTCCGGGGGTTGTCGTGGTGATGAGAAATTCAATGGAGATAGGATTTTGCGTATAAGTTATATATATATATAAACTTTTATTTTGAAAAAATTATTGAGAAATTAGGATTTCTGAATCTTTTCCAGGAGGACGTTGTGCATGATGCCGGCAAAATCTGAAAAAGAAGATCGACGTTTAGACCACCGTGGACAGAGCCTGTTCCAATCAAACGTTTACTCCCAACCTTGGTGGCGCGAAGTGGGGAACAATCCCTCTTTAGGCGAAACTGCATCAAAGCTGTCTTCAGTAGAGTACCTGAACGGTTCTCTTCTGAATGCTGTGACACAATCACAAGCTAACACTGGCTTACAGAAAGCAGCTATATTGAACAAAGAAACGCATAGCGATGTAACTTCACTATCTGGTAGTAATCCTTGAAACCATCTCTTCTTTTGCAAGTATGTTTGCACGAAGATATCATCATCATCATCATCATCATCATCATCACAACAGTTATCTTGTACTAACTGTTTAGGCATTACAGCTTCTTTTTGCTTCATGAAAGTGATCAGCATGATCTTTCTATGTCGTTAAAATGGGTCATTGAATTTAACTTAATCGGCTAAGCATTCAGTGGTTCGTGGTTAACGTCACAAACTTGTTTTTCCATGCATATTTTACTTACTCTCCACGGAACGGTTTATTCTTAAACAATGATGTAATTTAGCTTGAAAGAACAAGATTCGATCTTGTACAACGGAAAAGCAAGAAGAGGAATATTCTAGCATGGACAAAGTTTATTGGTATGGCATGGATACGGCTCCTTTTATTTCACTCTGGGTATCATACTCATTTGCATAGGTAATATGAATGTTGGAGGCTCCAAAATGACTGAGAGCTCCTGAAAATAATCAAGCTCCACAGGTAGGACATAGACTTAAAATTGTATCTGGTACACGTGTTTATGTAAAAATATTTCAACCGCAGTTGTTTTGTTTACCCTGGATCAATTCTTAAGTTTAACTATAGCAAAAGGGTTGAACAGTTATGGTGGCTCAATCCTCTATAATAATGAATCTCTCTAATTTTCATTTTGAACTTTGAATGTAGTGTTATTGGGGCTATTGTATATATCTAACCTTCCTCACCACTTTCAGGAGTTCAGGAAAATTTATGCCTTTGAAAAATCTTTTACTTAGGTGGCTTCGTTATTCCTCAATATTTTTTGTTTAACAATTAATCCTTAAAAGTTTTTTTTTTTAAGATTCACAACTACATTTTAAATATCATGTCTTTTGTTTTTGGTTGGTTTTAGGATTTCCTGGTGAGAATCATTCCTCAATTTTTTATTTTGTGCATTAGGTTTATACTCCCAGTTGTGTATCTTGAAGTTGTAAGGATCTTTTTGTGGAATTGGGTTTGGGAGAATAAGGAAAAGAAAAATTTGAAGGCCTATTTTTGGCTTTTCCTGCTGTTAGATAAATATTACGAGTACAAAGTTTTCAATACCAATTTGTTTGATTCTGGATTTCATGTCCGAAGTGCAAACACATTTCAAATTTGAATTGGAACAATGTCCTCCTTTTACTCTAGTCATCTCTTTGATCCCATTTGTATTTTGTTCTCAGCCGGTAGCACTCTGCTACTCCCTTACCTCTGCCACTGCCCAAATTTTGGTAGGAAGACTCGACTCGACTCAATCTGTACCAGATGCAGAAAACTGAAGGGATAAAATTGTAGCAACAGTTTAGAAATCCCTCCACCTGAGAATAATATTTTGATATAAATGCTTTTGCTGAGTTTATTTTGCACTTCGATAAAAAAGTGCGTGTGAATGCTTGCTTTGTGTTGATTACTAGTGCCTTGGTGACTTTTAATCTCCAGCATAAAAAAATTTAATATGATATGTTTGCCCCTTGTTCAAGAAATCCAGATGTACCCCCATTTCTCTTAGATGTCGTTGCAAGTTTCACAATTTGGCTGGTGAGTACTCACCAGTGTTTCTTTTCTTGACCAGATGAAAGTACCGGGCAACACCATCTCAAACATCTCCCATCACCAACAACTGTTACCATGGACGGACACCGTGAACCAAATTCCCAGATGGAACTTGTTGGCCACTCAATTGTAAGATTTCTATTTCTCTTTATCTTCCCTCTGTGCATGTGAGCACCTGTCCTTCTAGTGCACACTCATTGTGCACATTTGTGAGCACACAGTTGTCTGCCACTGACAGCTAAATGTCTCTTGGACTTTGCCTTGCCTGGTTTCAACTTCTATGCACTCGGAATTCTGACTTCTCTTACTTTTTCAGGTTTTGACTTCACATCCATATACAGATCCACAGTATGGCGGGATGTTTGCTTCGTACACACCACAAGCTATGGTATGAACCTCACGGTTTCGTATATGCAGTGTAAATTTAATAACAGAAAGACAATTGTACCACATTTGGCATGCTCCATATCCAAATCTTATTTTACATACCATGTTTTCTTCCGAAATACTTTTGGCGTACTTCAGTCTCATAACTATAATTGTTTCTTACTTTAGAAACTCTCCTGTTTAATTATTGATTTATATTTGCAATTTTTTGTTCACAATGCCAGTTCCCATCCAAGTGGTGATCTGGCATTGTGAACAGAAGTTGATCGAGGAATGAGACAACCAAGACCAACAAATTTCTATACTCTGCTTTTCATGATTATCCAAACAATTGTTGGAAATCTTGAATCTGTATAGTAACTGTTTAGAACAATTACTGTTGATATTAAAAATATGGAAAGACAAGAAATCCTGAAGAACCTGAAAATCATAAATATTGGAATGAATCACATTCATTCAATTTATTCAATTGAAACTTTGCCTATTTATAGGCTTACATAAACTAGAAATTGAAATAAACTAGAACTCTCAATAGACTAAGAGAGATTATTGGATAAGGATAGGATTTATGATAAATCCTATTAGAAATAGTAATCAAAACTAATTAAAAGACTACAACTAAATCTTCTTATCTTCATATTTTCAAAGCTAATCTCATTAAAATCTAACACTCCTCCTTGAGATTTGCTTTGGACATCCCCAACTTCATCTTTAGGAACTCCAATCTTGCTAGAGGAAGTGCTTTGGTCATCACATCATGCTGAACTGGATTTTCATCAACTTTGTTTTGTCCCAAATCAAAATCAGTATAAATTTCAAATTTTGCTCCTCCTGTCTTCGTGTACCATTTCATACGGTCAATAGTACAAATATGAGTTTGAGCTTCAAATTTTTGTGGCAAAGAAACCATCATTTTCTCTACCACCTTTTGATCTTCAATCACCTTTCCAAGCAATCTCATTCGATTCATAACATCCATTAATCTGCCAGAATAATCCTTGACAGATTCAACATCTTTCATCTTCATCAATTCGAACTCCTTTTTCAATGCAAGGATTCGAACTGTTTTGACTCTGTTGCTTCCCTCAAATTCACCTTGAAGCTTATCCCATAAAAGCTTTGGTGTCTTCAGATCCATAATCTTTGTGAAAATATGATCTGCAAGTGCTAAATGAAGGCAAGTGATAACTTTGTCCTTCTTCAGTTTTTCTTCTTCATGTGCTCTTATTTGAGCAACTGTTGGATTGACTGACAATGGTAATGGATCAACATCGGTTGTGATCATATTCCACAATCCTTGAGATCTTAGATAGAATCTCATCTTTACAACCCATATATGATAATGTTCTCCAGTAAATACTAGAATGACAGCAGCAGTGTTGCTTGAGGTAGACATGTTTTGATAAAAATAAATCTCTTTGGTTTACAATCAATCACTCTGTGTTTAGCTCTCAAACTCTCTTGTGTTTATCACTCAACAAAATCCTATAGTCCCATAAGAAAACTGCTCTGATACCAATTGTTGGAAAATTGTAAAAGCTCTGATACCAATTGTTGGAAATCTTGAATCTGTACAGTAACTGTTTAGAACAATTACTGTTGAGATTAAAAATATGGAAAGACAAGAAATCTTGAAGAACCTGAAAATCATAAATATTGGAATAAATCACATTCATTCAATTTATTTAATTGAAACTTTGCCTATTTATAGGCTTACAAAAACTAGAAATTGAAATAAACTAGAACTCTCAATAGACTAGGAGAGGTTATTGGATAAGGATAGGATTTATGATAAATCCTAGTAGAAATAGTAATCAAAACTAATTAAAAGACTACAACTAAATCTTCTTATCTTCAAAGCTAATCTCATTAAAATCTAACAACAATTACATACATTTACCCATCAATGGTTAAGTCAACAGCTCACTAATTCAGCTGTTGAGCATATGGTTCACAGTTGGAGCACCAATTATGCATTAAGTGTTTTTTTCTCGTGGACTAAGTTATGAAAAAACAAAAAAGAAAGATCATATTCATTGTCAGATGAAAATCAAAGGAGACCTTTATGGTAAGGCTGACAAATGTTTTTTTTGGTGCATGTGTATTGACTTATTTGTTTTTGTTTTTATTGTTTGACACTAAGAGGAAAAAAATTGAGATATAGAACTAACACAGGCCAGTAAAAACTTCATGGCTGTTAGTCGGGATTTATTGTCCACCTTAAAGTTCAACTTATTATGTCTTATGCTGGTTTCTTCTCATTATTGTTGGTTTGATTATCTTTCATTGGGTATTTCATTGCATGTCTGGTCTGAAAACCAGCTAGAGTGCTGTCTTATTTGGTCCTGATAATGACATGAGAAATGATTAAATTAATGTTCTATTTAACTATTGTTGTTCAGACATCTATAGTTAAGAAATTTCTTGCTGTGATACTAGGTGCCTCATTTTTATGGAATGACTCACGCCAGGATGCCTCTGCCTCTCGAAATGGAAGAGGAACCTGTTTATGTAAATGCAAAGCAGTTTAATGGTATTATGAGGCGAAGACAGGCACGAGCCAAGGCAGAGCTTGAAAAGAAGGCAGTAAAAGTTAGAAAGGTAGAATCAATGTATCTATTTTTTTATCAACTGAAATCATTTAGTATTTCCAATGGTAAAACATTAGGTTTAGATAAATAGATACCACCTTAAATTATCAATCTGACATGGCCTGTTCTGTTTGAGCAAATTTATAGAGTTAATCATGCATTCTCCTTGAAAATTCTTCAATTTTATCTTCCATAAATGGAGTCTATTGAAGTTAAATTTTTGGTATCCTTTTCCTGGGCTAATAACAGTCACTTATTTAAGGCCTAGTTTACATATTGATGATGATTTTAAAGTCGTTCTCAGGAGTAAATTTACTTGGACATATATGATTGTGAATTTTTTTTCTGGATAATTGTACTTCTTTTGATAGGAGAGGCACGTTGTCTCTTGCACATTGGGAATTTGGTTTGGCTTTTTTCATGGATTTACTAAATAGATGTTTATTTGATGAATGTTGCAAGTCAAGAAAGAGAAATGAGTGTTATTTTGATATAATGGATGTAAGAAGCACCCCATAGTTGGCACCTCTGAGTTAATGAGAATTTTGAATAAACAAATTCACACGAAGTGGGGTAAAACTGCATTGAGTGATGGGGTAATGAATGGAGATGTTTTGCACTTACAAATGTCTGTCATTCTTCAGTGTATATTGTTATGGCCTGAAATTAATGGTAATTTTTTGCATTTACGATTTTTTTTTTCTTCTGAATTTAGAAATTGCCTGTTATATGATCCAAGTCTCTTGCTGTTTGCCACAGCCATATCTTCATGAGTCTCGACACCAACATGCTATGAGAAGGGCAAGGGGTTGTGGAGGTCGTTTCCTTAATACAAAGAAGCTTGATCATAGTTCTGGCAGTCCAATGTCAGATAAAGGTATTAATCCTGGTGCTAATATTTGAAACCAATCCTCTTGCTTTTCAGTTTCTGAATGTTTGCCCACTGAAGGTACTGGAGATTTGGATTCCTCCGGTGACCTGCCGGAAGGAAAAGGGTCCACGGTCCAAGAAATGCAAACACATGCTTTCTCCAATGGCCATGGTGGCGGCACTGGACTCTCATCAAGATATCATTCATTATCAGATAATGGCAGCTTCTTGGGTCAGCACATGGAAACCACACATGGGAATGGAGTGTCTAATGGGGACGTTCCCATACATTAAATTTCCACCTTGAATTGTACGTTCCCCTTCAGCATTGCTCCATTGGTTTGATGATTAAAATGATATAAACAGCATTTAAGTTCTTTTTTTTCTCCCTGCCTGTCACTGTATCTTACGGGAGGTTTCTCTTCGGCAGGCAAAGCTGGAGGCATTAGCCATTTCAACTCGGGTGGAAGTATTCCGTGGGTGGTGTTTCTCAGGCAATTCATTCTTGGCTTTGTGTACTTGGTGCATGCTGGTGGTGAGAGTGGAGCATATGTGATGGATTTCATGCTGTCCTTCAGACTTGAACTATCTGCATCTCTCTTCTCTTCGCCACTTCTGTAAAAATGAAAAAAAAAAAAAAACTAGTGTATCTACCTTGTAGGAATTAGTATCAACTGTAGTAAATTCCAAATGGTTTGCATTGGAACTAAACTTTCGTGTGAGCACTTCTTTATGTGTGAGCAGAGAGGGTTTACCTCTTTTACCCAAACATCTCAAAAGTGTTCAAGAGTTGGCGATTATTCTTTCCTTGTCTTTTGCCTTACGATTCCTTCTGGGATTCACCTCATCTTCATCCCAGTGATTGTTTGTAAAACTGTTTTGTCCTTTTGGATTTCACAAGGATATGCTTCTTGATCTTTTGGGTCAAATTCATCGCCATTCTGCCAAATGTTCGGGTCGAGGATGTACTGTACAGAACGTAAGGCCAATGCATCACGTCCATTTGTCGACAAGTGACGCCAGCATGCACCACAATAAACTGGCATGTTACAGTCATGGCCAAAGCTCTGTTTTTAGTCTCTGTTTTCTTATGCAGGATGTGAGACCCATCTCATAATTTTGTAAGTTTAGATTATTGTCGGGCATCAGGGGAGAGAACCAGGACAAAATCATGGGGGGGCGTGTTAATTATCGTTTTTTACTTTTTATATTTTTATTATATTTGTGTGTTTATTTTTTTAAAAGAAGTCAACTTTTAAGCTTTTCATTTAGCTTTTTTTATTGTTTAATTTAAGTCATTTTGTATAATGATTTTACTTACAACTTCATAATACTTTATAATCAAACAATTTGATATATTTAATTTTACAAAGCAACAGCACAACACATCAGAACAATGGACAGCAAACACAATCAGAACCAAACAAGTCCTTCCTCTTCCCCTTGCAGTGCTTCGACCTTCAAGCAGTGAAGTAGCCCTCCGTGCACTTAGATGGACACTTGGTGTATCATTACAGGGTGCATGAATTAGGATACGATGCATGGGATCGAATCTCTGTTTTTTGGAGGTAGTGAAACTGATAGAATATAAAACAACGTCGTTTGGTTGATCTTTTTAAAACTAGAGAAGGAAAACATTTTCTTTCCAGTTCACTCGAAACATATCATATCAACTCCCTCTATCTCTCCTTCACCTATATAAACATCCCATTGATGGATTTTTCTCGAAAAGTGAAGACGTTTTCCGAGAAAAAACTAGAAATGAAAAGGAAAAATAGATGTCGAACAGGCCCTAGATATGAGAACTGATAATTAATTGACACAGGCGGCGCAGAGTTGAGGTTTTATAGTAAAAGGTTTGCAGTGAGTACAGGAATAAACTGCAGCATAAGAGGTAACGACTAATGGAAATTATTCTGCTTCCGGTTCTCTGTTTGACAGATGTTCTGCCATCTCATGTCGAAATGGTAGTCGACTCATCCTGCTGCGCAATTACAGTTCTGCCTGTTCTTGAAGTTGTTCCTGATCAACATGTGATAAAAAGTGGTCAGAATCAAGTTTGAGGTCAAAAAGCTGTTCCTGATCAACATGGTACTCTTGCTTAAGCAAGAGGGTTAGGTTTCAAGTTTGAGCCCCACTAAGTCTAATTATAAATTGGATAAAATTCATCAGATAAGAAAAAAAAAAACGAAGAAGAACAGCTGCTTCCACATCATCTGAGATGGCTTTCTTGTATCGTGTCATCGTCAAAGGGCACTGCCTCTAGCTCCTTGAAAAATGTTTGATCCGTTTATATATAATTAAGTATTCGTTGAATAATCTCAACTCACCACAACTTCCATACGTTTACCCTATGCACATCAGACATTTATAAATCCCACCTAAGGTGTGCAAAAAACACCTCAAAACTTTTTTTTGGATGCTAGGAAATCTAACCCGTAGAAAGCACATTGTGTGGGCCTAGGTAGACGAGTAGGCCTAGGTAAACGAATAAAATCCCGGCTGTCCCAGGTTTTTACAAGAGTTGCATATCCTGACTTGAACTTGAGATCTACTATACAGATCGCAAGCTTTCTGCCATCACGACACGCTCCAAAACTTGTTCCCTTGCTTGGTCCCAGGATGGCCAACTCAATCTCCGCAACTTATGAATCCAAATCAATACCTGTTCTTGTTAGCTGTTATTTGGGCATCAACTCTTTGTTGATTCCTAACTTCATGTGGTTGATTTCTCAATGGTGCTTGTGGGGAAAGAAAACAAAACTCGGAAATTTTTTATGGCATAACTCCACAACACTCTGAAAATTCTTCCTACCCCTCATCGAAAACAACTTCCAGTACAAGGAAGTTCAGAAATGAATCGAGTACGAAGGATTAAAGTTAAACAAAGGTCCAGAAGTAACTAAAATTACGCTCACCTCTGACACAAAGAAGGCATGGAACCCATATGGAACTCTGCGTGGTAGCTCAACAACTGCAACAGGATGGGCTGACATTGTTTTTGCATCAATTACATTCACTGATGATTTTCTGCATAATAATTTCTAAATAAACCATGACTTGAGCTTAAAACTTAAATGAACCTGCAAACCACCCCGTCCTTAATGTCCCTCAGAATGAAAAACAGATACAGAAAAGTCAAAGGGAAAGTGAAAGCCAGAGTCCTTGGCGGAGCAGTCAAGCCCACTTATTAAGTTGGATCCTTGGATGGAATTAAACTGGGGAGGGGGGCAAAGAAATCGTTGACAGATTTACATATTGAGGTAAGAAGGAAGCGGAGCAATTACCCAGTATTTTCATCATGTGCAAAGAATATCAGGTATCCATCATCTTCCTCAGAAGTGGTGCCTGGGTTACTAGGGACGAATACAGCCTCTGAACCAAATCTACCAAGACCAAGGTCAAAGATGCCTTTGACATTCCCTCCAACTTCAATCTTTCCTTTTCCTGGCTCAGGCTCTGAATGTAGATCAAATTTGACAATCCCTGTGACCTTTGCAATGCTGTCCAGAATGGTTCCATATACATATCTTTGTTTCCTGAATCCACACAAGACAATCATCAGATGAAAATGATAGGAAAAAGACATGATCTACTCAACACCACATGTAAAATATGAAACGGTAAAAAGTACTCAAACCAAAGAACAGCACTCTATTGACACAAATGCTGCACAGGGTAAATGTAAACCTGCCAGTGTAACTCTCATTCACCCTGGGAAAATCAACAGCAGGTTCTGATAGTTTCTTTTGTGAAGCTACACCATTTTTCATATTGAATCTCATCTCATACCTCCTCAGAAAGAAAGAAAAAAGGCCATCAGAAACACATAAAAATCAAACTCCTGAAAATTTCACAGGAATGTATCATATTTCTCCTACAGTTCATTTGTGAAATTCTCAAGCTTTTCTTTGACAGCCCCATTGACCATATCTAGATCTGGATTTTGAAGGCGGCAAGTTATTAAAACAATTTCCTCCTCCTCCTCCCAGGCATTGGCTAGCAAAGCCAGCAAATAAAGTTAGAACGGACTCGTGAAGACAAGAGAAAAACTAGCATCTTATTCATAAGCCAATAGAAGCTTTTGTATATTAGAAATTCCACTAAGATATATCAGCAACATATGATGATGGATAATTTCACTTCCAAAAATAAATTCACCTTTTTTGCAGATCACCTACCTTAAGAGAAGCCAGGCTAGAGATTTAGGAACAGAAATCTGACATCCCAAAGACTTTCAAGGTTAAAGAGGAACCTAAAAAGACAGTTTACTGCAGTTTTCATATACTTGTTTACATTGCTTCAACCTATTAATTTATGTCTTCTAAATTTTCAGGCATGGAACCCATATGGAACTCTGCGTGGTAGCTCAACAACTGCAACAGGATGGGCTGACATTGTTTTTGCATCAATTACATTCACTGATGATTTTCTGCATAATAATTTCTAAATAAACCATGACTTGAGCTTAAAACTTAAATGAATCTGCAAACCACCCCGTCCTTAATGTCCCTCAGAATGAAAAACAGATACAGAAAAGTCAAAGGGAAAGTGAAAGCCAGAGTCCTTGGCGGAGCAGTCAAGCCCACTTATTAAGTTGGATCCTTGGATGGAATTAAACTGGGGAGGGGGGCAAAGAAATCGTTGACAGATTTACATATTGAGGTAAGAAGGAAGCGGAGCAATTACCCAGTATTTTCATCATGTGCAAAGAATATCAGGTATCCATCATCTTCCTCAGAAGTGGTGCCTGGCATACTAGGGACGAATACAGCCTCTGAACCAAATCTACCAGGGCCAAGGTCAAAGATGCCCTTGACATTCCCTCCAACTTCAATCTTTCCTTTTCCTGGCTCAGGTTCTGCCTGTAGATCAAATTTGACAATCCCTGTGACCTGTAAAATGCTGTCCAGAAGGGTTCCATATACATATCTTTGTTTCCTGAATCCACACAAGACAATCATCAGATAAAAATGATTGCGAAAAGAATTAATTCACTCAACACCACATGTAAATTATGAAACAGAAAAATGAACTCAACACCGCTGCTGCAGAGAGTAGATGCACACCTGCCAGTGTAGCTCTCATTCATCCTGGGAAAATCAACAGCACAGTCTGATAGCTTCTTTTGGGAAGCTACTCCAGTTTTCATATTGAATCTCATCTCATACCTCCTCAGAAAAAGAAGAGGCCATCAGAAACACATAAAACTCAAACTACTATAAAGTTCACAGGAATATGTCATATTACTCCTACAGTTCATCCACAAACTTCTCGAGCTTTTCTTTGACAGCCCCATTGGTCAGATCCAAATATGGATCTTGAAGCCGGCAAGTGATTAAAACAATCTCATCGTCCTCCTCCCAGGCATTGGCTAGCAAAAGTCAACAAAAAAAGTTAGAACGGACTCATGAAGAAAAAATCTGGCGTCTTGTTCATAAGCCAAAAGAAGCCTTTGTGTATTTGAAATTCAACTAAGATGTATCAGCGACGTTGGCAACAAATAATTTCACTCCCAAAACTAGAGTCAACTTTTTTGCGTTACACATATCTGAAGAGAAGCCAGGCTATAATTTTAGGAACAGCAAGCTGACATATCAAGGACTTTTCAAGGTTAAAGAGGAAACTAAAAGACAGCCTACTGCAGTTTTTATATATTTGTTCACATCACTTTGACTTATTAATTTTAGTCTTCTAAAATTGATTGTCAACAATACGCTTGTTAAGTGCCGAAGGTGACAATTTTTGAGAAACATGCATATAAAAGCTGACTACAAATTTTGAGAGAGGGTGCGTTCCATCAAGAAGATTTCTTGGGCTAGGCGGTGCCAGCAAATAGGACAGTGAAGTTTGTTGTAAGCTAAAGAAACAATTGATCAAATCCCTAGCCAGTGCTAGAAACCTGGATAAAACATAATAACCTAAAGACATGCTTGGCTATGTGTGTTCATATTACAGATTTATCAACTCAAGAGGCCAATGTTTTTGGCATTTAAACCATTGGAAAGAAAGGAGCGTACCATTGTGGAATATGAAGCAGTTTGGAAGCTCAAACCATTTTATGAGGAGGTCATCCTTCGCATATCGTGGAAGGACACCAAAACGAGCTTTTTTCGTTGCATCAAATGTGAATATGTACTTCTTATCTTTCACCATTTCCTGAAAAGTTGTCAAGGAAAATATTTAAGGCTCATTGTTTCTATGACATTCAATACCATGAATGAAATCTAGAACAGAAATTCAAGTGCTAGCGCGACTTTTCATGCAGCTTACAGACGGCTGCTTTTAGCTTTCCAGAAAGTTCTGTTAGAATTAAAATCTGGGAGAAAGTTAAAAGCAAAGAGACAGTAAAGGAAACTGATCTTCATGCATATTTCTTCATGCATAAATGTAGCATAGGAGCAGAAAACTTAAAATAAGGACCTTCAAATCTCAAGTTGATGATTACCTTTCACAGTTTCACTTGCATAGATATTCATCAAAGACATACTCATATGCATGCGTGATGTAGAATGCTGAACCTTGCAAACCGTCCATTCATTTTGTTTACAAGTATTATGAACTGTGCCCACAAACTGCAATAACTGAGACATTATTGTACCTTTGGTCGAAAGTACAGAGGAAGGTCCAAAAAAACGGCATAGTTCTCTGTAATTGCAAAGTCATGCATCAAGATGGGGTCTGAAATTGTTATTGGTACAGGGTCATGCATGACACCATCCTTTGAAATGACTCTGTATGTCACATATGGTGGTTCACGTGAATACCCAAAGGTAAACATCTCTCCTGCAAGGAGGGATTTTTTGATGTTAGGGTTCCACTTCAGTAAAACCAGTTGCTGAATTTCTTTTCACGCAGCTGGACATTACCAGTGAATGGATCCACCTTTGGATGAGCAGTGAAAGGATGGTTTAGTCTTTTGTCGTAATCCAACAGGCCAAGAGTTTGCAGATCTCCATCCTCCATAACTTTAACCACATCTGCAAGATTCAAAGGGCATCACTCCCGTTTGTTAATGAACCATCTCACCTAAAAGCTTAAGCTTGTAAGTGAGGTCCCAGAATATGATTTATATTATTTTCTAACACCCCCCTCAAGTGAAAACCTTTTGAGCTTGAAACTTGCACAGGCCCACATCACCTTGTGCTTGGTTTTTATCAAATAGAATAGAAGTAGTGAGATTCGAACTCGTGACCACTGGGTCAACAAGGCTCTGATACTATGTTAAGAAACCATCTCACCTAAAAGCTTAAACTAGTAAGTGAAGCCTCAGAATATGATTTATATTATTTTATAAGTTCTCCACAAAAGAGCACCGCACAACTTTCTCACTCGGAAATTCTATGATTTTCTCAAAAGTAAATTAAATAGAGAAGATGAGCTTACAGGGTTTATCAACCTCGTGAAGGGCTAAAAGTTTTCCATTGTGATAAATGAGACTTGTATTGCCTGGAAGAGGGTTGCAGACCATTAGTTTCTTCTGACACTCAAATTTATGAGGATGCTTGATATGTAAAATGGCATCTCCGGAACTTTATCCCCATCCATAAGAAACCTAACTTACCGGTCCCAAATCCATATGACTTGTCCAATACTTTTGTTTTCTGTCGAAGTATCTGCATGCTAACCATAAGTAATCCAAACAGCCCCTTGAGGTCTCCTATCTGCAAATGACAGGTCAAAGAACAGAAGACATTTATTCTAGCAAAAATAAGCAGCAAAATGTTCATATACTCTTGATTGCCGAGCAAAACTACAAGAGGTATGAGAGTATTCATGCGCCCTAGAGCATCAAGCAATGTTAAAGATTCAAAATTAACTCAAGGCACCAGACTTTGCAGTGAGATTACAATATTGACTTATGAAATTAAAATATGCAGTTTCCCAGTATTAAAAAACTATTTTATCTAAAAACATAAGCTTTTAATGGGGCTCCAAAATATTATTCTCTAACACACCTTCTAAGTGAAAACTCTTTGGGCTTGAAACTTGTACTGACCCATATAAACCTGTGCTTGATTTTTATCAAATAAAATAAAAATGATGAGATTCGAACTCGTAATCACTGAGTCAATAAGTCACTGATACCATATTAAGGAACCATCTTATCTAAAAGCTTAAGTTTTCTCCAAAATATTATTCTCCAACACTCAGGATTAATGATTCAGAAATGAATATAGCCAAATAACTATATGTAATATAAGGACAAGGCAAAGGAAAAAACTCATATAATCGCATGTATAGGTCGCTCTGCATAGTGAGCATTCCATCCAGCCATATATCTTTCTTTTGAGTGAATTCATCAAATAAAGAAACCCCTTCAATTGAAGATTCTTCCCGGTCAGAGTTGTAGTTGGTTGAATGGGAGTTAAAATTGTGATTAAAAGAGAACCAGAGAGCATAGTCCCTTAGTTAAAGATAGAATTATTAAATTCTTCTTTTGGACTGGTCAAAGAAATATAAACTTGGCTATTTCTTAATCTTGATAGCAGGAATTTATAAACAAGAATACTCGCAATATTTATGAAACGAATAACTTGTCACGCAGAAAAGAGGCAGAGTATTACATACTTTCCACAACCTTACTCTTACACATCTGAAACCATTCTCTTAATATCAAAATAGCTATTTGGATTTTTAGAGTTGGATCGAAGCTTTGTACGTAAACTAAAAAGGTATTGAGGAAAACTACCCCAAATCACCTTAACACTCATTCGGCAACATCTCAGCACAAAATCTCAGCAAGCACCATTCAAGCTTCACTTTCCATCTTTAGCACTTATAGCCGTTACAACAAATCCTCTCATTATTTGTACAAATTATATCATTAATAGTATATTACTGCATTGCCTAGAATAGCAATTGTTCCTGTATAAATACAGTCACACTCTATCAATACAATCATGGTATTTTTCATTGAATCTCTGTGTAGTAAAAATCTCTATATGGTATCAGAAGAGCCTATCTCTCACGAGCACTAAGATCCTTTCTTTTTGTTCCTTCAAACACCATGTCTTCCCCCACAGAGCAACCCGCTGCAACACCTCAAATTTCCCAACCCACCACTACCCCTGAAACTACTCTTATTGCACTAAATATCACCTCACAGATCAATGAGAAACTAAAACCATCAACATTCCCTCAATGGAGAGCACAGTTTGAAGCACTCCTCATTGGCTACAACCTCCTTGACTATGTTCAAGGTGTGTCTCAATGCCCCTCTCCGGCGGGCACTTCCAGTTCTGAGTTAAATAAAACTCACTGGGTTAGGCAGGACAAACTCATCCTCAGTGCCATCTTGGCCTCAACATCCACCACCATCACTCCCCTCATCGCCACTGGAAAAACCTCCCATGAAGCCTGGGAGAAACTTCATCACATGTATGCCAGCAAATCAAGAACCAGAGTCATGCAATTGAAGGAGGAACTTACATTAATCCAACGAAAAAACCATTCCATACCTGATTAACTGCACGCCGTGAAGGCCCTTGCAGATGAAATAGCCCTAATTGATCATCCAATCTCCGATGATGATCTGACTCCTTACATACTTAACGGTTTGGGTTCTGATTTCAGGGACATTGCCACCATAATTCGAGCACGGCCAACATCCCTTGCCTTTGAAGAATTGCATGATTTACTTGTCGGTCATGATAGCTACCTTTGCCGTTTGGAGTCTTCCATGCAGCCGCTCCTTGCCTTTGCAAACTACTCTCACCATCACTGACAATCCACTTATAATACAAGTGGGTCTTCCCAGAGAAGCTTTTATATGCCACATGGGTCTCCCCAATCAACAGGCCAAATGAGTCCACAGGCCCATTCGGTCAACAGGCCACCTGGTCCATTTAAAACCCATCGGCATTATCCCTCTGTCCAGCACAATCCGAGACGTTTTAACCCAAAATGTCAAATTTGCGATCAAATGGGCCACATCGCAAAATCATGCCCTCAATTTCACACGACTGAAATCACAGCCAACTGTGCTAATACATCAAATGCACAAGATAAAAAATGGCTACTGGACTCAGCTGCCTCACATAACATTACTGGTGACCTAGCAAATTTATCCATCCACTCTGAATATGATGGTACTGATGAAGTCGTCATTGGTGATGGGACAGGTTTGACCGTCTCACATGTTGGATCTTTGACCTTAGATTCACCATTGCGGACATTTGTGCTTAATAACACCCTTTGTGTTCCTAATATTTCTAAAAATTTAATTTTCGTTCATCATTTTACCTCTCAAAATAATGTTTTCGTTGAACTTCACCCATCTTATTTTATTGTGAAGGACCAAATTTCGAGGGCAACTTTGCTAAGAGGTGCATGTGAGGATGGTGTATATCAGTTTCCGAATTCACTGGTAGGCTCGTCTTCCAAAATTGTTGCAAATTTGCATGAACGCACTTCCCTTGATGGCTGGCACAAGCGTCTTGGACATCCGTCCACCAAAATTGTTAACAATCTTGTCAAAGTTTTTTCTTTACCTACTCAGCACACAAAAAAGAATTTTAATCATTTATGTTCTTCTTGCGCAATAAATAAAGCCCATCAACTTCCATTTCGGCCCACGAGTATTAAGAGTCACGCACCCCTTGATGTTATTTATACTGATGTTTGGGGACCCGCTCACTGTTCTGGTCTAGATGGTTCTAGGTACTATTTAATTCTTGTGGATCACTACACGAAATATATATGGTTTTATCCCATAACAGCCAAATCATGTGTCAAAACTATTTTTCCCCAGTTTAAAACACTTATCGAAAAACGATTTCAAACCAGTATTAAAAGTATTTACTCTAACAATAGGGGTGAATTCATCGGTCTTAAACCTTTTCTATCTACTCATGGGATAAGTCATTACACAACAGCTCCCCACACACCACAACAGAACGGTGTCTCTGAACGTCGTCACCGTCACTTAGTTGAAACCGGGCTAACCTTGCTTACTGATGCAAAATTACCTCTTTCCTATTGGCCTCATGCTTTTCATACCACCACCTACCTCATAAATCATCAACCAACACCCCTTCTTAATAATAAATCACCATTTGAGGCTCTTTTTGGGCAGAAGCCTAACTACCTAAAATTAAAAGCCTTTGGATGCATTTGTTATCCTTTAACCCGACCATATACAACACACAAGCTTCAGCCCAAATCTGTCCCCTGCATCTTTATTGGGTATTCATTGACCCAACATGCATATAGGTGCCTAGAGCCCAAAACCTAAAGAATATACACTTCTCGGCACGCCTTGTTTGATGAAGCTCGAACCCTAGCTTCCATCGAGTCAGCTCCGACTGCATCAGCCCCTCCACCTGCCGTTCACTTGTCACCTGCACCCATGCCCCCCAATCTCGCCAGTGACTTCGGGATCTGCTACCACCGTGCCTCTCTCTCCTCCAGGTAAGTGCTCTTATCCTCCATCTCCAATTTCTTCTAATTCCTTGAATTTATTTGACACTGTTAACCCTAATCCATGTCCGTCGGCCCCTAATGATGTTTTTGGTCTTTCTCCTAATTCTCATTCACACACACACCAAGACACTACGGCACCATCCCCTACTCACCATCATCCATCTCTATCTCCATCCACACCACCAGTTCACAGAACACACACAATGACAACACGCTCCATGAATAATATATATAAACCAAAACAATTGCACACTGTCACTAAGCACCCACTGCCTCACAGCTTAGAACCCACTTGTGTAACCCAAGCATTGTCTCTGCCCCGATGGCGAACAGCCATGTCCGATGAGCTCACTGCTCTCATGAAACACGACACTTGGGAATTAGTTCCCCCACTAGCCAATTACAACCCTGTTAAGTGCAAATGGGTATTTCGTGTCAAACAAACTGCCAATGGCTCTATTGATTGTTTCAAAGCCAGATTAGTCGCCAAAGGGTTTCTTCAAAGACCCGAAATCGATTATACAGAAACCTTTAGCCCTGTAGTAAAACAATCCACCATTCGGATAATCCTCACTATAGCAGTCATTCAAGGTTGGTCTTTACGTCAAATGGACGTTCACAATGCATTTTTGCATGGACAACTTGAGGAAACAGTGTGCATGAGTCAACCCCCAGGGTTCAAGGACCCTTCTAAACCCAATCATGTCTGCAGATTGCGGAAAGCCATTTATGGCCTTAAACAAGCACCTAGGGCTTGGTATTCAACCCTTAAAAATGCACTTCTTACCCTTGGCTTTATTATTTCCAAACCTGATTCATCCTTATTTATTTATCGCACTGGTCCTACTGTTTGTTATCTGCTTGTGTATGTGGATGATCTTGTGATCACTGGGAATAATTTATCATTTGTGAATTCTATTGTTCGACAGCTTAGTTCTAAATTTTTGTTGAAGGATATGGGTACACTTCACTACTTTCTAGGTGTGGAAGTACTTCCAACTTGTGCAGGTTTATTTCTATCTCAGCATCAATACATTCGTAATCTGCTAGCTAAAACCAACATGACTGGTGCCAAGGATGTCGCAACACGATTATCCACCAGCACATCCCTCAAGCTGGCCGATGGCTCTGCTGCCTTTGACAGCACTGAGTTTCGTCGTGTACTGGGAAGTCTTCAATACCTCTCACTTACACGCCTTGATATTTCATTTGCCGTTAATAAATTGTCCCAGTTTATGCACAGGCCAACCCATTTGCACTGGACAGTTGTGAAAAGACTCATGCGGTACCTCAAGCACACCATCTTCCACGGTGTTCACATCAACAGAAATACCTCCTGGACACTCAACACATATTCAGATGCTGACTGGGCTGGAAACATTGATGACCGCATCTTACATCAGTTTCCTTGGCCAAAACCCCATCTCTTGGAGCTCAAAGAAACAGAAGGCCATTGCTCGATCCTCCACCGAAGCTGAATACAGATCGCTTGCCAATGCTGCCTCGGAATCAATATGGATATTAAATCTTCTTCATGAACTTGGGTTCCCTCTTAAGGCTCCTCCTGCCCTGCTTTGTGACAATCTTGGTGCCACTCACCTAAGTTACAATCCCGTCAATCACTCTCGGATGAAGCACATTCAAATTGATCTCCACTTTGTCAGAGATCTAGTTCAAAAAGGCACCCTCCAAGTTCAACATGTTCACACCACGGACCAACTCGCCGATCTGTTGACCAAACCACTGTCCCAGCAACGCACTGCAGTTTTATGATCCAAGATCGACCTTACTGACGGAAGCCCTATCTTGAGGGGGCGTATTGAGGAAAACTGCCCCAAATCACCTTAACACTCATTCGGCAACATCTCAGCACAAAAGCTCAGCAAGCACCATTCAAGCTTCACTTTCCATCTTTAGCACTTATAGCCGTTACAACAAATCCTCTCATTATTTGTACAGATTATATCATTAATTGTATATTACTGCATTGCCTAGAATAGCAATTGTTCCTGTATAAATACAGTCACACTCTATCAATACAATCATGGTATTTTTCATTGAATCTCTGTGTAGTAAAAATCTCTATAAAAGGGTCCCCAGAAATATCACAAAATAATTCCATTTTAAATGAAACCCTTTTCAGGTGGTTCAGGACTGTAGTACCTTCATAAATTTGGCACCTCCAAAAAACTCTTCTTGTTTAAGTCGTGATGTCCTGACAAATCGACTGACATATGCTGCCTTTCCATCTTTAATGCGCAAGCCATGAATCATTCTATAAATTCATTTGACAAAATAAACGTCATAATTGACTTGGTAAGTGACAACGATGATCCTGATGGAACGAAAGCAGCATATATCACTCAGAATCTAAACATTTATAATGGAAGAAAAGGTGCTCAGGGAAACTGGAATAACCACCTACATATAATGCAAAAGAAAACAGTTTATCAGGAATTGTTATGCAAGGACATTATGTTTATGTGTTGGCATTCCAATAGTCACACGCAACAGAGACCTACAAGAACCATCATCAAATAATTACGAACACAATAGATACGACGCTCACTTTAGGTTTCATGCCAAGGCACTAAATATTGACAAGCCTGGACAGAGAAGACTAGGGAAACACCAGGAACTTCACTCAGTCCACTGCAACCAGAAAATTATGGAACGGGCACGCATTGGATTGATTTCGCTTAACATATAAAGAGCATTTGGCCACAGAACATAAGATGTTAGGTCAACATAAACCATCACATCATAGGAACTGGAATGTTTATACGTCTCTCTCTCTCTCTCTCTGTATATCTATCTATCTATCTATCTATCTATCTATCTATCTATCTATCTATCTATCTATCTATCTATCTATCTATCTATCTATCTGCAGAGAGGAGTAGTGTAAAATCCAAAACCTGTAATGTGTCAATGAAACATACCCGTCTCCATCGAACCTGCACAACCAACCAAAAAAGGATTTAGCACAAATGTTCAGGTGAACAACCACTTCATTTTCATTTACAATGACAAACGAACATGAAGTTACCAATTGTATCCAGCCACAGGTGCAAACTTCGGGTTAGGACCCGCCCTCACAAATTCCCCATTCATGCATTCCTAAATAAAGAAAAACCCCAGTAAAACTTCATCTCAACTTTACATTTCATTACATTAATTACAATATAACTAAAGAGCTCGCGGTTTCAATATTCGAATCAAAGCGCCTTACTTTTATTTATTTATTTGTGTGCTCAAACTTTTTTTTTAATTTGGGGTAGAATCACAAAATTCAAATCAAGAAGAACATGGGGAAACTCCGTGGCAATATGAATCTCTCCTAAAGTTCTTTTTAGTCCACATATTTTTCCTTTTCTTCCATTATTGATTTTATAATTTTTTAAAATTTAGTTTTGGTTTAAAATTTAATTTTCTTTATTTTTTAATCCCATGAATTGAGAAAGAAGAGAGAGTTGTCGGAAAACAACGAAGAAGACATAAAGTTGTTGATCAATCATATTCTAACAAAAATGATTTTGATGTCAACAAGTTTCATTCGATGAGATAAAATCAATTGACGTTTTGTCTACTTTCACCTTGCCTATAAAAATATAGAGGCCAGGGAACTTTTTAGATTCAAGTTGTTTTTTTTTTTAACTAATTAAAGGTTGATTTATGACCAAAAATGAGTTTAACAAGATTTCTATGATGTTTCCTATATGTTTTTAGTGCAAAACATGATTGAAAATGAATATCTTGAGTCATATAAGTTAGGAGCCTGAATTTCTAGTCACGTGAGGTGATTATATTTTGACTAGAGGATGAACTCCGTGATTTTACTATTTGAATCCATAGTGCTTGATTTTTATATTTCTATACTTGTTTTTCCAACTACATCCCTCTACGATCAAATTCAATGAGCTATATATTGAGTTTGCAATAGAATCATAGAACTCAAAGAAAGAGGACCGAAGTGTAAAACAAGTAAAAACTTGTGGCCAATTTGAAATTCTCACCAAAAGTTTTTTTAATCCACTTATTTCCTATGTTCTTCCTTTATAGCCTAAATAGTTTTTGAAATTTGAATTTTGATTCATAAGTTTTTTTTAGTCCATGCATTTAAGAGACAGAGAATCAATGAAAAATAATAAAGAAAAGAAAATGTGATTGATTGGCTTCATTCCAATAATAATAAAAGAGCAATTTTAGTGTCAACAAGTTCCGCTTAACAAGATAAGTTCCATTAAGATGTTATTTAGCCTTTATCTTACTAAAAAATAGGTTGGGGCTCTAGAAAATTTTGAAATTAATTTTTATCCGATTAAATGCTAATTTAAGACTAGAAATGATTTATTGAGGTCTCTAGGATATTTTTTAAGTTTTTTTTAGTTAAAAAAAAAGTTGAAAAGAATTTTTTAAACCTAAAATTTGAAAACTTTACTCTCTGGTCACCTAGAGTGGTTGGAGCTATATTTTTATTAGTGGTTAGTGAGTTGTCTTCCATTGTAAATGATGTGTAGTTCCTGCCTAATCTATCAAAAAAAATACAAGTGAGTTAGGCACATGACCCTATATTTCCAGACTCATGTGTGCTTGGCCAATTTTTTTTATATATAATTGGGGTGTTCGGTTAGCTTACATGCACCACAATTAATCCACAGGCCCACTGAATATCATGTAACCCCAGTAAACAGGTAAGGCACCATGGGGATGACAAATTCGCACAAAGAGATATACTCATGAGTCTGTTAGTGATTAGGTTTTGAGTTTGTTGAATTAGTTGAATTCTTGTTAGTTTTCTGGTATACAATCAGTTACTAATTAGAATTAGTTGATTGTTAGTCAATTAGTTGTTATTAACAACTAATTGTATGGTGACTATAAAAGGGGAACAAACCCATGTTAAAATTGAGTGAATTCCTTTGAGACTGCTTTCGAAGGTTAACAATTGGTATTAGAGCCCTAAGTGGACTGAGTTGGAAATAGATAAAAGAGAGAAACACTGAGTGATTGTGAGGAAAAAAAAGAGGAGAGAAACACAGAGAGAGGAAAAAGAGAGAAACACAGAGCCACACGGTGTAAAGAAGATGAAATCAACCTCATCAAATCAGTTTGTTCAAGTCTCCATTCCTAGGTTCGATGGACACTACGATCACTAGTCCATGATGATGGAGAACTTCTTGAGAAGCAAGGAGATGTGGAGCCTAGTGGAGGAAGCAAGGTTGTCAAACTCGCGAGTCAACTCGCAAACTCGTACGAGTTTGCGAGTTGACTCATCAAAACGTGTTAACTTGGGGTTGAAACTCGTTTTGGGTCAAACTCGGTCTAACTCGTACGGAATCGTAAAACCGGACCGGATCGGTCCGATTTTACGATCCCAGTGTTCGGTCTTCAGGCGCCCTTCATTCACTCTTCAGTCTTCACTCTTCACTTCAATCTTCACTCTTCATTCTTTCTTTTTCATGCCCTAAACCCGTTTTCTTCCCCAAATCGCTGATTCTCTTCTCAATTCACACCCAATCTCCTCCCCAGCTGTTCTCAGTTCACAATCAAGCTATCACTCTTGTTATGAAGATGAGTCACAGAGGGAGAGGGTTATCTGGGACTGATTCCACCGATTGCTCTATGGCTTTCTTGTATTTCTTGTGCTCTATTAGTATTCGTACTAATTTGCAGAAGTTTCTTGGGTTTTCTCCGCCTCATGGTTCTGCTCCTGGTGCTGGGTTTCTCCCCCTTCCTAATACCAAGACCAATTGATTCATTGACCTTCGGGTTTGTTTTTGTTTAATTTGATGGATTTTTAGGTTTTTTTCTCGATTTAGATTATGAATTCTACGATTCTCTTCGGATGAGAAATTGTTATTGTTGTTGTTGAATAATAATATGATAATGGGTTTTTAGAACTTGACTGAAATTAAGATCTATTTCGTTTAATTATGGTTGGATTGAAATCAACTGATGATTATTAGTCTAATAAATTAGATTTATCTGCTCAGTTATCCTGATTATTGATAACTAAAATTGACTGCAACTAAATATATTGTCTTCTCTAGTCTTTGATGATCCTCGTAGGACATTGAATTGAAGAAATACACGATCATGTCTCTTTGTTTTTCAGTCCCATAATTGTTCCAACGTTTGTTTTTAAGGCTTTCTTGGTTAAATATACTAGCTTGTGAACTTAGTAATTTGTACAAAACTTGTTTTAGGGTATCATCTCAACCTGAGCACGCTAGCTTCCCACCTCGAGGTTGGAACTCTTATGATTCCTTTGACTGGATTCTATCTGAAGTAGACTACTTGCAAAGTGCCGAAATGATCTCCCAGCATCTACAGCCTTATGGATATGAGGTACAAAATGACTACAATCAACTTTTAGACCTTTTTTTTTAATTACCAGATCAATTATGAGAATGGGAAAGTTTATTGAGATAGAAGTTTTCATTTTATCTGTGTAATTTCGTGTAGTATGCAGTGGTAGATTACATGTGGTACAGGAAGAATGTTCCAGGTGCTTACCCAGATTCTTTTGGATTTGATGTAATTGATGAATGGGGGAGGTTGATCCCTGATCCAGATAGGTGGCCCTCATCCGAAGATGGGAAAGGATTCACTGAAGTAGCCCAGAAAGTACAGAGCATAGGTTTGAAGTTTGGGATTCATGTTATGAGAGGATTAAGTAGACATGCATATGATATAGTGCCTTTAGGCTTTTATTTATTATCTGATAAAAAGTATGCTAGGCATGCAAAAATTTAAGATCATTAATGTAGAGCTTTGATGTGCTGTTTATGTATTTGTTTGTTTATGAAGCAAAGAGTTGTCCAAAGCCTTGAATACTTGTCTGTTAATCAAGCAAAGAGTTGTCGAAAGCTTAGAATATGTATGAAAACAAGAATTTTAGGTGCTTATTTAGTTCTTGGTTTAACATTCAGAATTGAACACCTATATATGGTGATTAAGGTTCAAGGATAGAGATCTTGAATGGTAATATTAGTGTGGATTATTGATTGCTCGAAAGTAAAAATTTAGTGGTTTAGAAGAAGCTTCGCTTTACCTCAAGTTTTTTTGTGATTTAACTATTATGAGGAAGTTTAAATATGAAAGTAAAATTGATTTTACTGATTTATGAAAGTTGTGCAACCCCATTATTTCTCATAATAGATTACCCTTTCTCAGAATAGATTACCTCTTTTTTTTTCCTTGAAATATTTTACTTACGATTTTACGATTTTTCTGCTTACACGATTTTAGCTGTGATTTTACGATTTTTGTACGGACAAATTCAGGTACGATCTTACGATTTTACGATCCGATCTTACGATCCGAGTTTCAGAGAGGCTTTCCGTGTCGTGTCAAAATCGCGATTTTGACAACCTTGGGAGGAAGGGGTTTCAATAGTGACACAAGGACCAACTACAAGTGAAAACCAAAGGAAAATTGCAGAAGAATCCAAGCTTAAAGACCTGAGAATCAAGAACTTCCTGTTCTAAGCAATTGATACAGAAATCATAGAGACCATTCTTGATAAAAACAACAGCCAAAGCTATATGGGATTCAATGAGACAAAAGTATCAAGGATCAACAAAGGTGAGAAGAGTTCAATTACAAGCACTAAGAAGAGAATTTGAAGTGTTAAGCATGAAAGAAGGTGAGAAGATAGATAAATATGTATCTATAACCCTAACAATAGTGAACAAAATGAGAGTTCACAGAGAGCAGATACACCAAGGTGCTGTAATTGGGAAAATCCTGAGATCTATGACCTCCAAATTCAATTACATGGTATGCTCAATAGAAGAATCAAATAACTTGGACAACTTGAGCATAAATGAACTTCATGGCAGTCTGCTAGTCCATGGGCAGAGAATGCCAGAATACAAGGAAGAAGACCAAGCTCTTACAATTGTTCAGGACAACAGAGCATCAAGGGGAAGGGGCAGAGGTGTGTTTAGAGGATTTCTAGGAAGAGGCGGACGAAGGAAAGACAACAACTCAACAGGGAGCTGATTGAGTGCTATAAAAGCCACAAATTAGGGCATTTTCAATATGAATGCCCTGAATGGAAGAAGGGAGCCAACTATGCAGAGCTGGAGGAGGAGGAGGAGGAACTGTTACTCATGACCTATGTGGAACTACACAATGCAAAAAGAGATGATGTGTGGTTCCTAGACTCCGAGTGTAGTAATCATATGACTGAAAATAGAATGTAGTTTATAAGCTTGAATGATGAATTTAGGCAGTTTGTAAAATTATGCAATAACTCTAGAATGACAGTAATGGGAAGAGGAACAATTAGAATGGAGGTTAAGGTTGTTACTTAAGTGATTACACAAGTATACTAAATTCTTGAGTTGAAAAACAATCTATTGAGCATTGGACAATTGCAAGAGAATAAAATAACTATACTCATACAAAATAACATGTACAAGATGTTTCATTCCTCTAGAGGACTTATTATGCAAAGTGAAATGACTACAAACTAAATGTTTGTATTGTTAGCCTAGAGAACATGAAAACCATTACAGAAAATGATACTCAACTGTGGCATTGTCGATTTGGGCCTTTGAATTACCAAGGGTTGAAAACTTTGTATCACAAGAACATGGTCAAGGCTGTAGATTCACTTCCACCACCGGGCAACCAGCTGCGACGCCGTTCTCTTGCGTTCTCTCCGCCATTCTGGTTTCTCTATCTAGCATAGTCGGTACCTGCAGTTTGTGATGGAAACAACAAGAGGTTGCAGTGCATGTCTTTTTTTTTATAGAGGAGAAGGGTGGTATTTTTCTAGCAAGTAGTAATGATGCTGAAAACTTGTTTGAGCATGGATTTAGTGACAGATTATCATGCTTTTGGAAAGTTTTGTTTTTTTTCGTAGAAATTGATGCTGGATGAGTGATGAATAATTCTTCGAGGGCGTAGGTGCGGAGCACGATTGCTGCGGCTGACATTATTATTACTACTACAGTTTTTCGTAGATTAGAGATCGGTACGAACGATTAATATAAGACTAGTTGTATCCTTTGTTTGGACCTTTTGTTCAGCAAGGACTTGTAAGCATCGGTAGTTTTGCTGAGAGAATGTCAAAAAACTAGCTGGTCATCTTATTAAAAAAATAGCGTTGAGGATACCAAGAGAGAGAGAAAAGAGCATAAACGCGCATACAAACATGCTTGCACAGTAAAAAAGGGAATCCCATGTGAGCTATGTGTGTTAGTCTCAATTTATTGAAGATTCTCTGCAGTACAGCACGATGCATTGAACCCACCGACGTCCATTAAAGGCATGTTTGGAATTGTAATCGAGAATTATTTTTTAAAATTGTTTTTTTTATTTAGAAATATATTAGAATATATTGTTTTAATTGTGTTCTCTAATTGAAATTGGTCATATATGTTATTTTTCATTTCGGTCCTTATTCTTTTATTTTTTAAACAAAATTACACTTTTATTTGTTTCGGTCCCAAATTTTTATTTGTTTTAATTTTATCATTCGATTGGAATTAATTGTATATTTTAATTTTAATTTTGATAATAATTTATTGAACATACTTTGTTCACTAAAACTGAGAAGGAAGGTAAGTTGTTGATTATAAGCATTTATGTAGATGACCTAATATTCAGAGGCAATGACAGGTTGCTAATTGAGGAATTCAAATCATCAATGAAGGAAGAGTTTGATATGACTGATCTAGGGAGAATGAAATACTTTTTGGGAGTAGAAGGAATTCAAAATGATGAAGGCATTTACATTAGCCAACGGTAATATGCTAATGAAATACTACATAAGTTTGGCATGGAATACAGCAATGCCACAAAGACTCCCATGGTGTCAAGGTTTAAATTGACCAAGGATGAAGGGGGGAACAAAAGTTGACTCTGCTCAATATAAACAAATAATGTATGTAATGAGTTTGGTGAGTAGATATATGCAGAAGCCTTCTGAATTACATATGGTTGCTGTCAAGAGGATTTTAAGGTATCTTAGAGATACTCCTGAGTTGGTTATTGGTTACATGAAAAAGGTAGGAGTTGATGGAATTGTGGCATACTCAGACACTGACTATGCAGGGGACTTGGATGATAGGAGAAACATTTCAGGATATGTGTTTATGATGGGTTCTGGAGTAGTATCATGGAGTTCAAAAAAGCAGGTTGTGGTCACCTTGTCAACTACAGAAGCTGAATTCATTTCAGCAGCAGCAGCCTGTGCCTGTCAAACAATATGGATGCAAAAAGTTCTAAAGCATCTCAGCTGGAATCAGACTTACTGTGTGATTTATTGTGACAATTGCTCCATAATAAAATTATCTAAAAATCCTATTATGCATGGGAGGAGTAACACACATTGCTATTAGATATCACTTCCTGCGTGATCTATCCAAAGATGGTGTGGTGAAACTCAGGTATTGTAATACACAAGATCAAATTGCAGACATAGTAACGAAGCCAATAAAGCTGGATTCTTACAAAAAGCTCAAAGAGCAGTTAGGTGTGTGTGCACCACCTCATGAATAAACTAATAAGTAACTTAGTTTAAGGGAGGGCATGTTGAGTCTGCTAGTGATTAGGGTTTCAGTTTGTTGAATTAGTTGAATTCTTGTTAGTTTTCTGTTATACAATCAGTTAGTAGTTAGAATTAGTTGATTGTTAGTCAATTAATTGTGACTATAAAAAGGGAACAAACCCATGAATAAATTGAGTGAATTCCTTTGAGACTGCTTTCGAAGGTTAACAACTCGAACCCAAACACAAAGGAAGGAGCAAGGCCCTGCCTCCAGTCGAGATCTCAAGTGTTGCTTGGCTAACTTTGTTTGGACTAGAAATCGACCTAGTGAAGTAGGGTTGTTTAGTTAAATTTACGAGCCTTCACTTGTTTTTTATTTTTTAAGTTTAATTTTTTATCTAATTATTTTTAGGGTATTACTCTACTAAATACTATTTAGTTTTAGATTTATTTTTAACCTAGATTTAAAAAAAATTAATCAAAATTAATTATAATTAAATAAATAGGATTATTTAAGATGTTATTTCGATGATACCAATAAATTTAATATTATTTTTTGAATAAGATTATAGGGTTTTTTTTTAATAAAAAAATCGATTGTTACATATGAATATGCCATGCAAACATCTTATTTATATGTGTGTGTGTGTGTGTGTTTTCATTATGTTTGGTGTTAGCTATCATAACCCAATTTCTGGATTATTCCCCAAATCTACCTAAAATGACAAAAATAAAATAAAAGAGGCTGGTGTTGGCAGAAAAATCAAGGTGAAAATTTTGGACGTTTTCGAGAGCCTGGTCGTACCTCTTTTTTGCCCAGAAATGAAGGAAAATGCAGATTCAAGGCTAAAATAATTTATTATTGGATAAATCTGTGTAAAAATTAAGTCAGAAGACATAATTATATTTTTATGGGCCAATTTGATTTAATCATCGACCAATTTAAAATATAATTATGTTTAGAAATCAATTTAGAGCCCAATTGAAGCATTTAATTAAGCGCAAGGGCTTAATTATACTTTAAATATGTCAAATTAATTTTATTAAGGGTTTAATTTGTGAGAAATTAAGTTTGGAAGCTTAATTTGGGTTAAATTGAGACAATCAGAATTTTCGGTAACGAAACTTTTCGGGTGAAATCAGAAGTCAAAATTGAAAAGAAAAGCATCATTCTTCCCATCGAAAAACTCTTTTTGTAACAACCCATTTTTTTCCAGTTTATTTTATATTATTTAAAAAAAACACTTACCTGTCGTGCCCATGCCTACCACCCACTTCCACTCCTGCAACACACAACACCCCATTCCTAGACATCAACCCCATGCCTGCACATTACCTCTTTCACCTATAAATAGCCATGTATGCATAGACGAGGGGGGAAATACTGAAACTAGGGGGAAACAATACACAGACAGAGGATGAAAATTTGACATTGGGCCGATCGAAAAAACTGGAGGAGGATACACAGACAACCCACACATATAAAACAACAAACACCTCCCTCTCGCTTCCCTTGGCAACAACAGCCCATCATCTCCATCGCCGGCAAGGCCACTCTGGCAGCACCATCATCTTCACCAGCTCCAGCGTCTCTCTCTCTCTCTCCCGCAGCTGAACCCGACAGTCAGCCTCCCTCTACAACATCAACATCCCTCTCTCTACATCTTCACCTTCAGCCACAACCAACAGCTCCAGGCCAGCACCAGCTTGATCGCCTCCCTCGCAAGCCACACAGCAGCTGCCCTCTCTCTCTCCCCGACGGTGCCACTCTCTCTAAAAACCAGCAATAGACCAGCAGCTTCAGGAGCTCCTCCCGGCAACCACAGATCGTCATTTTTGATGCCACCACCATAGGGACAACCACCTCGGCCTCCTCTACCCGGCGGTAGTGGCAGGTGAGCATCTCGTGATGGTCGATCGACCATCATTTTACTATTCACGTACATGAATTCACACAGCGTGTGCATATATATATATATATCCTGTTTGTTTGGGGTGGGCTGGACTACTCTCAACCCATCCCAGTTGGCCGGGCTGGGTCTAGCCCAGCAACCCATGTCTAGCATAGTTGGGCCTTTGGCCCAAACCCAGCCTGAAATTTTTTTATTTTTTTTAAATTATATTTAAAAAAAATATATGTTATTTTTGTGCATACGACCGAATCCAAGGTTTTTCCATATATATTTTTTTGTAAAAAATATGTTGCATCTTTCTCATATTTTGAAACTAAAATTGGATGTCGTAACCAATTTATGATCATCCGTTGAAATTTGGCCAAAATATCAAATTAATTTAACAATTATTTTGTTTTAGCTATCACAGTGTAAAATTACATTGTAAAGTACACTCGTAGATAGTTAAAAAATGTTTTTTTTAAATGCAGTGTAAATTTCTTTTGGTTAGTCTTTCAACTCCTAACGAGGTAAAGATTCTCTCACGAAGAGAGATCTACGTCAAACTTTAGAAAAGACAACGAAAAAATCAAACTTAGGAAAAACAATCAAACAACAATGCAGCTTGTCTTAGGTATGTTGCAATGAGATTGATGCGTCTTCCCCTTGCACAACAAGTCCCCTTCCACAGACTCTCGCAGACCACTGGGTTTCTAGTGACCTTAATACTAGGTGACGACTCCTGATAATTATTGTCATAATTTTACGACTATAAAACACAACTACTTTTTTATCGCGCGTTGTTGTCTCCTCAATTAAGAGATGGCGGGGCGCAAAGCGTGAAAAAATCGTTGTCGCGATATTAGCAACAAATTTATTAAACACGTGCATTGATTTTTCAATTCACCTTTAAATTTTTTTCTTAATATACAAAAACACGCTACAACACTCACATATATGTAGATATTATATTTATTTATGTTATAAAAATAAATAATATAATATTATTTATTATATTATATATAAATAAGTAAAGCAGGCGTTAGCTGACTAGTTATTAACTAAGGATGGTTTATTCCTTTCAGATATTATTCATATAATATAATATTATGAAATAAAACAGTGATTAGCAATTAAGGAGTACTTACAGGGAGGTGACCCTCGACAGGAAGGTCCTTAACGGGAGCAGTTTCTTCAAGAACCGGAGCGAAGTTACCGGAGAGAAAAGGATGTGATTGAGAGGTATCACACATCAAGTTCGTGATGACCAGCTTTTCCAAGCAGTCGATGAGTTTCGAAGCCAGTCCTTTTTGCGGCTGTGGATTCACTTCCACCACCGGGCATCCAGCTGCGACGCCGTTCTCTTGCGTTCTCTCCGCCATTCTGGTTTCTCTATCTAGCAGAGTCGGTACCTGCAGCTTGTGATGGAAACAACAAGAGGTTGCAGTGCATGTCCTTTTTTTTATAGAGGAGAAAGGTAGTATTTTTCTAGTACGTAGTAATGATGCTGAAAACTTGTTGGAGCATGGATTTAGTGACAGATTATCTTGCTTTTGGAAATTTTTGATTGTTTTTGTAGAAATTGATGCTGGATGAGTGATGAATAATTTTTCGAGGGCGTAGGTGCGGAGCACGATTGCTGCGGCTGACATTATTATTATTATTACTACAGTTTTTCGTAGATTAGATTGGTACGAACGATTAATATAAGACCAGTTGTATCCTTTGTTTGGACCTTTTGTTCAGCAAGGACTTGTAAGCATCGGTGGTTTTGCTGAGAGAATGTCAAAAAACTAGCTGGTCATCTTATTAAAAAAATAGCGTTGAGGATACCAAGAGAGAGAAAAAAGAGCATAAACGCGCATACAAACATGCTTGCACAGTAAAAAAGGGAATCCGATGTGAGGTATTTGGTGTTAGTCTCAATTTATTGAAGATTCTCTGCAGTACAGCACGATACATTGAACCCACCGCCTTCCATTAAAGGCATGTTTGGAATTGTAATCGAGAATTATTTTTTAAAATTGTTTTTTTATTTAGAAATATATTAAAATATATTGTTTTAATTTGTTTTAATTGTGTTCTCCGATTGAAATCGGTCATATATGTTATTTTTGTTATTTGATTATTGCATATATTTTCACAATTTATATTTTGTGTTTGATTTAAAATGAATTATAAAATAAATGAATCTTAATACAGTGAATTCAATAATTTAGATATCCGAAACTTCTTTGTTTTTTAATGATGATGATAATTTTATGTTGATTATTTCGTTGAAACCTACTAAACAAATAAATTTATATCAATTTAAAATTCATATATTTTCTAGAAAACTTGCACTTGATAGGAATTTTGCACAAATTTATTATTTTGACTAAATTTATATTATAATAAAAAATTCTCAAACAATTAATATTTTTTTGCGTTGAAAAAAATATGGTGCCACCCACGACGGGGCGCGGGGGCATTGCCTAGTATATATTTATTATTTTTTAAATATTGTAGATTTATAATCATAACAATAAAATATAATTAATAATTCAAGTAAATTAGACATTTGTTTTTTCTCTCCCATCAAACTACTTGCAATTTCATTACGAACTAAATTGATACGTAAAGACATTTGCGATCCCTTGCTATTTGATCGAGGAACACAATTTGATAAAGTATCAACAGGAAGATCATCTAAGATCCATAGTGAGTTTCAGGATCTCTATCTACTTGTTGTAGAGATATAATTTCAAGACCAAATGCAGTTGCAAGTTTCTGATCCATAATCAATCAAAAAGCAACAGGATTAAAGAATGAAACAAAATCACGTGTATTTCTCTTTCATCCAGACTAATCTCTATCTACACATTTAAAGACCTATCTTTTTGACAAATAGATTCACCGCAACTCTCGCAGTCAAAATCTTGCGCTGAGCTTCAAGTACATGGATTTGTTGTAACAGATATGCCTTTGTTTACTTCACTGCCACAAACACACACACAGATAGAGAGACGCATATATCAGCATTAAGCGAGAAGGATCCATTCTCTTTCTTCCGTGGTTATTTAAGTCCCCTTATTTCTTTTATTATTATTATTATTATTATTCATAACCTTCACTACTCGTGGGAAAAAAATGCACTGCAGTTTATTTAACGCATAGCACATATGACATGCTTTTGTATGCACAACCCAAAATTATTGAGCATGAAATTGTTAAATGAATGATGATATATATATAATCATCATTCATTTAACAATTTCATGCTCAATAATTTTGGGTTGTGCATACAAAAGCATGTCATATGTGCTATGCGTTAAATAAATGAATGATGATTATATATATATATATATATATAAGAAGGGGAAAGCTGGGAAGATGATGAAAAAAGAGCATAAAAAACATTGGTTTGGGCTCAACCCAACTAAATGGGCCACCCAGCCAGATGGGCTAAAAGGTCCAATTCTGTTGGACTTGGACGGAGTCGAGAGCAAATCTAGCCCAAGAGTTATTCTAAAAATAAAACGGTGTGCTGTGTTGCTACCCAAATTTTGACCCTTTATTTTTATGTTTCGGAAAAAAAGACAAAAAATATAAACAATCCAAAAATCCAAAAATATCTTGGTACAAGGGCAAAATTGAACAAATTGAGAGTTTAACGGTCAATTGAGGGTCAAATTGCACAAATCAAAAATCAAGGACCAAATTGAAAAAGGCGCGCAAGGTGAGGGCTGGTTTTGAATTTTGCCTATGAAACAATCTATAAATAGAGTGGATTATCACAAAGAAAAAGGACAAAAAATACACTCATAAAAAACCATAAAACAAAAAAACCCTAACCCAAAAATTTTTCTCTCCATTTTAGGGGCTGCAGCCGCCAGACCCATCTTGGCAGCTGCAGCCCCTTTCCCCGTTTTTTTTTTACTTCCTTCTCCCCTTCTCCCATGGTCGACCAGACACCAGCCGCCCCTCTTCTTCACCTCAGCAGCCACCACAGTCAGCCCCCACTCCCTCATTCATTTCTCATCTCATCTTTCAGACCACCATTACAGCACTCAGTAGACCAACACAGTCCTTCCCCTCCGGCCAGCAGGCCACCATTACAGCCTCCCGTCAGTCGTCCCTCTTCTCCTCCATTTTTCTCGCGGCAACCCCCTTACCTTCAACCATCAGGCGACCAACCAGCTTTTCCTCTTTCTCGCGGCATTGTTCACGTCTTGTGTGAGCAATAGAAGGGTGGTCGACCAATAGTGATGAGAGGCTCACTTGCCAATGTAGATGGGTAGAGGAGACCGAGGTGGTTCTTCCTGCGTCGGAAATGGTGGTCTGTGGTGGCCAAGAGCAATGTTGGAAGGTTGTTAATGTTGTTGTTTCTGTTTAATGCCAGAGCTGTGGGAGATGACTGGACTGGTGCAGGTGTTGCTGGTAAAGAGGAGAGATTGCTGGTGTCGAAGGAGCAGCTGGTGGTGCTCGCTGGTGACTACTAAGAAAAGAGAGGGTTGCATCCATGACTATTTTTTAGAGAGAAAAATGCGACTGAGAGAGAGAGGGAGCTGCCAACGCCAGGGTGGTTGTTGGTCGGTGGTTATGCTATAAATTTTTTAAGTTGCGTCATTGTCTTCTTCCTCCCATGTCTAGTATTAATCCACGCGATGTACATGAATTAGCAATAGAAGCAGAGCTCATGTTTTACAACCATGCACAGTGAGAATTATCTGCACAGTGGTGTGATTGAGGTCAAAAAGCATTTCATAGATGCTTTTTGAAATTGAGTTTGAAACTCAGTTTTCGCGGGGGACCCACAATTGTAAAACTGCGGTATAAATGACAAAATTGGTCTGAATACCCCCATTTGTTAGGTTTCTCTGCCTTTATATAGATCCCATGTATCAGGTAAGTATTTACAGCTCTAATAAATGAAAATCAATTCCTAAATTAATACAAAATCAAATCCCATAATTGATACAATCAAATCCCGTGACAACAAAAACTTACCAAACAATTTGGCTCTACATTGAGCCTCAATCGCAGCAGACACCGCAAAGCCAAACACCCACTAAAAAAGGAGAAATTTGCTGCGAGGTATTTTGTGTTAGTCTCAATTTATTGATGATTCTCTGCAGGACGAGACATTGAACCCACCACCGCCACTAAATCCATTCACTTCACAAAGCAAGAGCACTGGATGCAAATCGTATGTGCATTATTTATAAATTTCAAGTAACAGACTTATGATATAATTTCAAGATCTCCGTTTAGCAGCACCTGCAAATTGTATGTGCTGCAAAGGGAGAGCACTGGATGCCTCTTGAGTTCGGAAGATAAAACTGAAAAGCTGCAAAAGTTTTATTTATATACACACCAATTTTCTTAAAATCATTTCCATCCCTTTTCTTGATCATTAGATCACCCTTTAAGATTTTAAAACGGATGATGCCATTTAAGGATTTGACCACATTCAAAGAATCAGATTCTAAGGCTTGGACCACAGCTATCAATTCTGCTTCATCGGAGTCTTGGACCCCTATAGGAATAGAGATAATGCCCATCACAACTCCATTGTGTTCACGAAGAACTCGACCTGTGCCAGCAGGACTAGGTTTACCCAAAAACGACCCACCCACATTCCATTTTACTATTAGAGGTTCAGTAGCAGTCCATAGAATTTGAGGTTCAGTAGCAGAATTAGAGGTCTAGACCTGTTGGAATTAGTCCATTTTAATCAAACCATGGTATAGCAAAGAGACCTCTCTCTCTCTCTCTCTCTCTCTCTCTCTCTCTCACACACACACACACACACACACACACACACACACACACACCTATGTTAGCTTCTGGAGAGCATCTGTCTTCTGAAAGTACGAAGAAAAGTCTAGGAAACTGGTCAGTCAAACAAAAACTGCCAATCCACACATCGTTCCAAAAACTGGTATCTTGACCACTGCCAATTTGCGCACGAACTTCTTTTCGGTATATGGTGGAGTAATATGCACTTTGTTTTGAATGCATCTCTGTCGTGTATGCTCCACTTGTATTTTTGTAGTCCAACCTGTAGAGATCCAAATAAAAGTCCAGCCAGCTGCTTGGTTATATATAGTTTCAACCGGCTCGAACAACCGAAGAAATTTCGACATCTAACATGGCACTGAATAATTATATATAACTGTTGGGAATTATTATTAATTGACAAAGGTGTAGAATTGAGGTTTTATAGTTTATAGGTTTGCAGTGAATACAGAATAAACTGCAGCACAGGAGGAAACGACGATGGATTAATGGAAATTACTTTGCTTCCGGTCAAATGGTCTGCCATCTCATGCCGGAATGATTGTCTATTCTTTCCGCTGCGCAATTACAGTTTTGCCTGTTCATGAAGTTGTTCCTGTTCATGAAGTGTGGTTAGAATCACAGTTCAGAAAATAAAAGTAGCTACCCATATACTTGTTCCGTTGCTTAGTATCCAAGATGTTCAACTCAATCTCCGCATCTTATGAATCCAAACTCTTTGGTGATTCCCAATTTCATTTGATTGATTTCTCAATGATGCTTGTGGGGAAAGAAAACAAAACTCGGAAAATTTTATGGCATAACTCCACAACACTGAAAATTCTTCCCACCCCTCATCGAAAACAACTTCCAGTACAAGGAAGTTCAGAAATGAATCGAGTACGAAGGATTAAAGTTAAACAAAGGTCCAGAAGTAACTAAAATTAAGCTCACCTCTGACACAAAGAAGGCATGGAACCCATATGGAACTCTGTGTGGTAGCTCAACAACTGCAACAGGATCGGCTGACATTGTTTTTGCATCAATTACACTCACTGATGATTTGCTGCACATTAACGATGGGAAGTTGATTTCTAAATAAGACTTGAGCTTAAAACTTAAATGAACCGGCAAACCACCCCGTCCTTAATGTCCCTAAGAATGAATAACAGAAACAGAAAAGTCAAAGGGAAAGTGAAAGCCAGAGTCCTTGGCGGAGCAGTCAAGCCCACTTATTAAGTTGGATCCTTGGATGGAATTAAAATGGGGAGGGGGGCAAAGAAATCGTTGACAGATTTACATATTGAGGTAAGAAGGAAGCGGAGCAATTACCCAGTATTTTCATCATGTGCAAAGAATATCAGGTATCCATCATCTTCCTCAGAAGTTGTGCCTGGCTTACTAGGGACGAATACAGCCTCTGAACCAAATCTACCAAGACCAAGGTCAAAGATGCCTTTGACATTCCCTCCAACTTCAATCTTTCCTTTTCCTGGCTCAGGCTCTGAATGTAGATCAAATTTGACAATCCCTGTGACCTTTGCAATGCTGTCCAGAATGGTTCCATATACATATCTTTGTTTCCTGAATCCACACAAGACAATCATCAGATGAAAATGATAGGAAAAAGACATGATCTACTCAACACCACATGTAAAATATGAAACGGTAAAAAGTACTCAAACCAAAGAACAGCACTCTATTGACACAAATGCTGCACAGGGTAAATGTAAACCTGCCAGTGTAACTCTCATTCACCCTGGGAAAATCAACAGCAGGTTCTGATAGTTTCTTTTGTGAAGCTACACCATTTTTCATATTGAATCTCATCTCATACCTCCTCAGAAAGAAAGAAAAAAGGCCATCAGAAACACATAAAAATCAAACTCCTGAAAATTTCACAGGAATGTATCATATTTCTCCTACAGTTCATTTGTGAAATTCTCAAGCTTTTCTTTGACAGCCCCATTGACCATATCTAGATCTGGATTTTGAAGGCGGCAAGTTATTAAAACAATTTCATCCTCCTCCTCCCAGGCATTGGCTAGCAAAGCCAGCAAATAAAGTTAGAACGGACTCGTGAAGACAAGAGAAAAACTAGCATCTTATTCATAAGCCAATAGAAGCTTTTGTATATTAGAAATTCCACTAAGATATATCAGCAACATATGATGATGGATAATTTCACTTCCAAAAATAAATTCACCTTTTTTGTAGATCACCTACCTTAAGAGAAGCCAGGCTAGAGATTTAGGAACAGAAATCTGACATCCCAAAGACTTTCAAGGTTAAAGAGGAACCTAAAAAGACAGTTTACTGCAGTTTTCATATACTTGTTTACATTGCTTCAACCTATTAATTTATGTCTTCTAAATTTGATTGTCAAAATTACGCATGTTATGTGCTGAAGGTGACAATTTTAAAAAAACCACGCAAAGAAAAGTTGACTACAAATTTTGTGTGAGGATGCCTCTATGTTGATTGAATTTAATTGACAAAAAGATTTGGCTAGGTAGTCGCAGCAAATCAGACAGTGAAGCTTGATGTAAGCTAAAGACATAAATGATCAAATTCCTAGCCAATGCTAGAAACCAGGATAAAGCACAATAACCTAAAGACATGTTGCTAAATGTGTCATATTTATCAACTTAGGAGGCTAATGTTTTTGGGATTTAAAACATGTGAAAGAAAGGAGCGCACCGTTGTGGAATATGAAGCAATTTGGAAGCTCAAACCATTTGATTAGGAGATCATCCTTAGCATATCGTGGAAGGACACCAAAACGAGCTTTTTTTGCTTCATCAAATACGAATATGAACTTCTTATCTTTCACCATTTCCTGAAAAGTTGTCAAGGAAAATATTTAAGGCTCATTTTTTCTATTACATTCCATACCATGAATGAAATCTAGCACAAAAATTCAAGTACTGATGTGACTTTTCATGCAAGTTACAGAAGGCTGCTTTTAGCTGCCCAGAAAGTTCTGTTAGAATTAAATTCTGGGAGAAAGTGAAAAGCAAACCGACAGTAAAGAAAATGATTTTCATGCATATTTGGTCTAGGACTTCGAATAAAAGTTTGCAGAAAACAACCATAACTTTCTTATGGTTGGACAATATTTGAGAGGCATTTTATAGTTAACCCATGCATAGCATTATGCTTTGCAGTTGCGTAGACTAGGTTACAGTTAGCAGAAACTAGCACATGGAACTCGACCTGTTCATTTTTTTTCTGAAATTACTAGCCTGATATTCTTTCTATTTAGAGCATATTTATAAGACCTGGCCCGGCCCCGGCGTAAGTTGGAGTTGCAGGCTAGGTGAGCTTACCTGGGTTCTTTGACGTTTATTTATAAAAAAAAACCTAAAACGATGTTATATTGGTAGTAGTAAAAAAAAAGAAGCTTTTCTACTAACCCGGTATGGCTCAGGCTCCAGATTGACCTGTCGGGCCATGCCAGGTCTTTTAACAATTATTTAGAGCAATTTATCTTTAAATCAAGGATTAAAGAAACTTAACCTAATTGGATTGCGTAAATACATGTATCCGGCAAAGCAGTCAAATCATTCACAACCTCAAAATCAACGGTTCCTGTTTTCTATATTCTAATCAAGAATCTAGTTATATTATTATGAGTTGACACCCCCCTCCCCTTTCCCCAGCTCTCCTCCTCTCTCTATATACAATCAATTGAAAATGCTAGACTGTTGTTTTCTTAAGATAAATGTAGTATACAAGTAGAAAACATAAAATAAGAACCTTTAAATCTCGAGTCCGTATATACCTTTCACTTACATTGATATCCATCAAAGACATACTCATATGCATGCGTGATGTATCATGCTGAACCTTGTAAACCATCCATTCATTTGTTTTATAAGTATTATAAACTGAGTCCACAAACTGCAATAACTGAGACATTATTGTACCTTTGGTCGGAAGTACAAAGGAAGATCCAAAAAAATGGCATAGTTCTCTGTAATTGCAAAGTCATGCATCATGATTGGGTCTGATATTGTTATTGGTACAGGGTCATGCATGACACCATCCTTTGAAATGACTCTGTATGTCACATATGGTGGTTCATGTGAACACCCAAAGGTAAACATCTCTCCTGCAAGAAGGGATTTTTTAATGTTAGTGTTCCACTTCAGTAAAACCAGTTGCTGAATTTCTTTTCACGCAGCTGGACATTACCAGTGAATGGATCCACCTTTGGATGAGCAGTGAAAGAATGTTTTAGTCTTTTGTCGTAATCCAACAGGCCAAGAGTTTGCAGATCTCCATCTTCCATAACTTTAACCACATCTGCAAGATTCAAAGGGCATCACTCCAGTTCTCCACAAAAAGACCGCAAGAGAGCACCGCACAATTTTCTCACTCGGGAAATTCTCTGATCTTCACAGAAGCAGATTAAAGAGAGAAGATGAGCTTACAGGGTTTGTCAGCCTCTTGAAGTGCTAAGAGTTTTCCATTGTGATAAATGAGATTTGTATTGCCTGGAAGAGGATTGCAGACAATAAGTTTCTTCTAACACTCAGTTTTATGAGGGTGCTTGATATGTATAATGGCATCTGTGGACCAAACTTTGTAGCCAGCCAAAAGAAACCAAACTTACCGGTCCCAATTCCATATGACTTGTCCAATACTTTTGTTTTCTGTCGAAGTATTTGCATGCTAACCATAAGTAATCCAAACAGCCCCTTGAGGTCTCCAATCTGCAAATGACAGGTCAGAGAACAGAAGACAATTTTTCAAGTGAAAATATGCAGCAAAAGGTTCATATACTCTTTGATTGCCGAGCAAAACTACAAGAGGTATGAGAGTATTCATGCGCCCTCAGAGAATCAAGCAATGTTAAAGATTCAAAATTAACTCAAGGCTCCAGACTTTGCAGTGAGATTACAATATGTGCCTTATAAAATTCAAATCTGTTGTTTCTCAGGAATGATTCATGAATGAATATAGCCAATTACTATCTGAAAGTATAAAGACAAGGCTAAGAAAAAAAACTCATATAATCAAATGTATAATGTATAGGTCATACTCCATAGGTGAGTGTTCCACCCAGCCATTTAGCTTTCTTTTGAGTGAATTCATCAAATATCAGCCCCTTCAATTGGAGATTCTTCCCTGTCAAAGTTTTAGTTGGTTGAATGGGACTGAGATTGTGATTAAATGAAAACCTGAGAGCATGATACTTAATTAAAGAAGAATTATTTCTTTTAGACTGGTCAAAGAAAAATAAACTCAGCTATTTCTTTTACTTGAAGCATATAGAGACAAAACCGGAATTTATAAACAAGAATACTGTTAGGAAACTACAACTGCAGCAGATGGGGCATTACTCGCAATATTTATGTAACAATTAACATGTTACTCAGAGAACAGGCAGGGCATTACATACTTCCATATCCTTACTGTTACACATCTGAAATCAGTCTCTTAATATCACAAGAATTTTTTGAGTTGGATAATGAGAACATCGTAGCTTTGTAAGTAAACTAAAAATGATCCCCTTGAAATGTCACAAAATAATTCCATTTTAAATTAAACCCTTTTCAGGTGGTTCAGGACTGTACCTTCATAAATTTGGCACCTCCAAAAAACTCTTCTTGTTTAAGTCGTGATGTCCTTACAAATCGTCGGACATATGCTGCCTTTCCATCTTTAATATGCAGGCCATGAATCATTCTATAAATTCATTTGACATGATAAATATAACATATTTTAATAAATTATTGACTTGGTAAGAGATAACAATTATCCTGATGGAACGAAAGCAGCACATAACAATTGGAATATAAACATTTATAAAGGATGAAAAGGTGCCTAAAGGAAATGGAATAACCACCTACAGAAAGTGCAAAAGAAAACAGATTATCATGAGTTTTTACGCAAGGACATTATGTTAACGCATGGAAATTCCAATAGACAGCTCCAGAATCACACACAACAGATTTACCAGAACCATCTTCAAATAATTGTTACTCCATAAGTTAACGGCAATCAGACCGTGCGAAGAGTTCTTGCATAGAAAACCATTTTTTTTCTTTCTTTTATATGCATAAGAAGAAGATAAATATATTTGCAAACCATCATGGATGAATCAAACTCTCTGGTAAATGAATACTTTGTTCTTAAATGCAAAATTTAGCCTGCGTGTCCTGCCTACAGAGACTATAATTTATTTCTAAGGTTGTGCAGAATTTTTTAGTTCAATATTATTGTGAAGCTTAAGTTTGGACATCCTCTATGTCCATTTCCATTATTTACCTACCGGATCGAATTCGCATAACTTGTATGTATCATATATGGAGCAATTATGAATAAAAGAGATTCAATGCTCACTTTAGGTTAGTGACTCAATTTAACTTGATATTCTCAAAACATCGAACTCTAACAATTTCAATGTTTCATGACAAGACACGCATAAAATCCATGCATATCCATGAGCGATCCTATTGAAACCATTCCAAGTAGATAAACTACTAACGACAAGCCTGGACAGAGAAGAAACCTTAAAAAAGGAAAACACCAGGCACTTCATTCAGTCCACTACTACCAGAACATTATGGAACAGGCATGCATTTGATAGATTGGGGTTAACATTAAGATGAGCATTTGGCCACAGAACATATAATGTTAGGTCAACAGAAACCATCACATCATCATGGGAACTGGGATGTTTGCGAGGGCGTGTGTGTGTAAATTTGCAAAGAGAAGTAATGAAAAAAACAAAAACTACAACGTATTAGCGCAACATACCCGTCTCCATCAAACCTGCGCAACCAACCAAACAAGGATTTAGAACAAATGTTCAACTGAACAACCACTTCATTTTCATTTACAGTGACAAACAAACATCGACTTACCAATGGTATCCAGCCACAGGTGCAAACTTCGGGTTAGGACCCACCCTCACAAACTCCCCGTTCATGCATTCCTAAAAAAAGAAAAATTTGTCAAATTTCACATTTAACGTTATTTCATCATCTTTATTGCCTGGTCTATTTTTTTATTTCAATTTCATTAAAGATTAGTATATTACCGTTAATAATTCTCATTATTTGTTAAATTTGAGATTATTCATGACTGATTATTTCTGTTGTACTGCAGCCATCACAGTCAAATTTTCTATTAGAATTTACTAGTCCTCCGGCGGTCATCCAGCATCCATTAATTCCTTAATTAATGATCCGTTGATCACGGAATTTCAAACTACAACAGTACGTTCGTGATGAATGGTTTTATAAACTTCACATGGTCAAAACGGAGACAAATTATTTATAAATCTCAGATATTATCGACATGATTTATCAAATAAACCTATGTAAGTGGTACTCACAGGGAGGTGTCCTTTGACAGGAAGGTCCTTAACAGGAGCAGTTTCTTCATGAACTGGAGCGAAGTTACCAGAGAGATAATGGTGAGATTGAGAGGTATCATACATTAAACTCACGATCAACTTTTCCAAGTAGTCGATGAGTTTTGAAGGCAGTCCTTTTTGCGGCTTTGGATTCACTTCCACTATTGGGTTTCCTGCTCCGACTCCGTTCTCTTGATTTTTCTCCGCCATTTTGTTCTCTCAGTTGGCACTAGTGAGAGTAAGACAGGAATGTGCGTCGTCGTTTTATAGAGGAGGGGTTGTGTCATTTTAATAATTGGTGATGGCTCTGCAGAACACGTGTTTGCCGTCCTTGCAGCGTAAACATATTATCTCTATTGCCATGCAATCATATATTATTTATTTTGTTATGAACAGAGTTGACTTTTATGCAGAGAATGATACGGCTTATTACCAAGCCGAATAAATTTTTAAAAAAAAAAGAGCAATGCCAGAGTATCTGGACTAAATTGCCCTTTTCTCTCATGATTTTACAAAGGATTAACTGTAATTATGGGAGAAATAGGAGGAGAGAAAAATGATAAAAGCAAAGTAACAAAGAAGATAATTTAGGCAAAAAGATAATTCAGGGGGATATAATTAATTAGAGAGATGGAGATGGGCTCTTGTTGGGCTGTTGTTGGGCTCTTCACCAGCACCAGGTACATGCTTAAATAGACAGAACAAGTGGTTGGGGTCCTCTTGGGGATAAAGTTTGGATATTCAAAAGTGAAGGGTGCCTCTCCTGCTTCCCTCATATAACCGCTATCTCTCCCCCATATAACTTTTCTCTTTATACACTAATCTTCTCTGAGAATGGAAGGAGAAGAAGGGACATCTTCAAAAAGTGAAAATAAAAGAAGGTTCAGAAGAATTTGTGTCTTTTGTGGCAGCAGAACTGGGTACAAATCTTCATTCAGTGACGCTGCTCTTGAGCTTGGTAAACATCTGGTAATGTGTATACATCGTCAAGTCATAACAAATTAAAGAATTTTGATCTTTTCATACTGAACCAACTTATATATATATATATATATAGGAGGTTTCCTGTGTTGCTTAGCAGACATCTTTCCTTGTAATAATTGTCAGGTCAAGAGAAATATCGATTTAGTCTACGGTGGGGGAAGTGTAGGTCTTATGGGCCTGATCTCTCAGACTGTGTTTAATGGAGGTCGCCACGTTCTTGGGTATCACTGCTATCTTTTATTTCTTAACGTTTAATATTTGCCCTTCTTTTGGGTGCTATTAGAAAACTCGGCAATGATATATATACTTGTTCATGATATGTATATGTATATTTTTTGTATAGAGTGATTCCTAAGGCTCTAATGTCTCATGAGGTATGTATTCCATCCCTATATATTATTGCTTCTTTTTTTTTTGTCATCTAAAATCTTCTTGCATCGTTGTGGAAGAATGAAATTAAATCTCTGCATGACAGATATCAGGAGAGACCTTTGGAGAAGTGATAGCTGTAGCAGACATGCACCAAAGAAAGGCAGAAATGGCAAAACATGCTGATGCCTTCATTGCCCTTCCTGGTACGTACATGTATTCTCATTCAAAGGCAATCTACTCGTTCATAAAATATAAGAATACATGTTTTAGTGAATCTTTTTCATTAGGTGGTTATGGAACCATGGAAGAACTGTTAGAGATAATTGCCTGGTCTCAGCTTGGAATTCATGAGAAACCAGTAAGATCAAATTGGTCTTTGTAGATTCTATGTATCTTTTTCATTGATATTTTTACAATTTAGAATATACATTTTCATAGGTTTACCGTTTCTTCTTTCGTTTTCACATCTCTACCAGGTGGGACTATTAAATGCTGATGGATATTATAACAGTTTGCTCGCCTTGTTTGACAAGGGAGTTGAAGAAGGTTTCATAAAAGATACTGCAAGGGACATAGTAATTACAGCAGAAACAGCAGCTGAGCTTATCGAGAAAATGGAGGTATAAAAGAAAACTAGTCCAATTCATTTCTTTTATGCTCCAAGCTCATTAATTATTGTCTACATATATTATAAAATATGGCTAGGTTTGCGCATTGGGGTTGGTTGCTGAATTATTGGAGAGGATGACTGGGTAAAGTTTCTGATAGAAGCAGGAATAATTTATTTTTGTTTTGATTGCTATGATGCAGCAGTACGCACCAGTTCATGACAAGGTTGCACCCAGACAAGCTTGGGAAGTGGACCACTTATCAGGGCCTGCTCCAAGTGGGAACCCCTAGGATCTAAGATCTTAATGATCCAAGTGTCTGTGTGTGTGTGTGTGTGTATAAGATAAGACACATGTTGGTGCAGTTTCATTTGAATAAAAAAGAAAAAGACAGCAAGTTAACAAATATCTTTTAACGGGGAAGTCTAGAGATTCCATGTTATAATCACCCATTTGTATATTTATTATAATGACATGTATGCTCTACTTCTCCTTAAACCAGTTGAACAACAAGAGATTTTCAAGTACTTTCTACTCTCCTGTCATTTGGCCATTGACCATGTCAAAAAAAAGCACAGAAATGTGACCTGGGATCAGGGGAAAGGGTAAATTTTCTCCACTTGCTTTCGGGGCCAATTGTTTATTAGATTCCGACGATGGATTGGTGCTTTGGGGGCCAATTGTTTATTAGATTCCGGCGATGGATTGGTGCTTTCGGATTCTGGCTGGATTGCCACCACGTATGAATGGATGGGGACGTCTCAATTGACAGTTTTGTTGCTTAGTACCTTTTCAACTCCTAGCCTCCTATTTTGATAACCACCGGTTATAAATAAGAGTGTGGGTTTTTTTTCTTCTTTTTTTTGTTTTCTGTAGCCCAGAGCCAGTCTCATTGTAAGAAAATTAGCAATAAATATTCACGTGAAGCTGGAAATGACTGGCAACAGAAGGGGCCGATTGGGTGATAATCATGACCTGTTTCCTAAAATTTTCATAGATATATATATATGTGGCAGCTTCTCTACTTTTGTAGAGAAATCCAAAGACAATGTCCTAGCTTGGAATGTCTTTCCAAAAGCGAAATATTTAGAAGTGGTTTTGGAATCTCGGAGATTGAAAACATCCAGCCCTTCTTTTTGCAGAAATCCTTGCCTTTCACTTTCTAAATCTTAACACGACGGCACTCAAGAAGAAGTCATATATACGTGTGTGTGTGGATGCATGCATGCATATTATAATACAGCTTTCTACAGACAATTCCTCCTCCTTTTAGTTGCGATCTCAAAGAAATAAATAAAAAAAACGATACGGTAATATTAATTACTCCTTTTTCTTTTTTTGAAAAAAATGAACAGTAAACATGAAGAAAATTAGGAGATCCTGTAAAGGTTTTTCTACCTCATGCATTGCTGGCAAATCCAGTGTTGAGCGCGCACTCAGAAGCCTATGTGCAGGAATCTAGAATAGGATGGATAGTCCCGTCTCATCACCAAAGTCAGTTGGTTCCACGATAGAAAACATGTAAAATTGCATCCATCACTACATTTTGAAAACATTTTTTTTTTTTTTTTTTGGAATCGGGGAAAACCCCACAGCCCGGAAAGCGCACTTTGTGGGCCCAGAGTGTGGGTAAAACCCCGGCTGTCCCAGGCTCTTGCGAGGGGAGTTGAATATGCAGGGCTCGAACCTGGGCATTGCCTTTGGCAACCCCAGGCCTTACCGCTGCACCCCACCCTCGGGGACTTTCACTCATTAGCACTGTTTTTATATATATATATATATAAATAACATGGTTTAATATATATTACAATTAGAAATAATAGCTTTATGATAGATCCAGGTGAGAAAATTGACTTATAAAGACTTGTTAAAATAAATTGGCAGAAATTTCAAAAAAAAAGAAAAAAACAAGTATAATAGAACTTCAATTACAATAATATTGGTATTTGTTAAGAATATATATATATACATGTTATGTTATTTATTATTCATTAATGGTAGAGTCTATTGCTTTAGCGTTCTTTAATATTTAGATTAACTTAAACATGAATTGGATATTATTATGAAACTCTAGCTTTTCTTTTCTTAATTCTCTCTTTATGTATTTTGAATTGTTTATTAACAAGATGAATTTAATAACACAAAACAAAATAACAATAAATGATAAAAGTGTTGAAATAATTAAGAGCAAAATCATAAAAGAGAGGCTGCAATTGTAAGTCCTTCGAAATCACTGTGAAGTGCTGTTAAAAACTGTACCAATCATTGCTGCTCTTTATGCTCAATATAGGCACCACATGCCTTTAACTCTGCCAATTCTGTAAGAGTCAACTGATCCCAAAGATCTGTCATAGCAGAATAAAACTCTTGAATACTCATATCTTTTGATGAAGAGCTCGTATGTCATTCTCTAATTGATACTGTTTTGCAAAATTTGACTGTGTGAATAATCTTTGCAGATGATCTCAAACCTCTTTTGCTGTCTCATATTTTGCCAATTGTGTACCTATCGAATGCTCAACAGAATTGTTGATCCAAGTAATGATCTTTGCATTATTTGCTTTCCATGTATCTATCAATTCAGCATATTTCTCCTCACTATTCTTGGGTACCATATAAGTTCCACTAGCAAAAAGCAAGTCACTCGTAGTTTGTGACCCGCTCTAGTGTATTATAATCAGAGTTTAAGTTTATTTTCAAGATTTTTTTGTTCCCTTTTCTTATCTTTTTTTTTTTTAAATTCTTTCCACTCTATTTATTTAGAAGTAAATATTCCCAACCTGTAACCATTTTAACAATTTATTTAGAAGTTGATATTCCCAGCCTCTAACTTCTTATAAAATATCCTATTCCTAACTGTGACATTTATAAAATTGTGCGATTTTACTAAGAAAGTGGAAGCAGAATTCAATTAACTTAAAAAAGAAAATCACGAAACTAAAAACAAAAGTTAAAAACCAAGCAAAAAGGTTGTCCCACGAAACTATAAATTCATCAGATTAGCACGAGCACCAGCGCAGCTCAGAGGCTTCCTTCAAGCTTCACAAAACACTTCAGGTTAGGTTTCAGAACAATAAAATATGTTCTACTCGTCTAGCTTAAGAATAAACTCAGAAAACCGTCCGCTTTGAGCGGAGGACGATTAGCAGGAACGTCGCCTTCAGGGAAGATCATGGATCGAAAGAATAAGAAGAAGAAAGGCAAGGACGAGTTTATTAGGAGGTAGCAAAATTGACAATCGAATCAAATTCTCAATCATTTGAATTTGTTATGATTCATCTCATCAATGGAGCAGTTCCTTGACTTTTTTTTCCTCTATAGTCGTCGGCGTGCAAATGTCCAGCTAAAATGAACTGTCGGTGAACTTGTTTATAAACCTACCACTGTATTAATATAACTAGACTATGCCATTTTAAAAGGCTACGAAAAGAGAAGAAAAAACTAGAACCCTAAAATTTGGACACCTATCTTAGAAGTTGACGATGAGCTGGGAGCAGAGCTTCAAATCTGCTCTAATTACTTCAAAATCTTCAACATTCAACACTTACAAGTTGACAAGCCTTCCAGTCTACTATATAATACAAGTATGACGAAAAAACACACTTGGCAACTCACTAATATTAAGTGTCAAAAACATTTCCGATGGACAATGGACGGTCCAGTTTCATTGTAATCTCCCTTGGTAACAAGCTGATTCTGAGGGAACACAACTTTGGTAAGTATGGCGCCACCCCCCCCATGCAAAGTACTCGTCAACTTATCGGACATATATTCTGGAGGCTGTAAGGAACACAAATACATAATTTGAAATGTTCTAAAACAGAGGATATACCAAAAGAATAGAAAGCGCTAATGAACAGCAAAACCATTTCCACTACTTCCAGGAGGAGAAAACTGTCAACTGGTACTCATAAACTGGTGTGTGAAACTATGTGGGGATTTTAAAAACTGCTGACATATTCTATGACGACAAACTTATAAAGCAAGTGTTTGAAACTATACATAGAGAGGATGGAGGTTACCATTTAATGAACTTTTAATTTGTTATTTATCTTGTTTCATTTATTCTTCCATAGAAAAACTGGTAAACACTAGCATGGAGGATATAGACTAAAAGGTAACAAACGCAATACATATCTCTAATCATTGTAGAAAGAGTATTTCAATTATGATATGTGATATTTTCAGTCAAAATAACCCTTCTATGAAACCTATAATATTCAAATAATTGTACTTCCAAAAAAAAAAATTGATATGCTGACAACTATTTAAAACATGTATTTTGCTAATGGGATAATGTGCAGCTTCTTCTCATCAAAAGGAAAGCATTAAATGGCAATCAATAATCAGAATACGTGAGTCAGAAAAATATTAAGCATCTGAAGATTGTTATGCAACAGCAAGAAGGAAGGAAGAAAAGTGCTCCGATCACTGCAATTCTTCATGTCAATCTTGCCACAAATCAGCATCCGCACATCACAGGGTGCCCATAAGGATAATTACAGTAAAGCATGAGCATAATAAATGTGAAATCCAAAAGTTAAGGAAACAATAAATAATTAAAAGTCTATCTAATCATTCACCTTTACAAGTGAAGGTCGAATAGCTGATGAGCACAGGCTTGCTTCCTTCTCAAACCTGCACCAGTTCATGACAAGGTTGCACCCGGACAAACCTGGGAAGTGGACCAATTATCAGGGCCTGCTCCAAGTGGGAACCCCTAGGAACTAAGATCTTAATGATCCAAGTCTAAACAAACAAACATATATATATATATAAGACACATGTTGGTGCAGTTTCATTTGAATAAAAAAGAAAAGGACAGCGAGTTAACAAATTTCTTTTAGCGGGGAAGTCTAGAGATTCCATGTTTTAATCACCCATTTGTATATTTATTATAATGACATGTATGCTCTACTTTCTCCTTAAACCAGTTGAACAACAAGAGATTCTCAAGTACTTTCTACTCTCCTGTCATTTGGCCATTGACCATGTCAAAAAAAAAAAGCACAGAAATGTGACTTGGGATCAGGGGGAAGGGTATAGAGACTGAGAGGGATAGAATGATAGATCGTTCTTCACTGTGGGGATTACTTTTCTTTGGGGTTGGGACAGGCAAAAAAAAATTCTCCACTTGCTTTCGGGGCCAATTGTTTATTAGATTCCGACGATGGATTGGTGCTTTCGGATTTTGGCTAGATTGCCACCACGTCTGAATGGATGGGGTCTCAATTGACAGTTTTGTTGCTTAGTACCTTTTCAACTCCTAGCCTAACCACCGGTTATAAATAGGAGTGTAGGTTTTTTTTTCTCTTTCTTCTTTTCCTTCCTTTCCTTCCCTGTAGCACAGAACAAGATTGTCAAAATAATGATTTTAACATGATATAAAATTGATTTTTGAATTCAGATGGTAAAATAAAATATTTATGAATATAATACAACACAATTATGATCATCAAACTTTATTAATTAAGATTTATACATAATTTAAAATAATTTAAAAATACATCACAAAACAACCATGTTCATAAAATTTTATTAGGTAAAAACTAACAAATTTAAAATAATATAATAATTTTTCAACATTACCTCCTCAAAACCAAGTCACGTCTCAGCGCAACAAGTTATACGAATAGATCTTCATTCTAAATTTACAAGTTGGTAACCCATGCCTTGTCTAACACCGTATGTACTCTAACAAAAATGGAAAACAAGTTCTAACAAGAAGAAGAATAGGCAAAAGAATGATTCCATCGACATATAAAAACACCATGTCCCAGATGCAGACACAACCAAAGTGGGATATGAAAATGTCCTCGATACTTTTCTAACCCAAGAGCAGGCTTAACCATATAAAAGGTTGTTTTTATTCCAGGTATCAACGGACGGATCCCCTTCTCACGTTCCTCTTTCTTCTTCGTCACCACACTCTCTGTCCAAAATACACAAAAGAAAATCAGGTTAGGCAGCATGTGTTCGGTTCTACACAATGATTTGGAACCAGAGCTACAAGACATGAATTTTGATCTCCTGTTAAGGGATTTTGAGACAGGGGGGTGGGGGGAGAGATAGAGAGAGAGATTCATGGAGTTATGCATGGCCATGAAAAGAAGAGGCAAGGTTGGATAAGAACGAAGTAAGGCCATGCATCTGCAGAGTCATAGACAAGTTGTCGTTAAAACCAGTTAATTAACACGGATCAGTCAGATTATAAAATGATTGATTTTACAATTCTGACCGATTTTAATAAGTTTGTTTTGATTTTAATAGGATAAGATTTTTTACCCGATTTTATAATCAAATCGTGATTTTCACAACAATACCCCAAAGCCAGTCTCATTGTAAGAAAAATAGCAATAAATCCTCACGTGAAGCTGGAAATGACTGGCAACAGAAGGGGCTGATTGGATGATAATCATGGCCTGTTTCCTAAAATTTTCTGTTTCCTAAATTTTTCATAGATTATATATATGTGTGTGAAAGCGAAATATTTAGAGGTGGTTTTGGAATCTCGGAGATTGAAAACATCCAGCCCTTCTTTTTGCAGAAATCCTTGCCTTCACTTTCTAAATCTTAACACGACGGCACTCAAGAAGAAGTCATATATACGTGTGTGTGTGGATGCATGCATGCATATTATAATACAGCTTTCTACAGACAATTCCTCCTCCTTTTAGTTGCGATCTCAAAGAAATAAATAAAAAAAACGATACGGTAATATTAATTACTCCTTTTTCTTTTTTTGAAAAAAATGAACATTAAACATGAAGAAAATTAGGAGATCCTGTAAAGGTTTTTCTACCTCATGCATTGCTGGCAAATCCAGTGTTGAGCGCGCACTCAGAAGCCTATGTGCAGGAATCTAGAATAGGATGGATAGTCCCGTCTCATCACCAAATTCAGTTGGTTCCACGATAGAAAACATGTAAAATTGCATCCATCACTACATTTTGAAAAAATGTAAGTAGGTGGGGGGATTTTCACTCATTAGCACTGTTTTTTTTATATAAATAACATGGTTTAATATATATTACAATTAGAAATAATAGCTTTATGATAGATCCAGGTGAGAAAATTGACTTATAAAGACATTTTTAAAATAAATTGGCAGAAATTTCAAAACAAATATATAAAAACAAGTATAATAGAACTTCAATTACAATATTATTGGTACTTGTTAAGAATATATGTATTATGGTATTTATTATTCTTGGAAGCAGAATTCAATTAACTTAAAAAAGAAAATCACGAAACTAAAAACAAAAGTTAAAAACCAAGCAAAAAGGTTGTCCCACGAAACTATAAATTCATCAGATTAGCACGAGCACCAGCGCAGCTCAGAGGCTTCTTTGAAGCTTCACAAAACACTTCAGGTTAGGTTTCGGCCCCAGTAGGAATAGGAAACATCGCAGGTTATCCTGCTTGCTGACAAATAACAATTGCAGGGCTTCTGTAAACGCGATTTGTTTTAAGGCTGAAGGGAATCTGTTGAATTATATATATGTATATGATCCCAATAATAAGTCAAAAAAAATGAAGAAAAATTAACTACTTTTAGGTGGCATTTCTTACTTTGGAGAATAAAAAAAAAAGGGGAAAATTAAACACAAAATAAAATTTAAGGACTAAATTAAAAAAAATACAAACCTCAACAAAAGAGATAATAATAAAAATTAAAAACAAAAACTAAGAGTATACATATAGAAAAAACATGGAAAAAATAGGGACTATTTCAAATATATATATATATATATATATATATATAATAAAAGAATTAAAACTAATCCCGAAACTAAAAGAATAAGTACCAAAATGAAACAAAAATATATAATTAATTTTAATTGAAGGACAAAATTAAAAAAAAAATCCAAACTTATATCACAGAAATCAGGTTCATATAGAACAATCAAAAGATTAGGGATTGAAATGACCCCCAATAAACAAAGGAGACTTTCGTGTAATTTAGCCTACAAGAAAGAAAAAAGAGAAAAACAAGATCAACTGATCACCATCATGTTTCCTGCCACCATGGGACGCCACGCGCACCACCATGAGAAAGAGGACACGGTGGCGCATCCGGTGAGACACAGGATGAACATTTTTTCAACACTGTAAAATACCGCACACATCGCCTGAAGGGAGCATAAGGCAGAAAGCCATTGGCATGTCTGTCAGACACACCAACAATGGAGAAAAAATATTTTAAAAAATATAGAATTACCTAAACACCCCTACAAATAACTCTTTAATTTTGTCTTTTCTGAGGGAATATATGTATTTTTACTAATTAAAAAAAATGTGAAATTCTAGAAACAACCCCACCAGCAGTTCTTGGTTTTTGTCTTATCTAAGAGTAATATGATTATTTTACTATGCATAGAATTGTAAAAAATAAAAAATACCCCCAGATAAGCAATTGTTTCTTGTATGCTTGAGGGGGTAAATAGTATTTTTATTGTGCAAAAACACATGGAAAAGACAAAAAAAAATCCCCAAACATTCTGATAATGTCAACTAGTCCTTTGAAAAAGTCAAAAATACCTCTAAGCCCAAGGCTAAAATTGAGGCACACTGCAGAGTAAAATGATAATTACACTATTATAATCCACAATAATTTGTGTCTATTGCCACAGTAATTTCACAACCTAATTTAGTTTATTTCTTAATTGTTGGCTATTTGGCATGCATTTCACCAAGATAAAATATATTTTTTTAGAAAAAAACATATACATAAATTTTTATGATGTATTTTTGTATAGAAAAATCCTAAGAGATTTGAAAAGTTCATGTATACATTTAATTAAATAAATTAAGAGCTATATATACAACAATTTTTTTATCAAGCTTGAACTCTATTCAATCAATGTAAATAGTTAAACTCATGACTTTGGTCATGAATTTAATGGGGTTTAACAATTTTTTTGTATATTTTTTTTTATCAAAAACATTCACCTATAAAATTAAGAATCAATAAAATATCAAAGTGATTCAAAAAGAAATTAGATCAAAATAAAATATGTTGCTCAATTAATAATCAATCAAATATTAAGTGATGAAATTGAAAAAAAAATACAATTTTAACATATAAAACAAACAAACAAAAAAGGCTCATTCTAGAGCTTGGAAGGCCTAAAGCTCGAGCCCATGTGCTTGAGGTTTTTTTTTTCAATTTTCTTAAAGGGCAGACAATAAGTTGTAAGGGTAAGCAAAAAATACGAAAACCCAATTAAATCAAGAAAACCGAAAAAAAAATAAAAAAAAAACTAAACCATTAAGAAAACCGATTAGAATTTTTAAAAAAAATTTGGTTTGGTTTAGTTTTTTTTAAGACTAAAATCGGTAAACCAAACCGGTTCAAATTAAAAAAAAAAATCTATACTATAAATTTTTTTTACTATTCTTCTTATTAGGTTTAATTTTTTTGGTCAAATTTTATTTTAGTGAAATGGAAGAAAGGAAAAATTTGGTTAAAATAAAAAAAACCTAAAAACTATTTTTGATTTTTTAGTTAAAAAACCAAAAACAAACTAAAATCGGTCAGGTTAAACCAATTTCGGGGTTTTGTTTTGGATTTGCTTTTGATTTGGTTGTTTTTATAAATAAAAATCGAAATGAACCGAAAATTATCACTCCTAATAAGTTGTCTACCCCTTAATGATTTGAAAAGAATAAAGGTGACATGTTGTATTTATTGCCTAAAAATCAAACTGATCTATTTCATATTAAGTAAAATCCATTTTTTTACCCGAAAAAAATCATAATAACACCCTAACATCTTTAAAACATATACATAACATCAAAAAACCTAAAAAACATCTTCAAAGCCCATAATTAACCCATAACCAAAATTTCTTTTTGGGTTTAGATCCCCCATTTTGTGCAGTTTAAGAAGAAACAGTTGTTTTGGCCAAAATTGATCTTGACCAAGAGTTTCTCTCACCACCATCACTCTCTTTCTCTCTCAAATTAGGGACTAATAAATAAATAAATAAAGTTTGAGGTAAAAATTAGATTTAATAAATTGTTAGGGAGTGAAAACGTATAATCTGAAAGGTAAGAGAACTAGAGTTTACTTTTTAGCCCTAACTGCAACAAAACCGTATTATTTTGCCTTGTTTTTCATCTTAGTTCACTGTCTTTGAATTTTGCCCTTTCTTTATATGAGCTTTAATCGGCAATCCATTTGGGCCTATAAGGGTACAATAAAAAAACTAAGAAAATAAAATCGCTACAACAATTTATAATGATTTTAATAAGAAATAAATATCTCTTATTCAATACTAATGTTGATGAGAAAATAGTAACATTTTAGAAGACTTGTATACCTAGGGATGTAGAGAAATTATTACTCTTGACTTTTAACAAACAAAAATACATAAACAAAGCTTTGTGACTCAACATGGAGCTTATAGTAATTATCAGTTCCATATGCATTTGGATCCAAAATAATCCCATGCAAAAAATTAGAGTCTACCAACCGTCAAACCTACAACATGTATTTAAACTCGGCTGAACTCAAGAATATTAAATCACATCTCACCACTCATACAAAAACTGAGTCGAAAATAAGCAGGTCAAACCGATATGATTTAAGTTTGGTGTTCTGACAAGTCAAGGTGTTGTAAACTAAACACGTTGACAAAGGTAGAAATGAAGGGTTGACCGGTCGAAGGAGATAATAGTTGCCAGAGTACTGGTTATAGTACGGACATATATACAGCTTAGCACTCTACAATGAACAGCAGCTAATTCTCATATCAGACTTACAGCTGGCATTTCCTGGCTGCTGCTTGTGTAGCAATCGTGCAGTTTATCAGCTTCAATAACTGAAGGCGTCTCATTAAGACTGTAATAATCCATATCCACTGACATGTGAGAATCGGTTCCAGAACCTATTGCTCCAAAACCCTCAACTGAACCTATTGCTCCAAAACCCTCAACTGAAATTAAGCTGTACTGATCGCCATTTTCAGACCCATCATTATTGTCTTCCAGGATTGATGGAACTTCGACTTCCAGATCAGGCATGCCAGCCAAAAGGGCTTCTAGGGGAGACTTCATACCTGAGTTTTCTTGCGAAACAAATTTCACTTCCAGGATTGGAGATTCAAAATCTACTAAAGAAGAAGCGCGCGACAGTTCTACAATGTTCTGCAGAATGTCTTGTTTAGATACTTCTTCTGTGCCTTCTTTGGAAGCAACTAATTCAATTGAAATTGCTATTTCCTGGGCAGTAACAGAGCCATCACCAGTCTGATCTTTAGAAAACTGTTCCAGACTCTCAGTTTTCTGAAGATTGGGAATTTTGCTTATTTTATCGTCAATTTCCCCATCCTTCATGTTGTTTTCCAGGTGATCTGAATCAGTGCCCACCACATCATGTGCAGCTTGTGCAACTGCATGGCCAACACAGATGTCCGGTGAATCACTTTCTCCCCTCTCATTACAATTGCATTGCTCATCAACTCCGTTAACCAATTTTGAAGAGTTGTTATCATTAAGAGATCTCATCACATTCTTTTCTCCCTCTAAAGAAGTAATATTTGATACAGATGAAAGTGGATTTCCCAAGTGCTCTGTCCCATCAGGTTCACCAAAACAAGTGGGAGGGGCCATATTTCGTTCAGATTCAGCTATTGGTGGAGTCATGTGCTCATCGATGTTTTCTTCTATGCTTGAAAAATCAGGAGTCTTAACTGCAAGAGTTGGAGAATATTTCTGCGACTGGATTGAAGTTGAAGATAAGAACCCAGCAAGTGCATATGCTAATGCATCATCAATTGACATAGTATGCTTTTGTTTATCCTTTGGAGATTCCTTCACCGATTCCACAGCATGCTCTTCTTCCTCATCATCGTAATTCGAGAACTCAGGAGCAGTAACTACCAGACCAGGTTGTATCTTTATGTCATTTACAGAAACAGAGGCAACATCAGGGAGAACAGATGTCAGAGAAGAAGGTGAATTGCTCCTATTTGCTTCACATGCCGCATAACTGATATCCCTACTTATACTGTTATAGGAGGAGTTGGTCTCTGGTTCACTGCATGAAAAATCAGGAGCAGATATTCCTTTACAACAAACCAACGCAGGGTTCTCTGTTTTCTTTGTGAGAGCATCAAGTTGCTGCTCGACTCGCTGGAGCCTCACATCGATGCTGTTAATGGGCTTCATCATACTTTCCTCGAACCTCAAAAGGAGATCCTCTATTCTGTTAACTCGAGAAACAAGCACATCAAGAACACCTTCAAAATGATTGTGTGAAATATTAGGCTTGCTCTCTGTATTTGAAACTTGTTGGGAGATCTCATGCTGGACAGATTTCGAAGTAGGCCCAGCTGCTTCTTGCAACCTTTCTTCCTCCTGAATTTTCTTCTCAGCATCAGCTGGAGCAGCTGCTTTTGACCCATTGTCCTGAGAATTCTGTCTTTCCCTTGTATCAATATTGTACTTATCTTCTCCTCCGCCAATACCCTTTGATTTAGACATCTGGAAAAAGGCAGGTACAAGCATGGCCACAAGTGAATTTCCAGCAGAGTTCTCCATTGGACCCACTTGATTATCTGAACTACTTGCATCAGCAGGATCACCAAATACATAAACTTCATCAACACAAACATAACCTTTATTCTGAAGCGAAAGCAGTCTGAGAGTAAGGGAAGTGGAGGGGTTTGCATCAGTGATCTCTGCTGTAGCTTCATAAAAAACCTGAAGGTTCTATCCATCAGGCATTGAAAATTAATTAAGATAAAGCAGAAAGAGTCAAATGTGCTTCAGTGCTTTCATGCTTTAATCTGACTATATCTAAACACCCTCTTAATTCCCAAGTAATTTTCTGAAAAGATATTATGACCTTAGAAATTCAACTTCATCTGAAAGATCCTTCTATAACAAATAAATTCAGCTTTGTCAATCTTCCAACCACCATTAACAAGAAGTCATTAGGCCATCACCGTCAAATTGGTAGTTCTATGCAATCTATCAGTTTGCTTCTCTTCTACCCTCCCTCAGAATTAGATTTGTGTAGTTCAGGAAGGGATATTGTGCAGTGATACAAAACCAAACAGCTAGGGAAAACCAAAAAACAAAGAGAAGAAAAGAAAAACACAAACATGCAAAGAAAGCAAAGGCAAGTCCTTTCTTGACCCATTACAAGGAGTATCACAAGCCTCATTTCAAGAATTCCAGAGATAGCATCCACATCTAGTTATGGAAAAGCAAGATAGATCAACACCCTTATAATGATATATTCCATTTCCTAAAAAGACCTAGTCATTGAAAACACGTAACATTCATGCTTTTGGATTCAACTAGTACTTTAATCACATCCAATTTCCTTGTTTTTTGTTTCTTGCTAATTCAATATGCACGAAATGATAATTTGACGGGGGTGGGAGGCAGGTTAGAGATTAAACCAAGCCATTAGAAGGAAGCAAGCCAACAAATATCAACAAGTCAATAAAAGAGAAAATCTCAATACCTGTGAGTTTCTTTCTGGCTTTATATCAGAATTTGATGATGAACTGTTTCTGTTGATGGCCAGGGGACTATCAAGAGCTTTCACTTCAACCCAGTCATCTTCATTGGGGGACAGGCTACTACCATTTCTCAGTTTCTCTTCAGCTGGTTCTTGAATAGAACTCCTTGCATGTGCCAAAACAGCTTCAACATTGGTAGCAAGCAGCACTTCTTCATCTCTAGCAGCAATGCCACAACGAACAGTACACAGATACTCAGTGCTGCTCTGCTGTTCAGGGGCACAGTATATTTCATAAACTCGAGCAGTACTTCGAACATAAACCTGCCTCACTTCATGTTTTTGTGCAAAATTTACTGCGTTACAAGAAATGTTGATCATTTACAAAGAGAGGGTAAAAAAGAATAAAAAGTCTCTTGTTCAGCTTCCAGATGATGTAAATAAGAATTACAAAAAATAACATTGTGTGACAGTAGGAATGACAATGATGACACACCAAATGTGCATAAAAAAAATACAATTTTTGGAACTCTTCTTCAGTTTTTACAATATTACATGGACATAATCACTATTCAGCCATCTAGACAATTTTAGTCTGCCATAACACTAAGATATCTTGTAAAACCAGGAAAAAAAACTTATAATTTATAAGCATTTGAGAATTCACAAATCAACCAAACCATTGTGGATGGAGAAAACATGTCACAAGGCAATAAAAAATGCCCATTAACTAATAGACCAAAGGGAGGAAAGGTTCAAATCTTTTTTCAAGCCATCAACTAAACTATTCCATAAGAGCAACAAAACAAAATCCAAGAACATAAATTTAAATTTTCCAACAAGTTCAAACGGCCACCAATTTGAAAAGGGTAGGCTTCACCAATACCAAAAGAAGATTCAAAACTCCATCACAAAAAAGCACATTATAGGACCCATGACTATGCATGTTTTAAAAGAAAGCAATAGTAATTTCCATCTTTGAGAAATTTCAGATTGAAATACACATATTTACTCTCAAAATTTAAATTTGTACACAAAGTACATTAACCACAAAACTCATCCGTAATAAATTCAGTAATTCCTCTTTGGTTTGCCCGAAACTTAATATTATAAGAAAATCATATTTCACTATTAAATATCTATTTCTACGAGAACTTCAATAAACTACTCAAAGAGTAAAGCACAAGTAATTAATAAGCGCTTTCACTCATTGTATTTTTCTAGATTTTGTAAACCTAAATAACATTAATAAATTTCCTCTTTTCTTTTCAAATCATCCATTTATTTTCCCTCCGTTATCTTTGTGTCCAAAACAGCAACCACACTAAAAACACACACACACATATATATATATATATTCGAGAGGCAAATGGATTCAGAAACAAATCTAAAGAATTTAAACACCTAACCGCTCTACAATAAAACTAAACTCGAATTCCTTTGGATTTCCTTCGGTTTCTCAGTAACCAAACAGAAGTCACAAACGTAACCTAAACTCAATTTTCCATTATTAAATTTTATTTCTCAATGAAAATAACAAGATTAAAAATCCTCTAAAAACAAAAATCAGTAAAAAAATAAGCGTAGAGCCTTACTAGTGATCTCGCAGGGAGCGGGATCAGACGTGGGAGCGTAGAGGATAAGAGGATGTTTCGATTTAGAATCGACGGTGGAGAATTGATCCTGATCATTATTATCCTCGTAGGTGATAGGGGAAAGAGAGGACTCGAAAGCGAGAGAGTCGACGAGAGAACCACCGGCGATGGTCCAGTTAGTAGCGGCGGTCCATGAAGTGTCGTGGTTCAGTGATGATTCCATTGTTGCTTAGTTAGGTAGTTAGGCTTTTCCGGTGTGTGGGTTTTTCTTGTTTTGCCGGGTGGGTGTGTGGGTTTTTCTGAGGAGAAGTGTGGGGGGAGCGTATAAACAGACCCATAAATAAAAGTTAGATCTTGGATTTTACACGCGTGCTGTGGAAGCTGTTTGGTTGGTTAACAAGTTTTTGCTATACTTTTGGGAAGAAGAATTCTTCACTCCTAAGCTTTAATAAAAAAATAAATTAAGAAAGTCTGAGAATTTTGGTAAAAGCTCGTTGCATCGACTATTATTATTATTTTTAAAATAGTTTATGACCATTTTTAATTTACAATTTGAATAAATTGTGAAAGCTATTTATAAGTAGATTATTCAAGAAGTCATTTCTATTTTTCAAGCTGATTCTCAAGCAATAATAGCTTTCCCATTAGTTACTGTTTGGGAATGAGATTGTACTAGTTTTTCAAAGTGATTTTCATGCCGAAATAAATTAAAATGATATTTTTTTATTTTTAAAAAATCATTTTTGACATCAGCACATCAAAATGATCTAAAAATATCATACCGCCGATTTTTAAAATAAAAAAAAAAGAGAAAGAAGTTGATGTATATAGAATAATCTAAAAGTATTTTTGGAAAAAATATCTTTTTTTATATTTTTGTTTCCAATTAAATTGTTTTAGATGTATTGAGGTCATGTGGATGTACTGGTCCTACCGTATCTCTTGTTTCATTTTTTATGGAACAATCACATACTTTTTTATTATTCTTCGAGGCCAGCCAAGTTTTGAAGTGTCAAAGATCAATTTTACAGTCGTAGTTTCATACCGAAGATTTTTATAGCACTCATTAGCCTCTTTGAGAGAGACACCAGCTGCTGCTGCTGCTGCAGCAAACATCATATCCCTCCTCCCATTGCTGCCGTCTTTTTTTATTTCATGATTCAACCTCACCTTTTCCACTTCAATTCCTCTAGCAGCACTTGCTACCACAAGCCTCCGGGTGGCAGTTGCCTGAGACTGGCCATCGAGGGCGGAGCTGCTGAGAAATGAGGCAGCCATGGTGATTGAGGCCACTTGCACTGTGGAGTACCTAGTATTGCTATATTTGTGGATAATTTCTTAATTTTCTTTTTTTTTCTCAATATGGTCCAAGCCTGTTAAATTCAGGGAATCCAAATGAAAGAGATAAAAAATGGGTGATCCAACATCTTATCCTAATACTTGTATCGATCCAGTAGATCAATGCCACCTATCAAGGGGAAGAACTTGTGGTCTTAAATATCTGGTAGCTTATCTGTTAAAACCAGTGATACAGGGAAACGGGTCAGCCTAGTTTCTTCATCCAAATCAAAGTTTCTCCAGCCCATAAAAAAATTGGAATCCAATGTGCAACAAAGAGGTGAACACAACACTTTAACATTAAAAAAATGTTAATATTACAAAAGGAAAGAACTTTGACATGTGGAGTTTCCCAGTATCAAATATCAGATTCATTGTCATACATTTGTAATTTCACCTTTTTGCAATTTGGGTATCCTACTGTAATTATCTCAGTGTTGAGGGACAATCATAAATCTTACAAAATGTATAGATAATGTACACTGGCCGATCAACCAGGTCATCCAAAAAATTGCAATAGTTGTTTGAGCTTAATATGGGATTTAACAAGGTATAAATTACGCCTATATATAAGTTAAGACTAGGAATATACTGCTACCTCCTCTTCTCTGGTTTCATACGGTGGTGGAAGCAGTCCCTGTACATTAGCAAAAAGATCTTTACGACCAGATGGTAGCTCCGCAACATGTGAATCCAAGACAGCATCAGGGATCGCTACTAGGGTTTCCTCGAAAAAGGATTTGACTGTCTGCAATATTCAAAGTAGTTTAAAAACTTCAGTCAACAATCGGGTAATAATTGCCTTGTGCTCAACAGACAGGGCATGGTAGAACGAACAAAAATGACAATGAGTATCCAAAAATATTAGGATAATAACCATAACCATAATTATAACCATATTCAAATGAAAAAACAATAATCATAACTTATTCATTACCCATTAGATTTAGATTTTGAATAAACATATTCAAATAATCAGATTTCGAATATCCACTCAAATCAATACTCATCCATTTGATTTAATTTTTCAATAAGACTTAATTGAATAGATAACTTTTAACTTTCTTTAGAATCAATAATTTTAATAAATGTTGTTAATTATACGTAGCAAAAACCTTATTAACATATCATTAATAGATAAGTTAAAAAACAATAAAAATATATATTTTAAAGCATATCCATTCATTCCATAACCAAATAAAATTGTTTCAATAAGACACTTGAGAAAAAATTAGGGTTTGTGACAATTTTTATGTAATGGCAAAGTGTGTGTTTGTGTATTAAGTATTTTGTAATTATAATTTTGCCATAACATATACTATATAAATACAATACGTGTATGCGTGTTTCAAATCTAATATGAAACATATTTCAGTTCGAATACAATGAAAACTATATCGTAATCATAATTGCAATTTGTTTTCTTCAAATTTTATCCAAATACAAAAATAAAACACTATTTGGCCAAAAAAACTACTGATTCGGCTCAGATCGAACAGATACCCATTGGAATTGGATACCAATTCCATCCTGATAATGAGGGTGATGGTTACTTGATTAGAGAGGAGACAAATTAAAAATAACCAATCAGTGTTTTCCTAAACCTCTGCCTTAACCCAATGAATGTCTTCCTAAACTTCTGCATTAACCTTAACTAGCTATCGAGTGCATGCACAGCAAGAAAAGTTTACATTTCTGATATTGTCCTACAGGCACCCATAACCCTTGCAAACCAATCTGCAGGTTAAACACTGTCTAAGCTTGTCCCAATTCTTCAACATGATATAAATTGCAAGTTAGGACTCACAGCCATTAGAACACAGCAAAACTAAGTAGGTTATCACAATTATCTTACTGTGATATTCTTCGTCTGGAAAGCAGCATCAGCTTTGCGCTTCCACAAATTGTTTCCAGGCTCAGAATAGAAAAAACCAAATAAAGGCTGCAGCACAGTAACACTACTCAAATATATTGAAGTTGTAAAACAATGCAATTTAAACAAGGTAACAGAGCGGTGTAGACCAGTTTGCATTCTTATCCAAAGGGATTGGAAAATGAATTAAATCCAAACCAAACAACAGACAAATTTCAAGACATGATATGTGATGGGAAAAAACAAGTCCTACACCAATAACTTGCCTGCTTATCCTTTTCTTGCAACTAAATGCAATTAGGATGAAATCTTAATTTCTCATAGCCACGCTCACAATGGAAAAATGCAGCACACCCTCTCTATACTCTTCAACAAGTAGACATGGAAAAAAAATGTAACAGAAATATTATTCATCACTATAGAGTTTAAATGTCTGACCATTCATCCCTAACGAAAAGCAAGGCAACAGAGAACATTTTATGAGATGTAGCTTTGTCCTTCAATGAAGACATTCAGTTATTTTCAGAAAAATGATTGCTTAAAAGTTATTGGTTAAATTATCTAATGTACCTTTATTAGATCCCGTATATTAGGTCTACTATTCCCATATGTTCCCAGAACAGCATCCCCGTATATTTGATATCGTTCAAGGACCTAAAAATCAATAAAGCAATGACATTGAAGTTAATAGGATAAAAAAAATCAGAAGATATGTCCCTGTGGAAGGCCATATTTGCTCTTGAACCTGACGACGTGTAAGACCACTGCTTGGTGCACCATAAATTGCAGAATCAACATGTGCCAGAGTATTCCAGAGGCTGATAAAATATAGAGCTTTCTTTAAATTAATGATCAGGGAAGAACAACATAATAGAGAGAGAGGACTGCATAACAATCAACCATGCCCCTAACTACAAGTGCATAAAAAACTCATTATACATACTAATTGTAGGCAGCACGCCCAACCATTACACCATGTGCTCCTTCCCTTAATGCTGCATTTACCTAATCAATTGAGATGTCCAGTGGAAATAGGGAAGCAAGAAATCAGCAAAACAATTTTGCCATGTCATGAGAAAGAATAGTGATAACAAAATAAACCTTTAAAAACATTTCAAAAGCACCAATTAGAAGCTGAATTATTCAAGGAGAAAACAAGGCCTCACCTCATCAACACAATTTATGCCTCCATTTATTGTAAATCTCAAGTCAGGAAAATCCCGTAAGAGGGCATAATAGTACTCATATCTGCATCAATATGACAATCATAACACAAACTGAAGCATGTCATTATTTGATCCAAGGATGCTTAATATTTAAGGAGAAAATAATTTGTAGAATAGCAGCTCAGTGTTATGCTTACTAAATAAATACAAATATTCTGAAACTTCAAGAGAATCACGTTACCATTCAACCACAAACAAAAAAAATTCAGCTCATACATACTTCAGGGGAGGAATCCTTCGATTGTCAGCTGGGCTAATGCCATTAAGCAAAGCCTTCCGTGAATGTATAATAAAATGCTTAGTCGGAGATAGAGAAGAAACCTTATAGATAAAATCACCTGAAAGGGGAAATTAACATCAAGGTCAAGATTCAATGCCAGAAGTTGTAGCACAAAATGTCAGGGAAGCAATTAGCCCTTAATACTCAACACAGATAATCCCTTCTGAAATCTACCGAACAAAGATGCAAATCAGAACCAAAATGACAACATGAGCAACAAAGGGGTACATGAGGGCACTAAATGTGATCAACACGTTCATCAGTCAAGCAATACTTTAATGCACAAGTTAAGCAAGGAAGCTGTTAGGGGTAGAATTAGCAAACTATTTCTGAATACATGCTCTTCACTCATCATGTACTGGCCTCACCCAATTAAGCAGATTTTTTAAGAGTGTGAGACTTCATTGTTCATGCCCCAAATTGTAGCAAAAACTTTTCTCAATGATTCCCTCATTTTTGCTAACCCAATTAGGCAGGAATACAGTGGCTGAGATGATGGCCTCTGATACAATATCCAATTTCTAAAGAGTGACCAGTAAATACCATAATGATGAAATACATTCAAAGAGAATAAAAACATAAGCATAATGATTTTGAAACTTTTTCAGAAGCAATTATCAATAGGCCATGTGATAAACCATGAAGAGGAACAACAGAGGACATCTATTCTCAACTTTGAAGGGACAAGGTTTTAATTTACATAATAATCTCTCTTTTTCCCCTTAAAGAAACATAAAATGCATATAAAGGGTCCTTACAGAGCTCATTATAAGAATCATGATCATCTAAACCAATTCGGCACTTCACACTAACAGGGACATCTGTGTTGGCAGCAATAACTGACATAGCTTCACCAACGAACTTTCCTTGTAAATACCAAACAATATATGAGAACATATTGAATATTAAAAAGAATGTAAAATGCATCATCTAGCCCAGAGACTCATCAATTGAATTGGCATAGTTACCAAACCTTTGGATCAAGCATAAGACGGACACCAAAGCACCCATGTCCAGCTACCTTGGGACTAGGACAACCACAACTAGTAATTTTGGAGGGAAACAAGGTGTTGTCTCAGTTTATCCCAAAAAAAAGAGAATAAAAAGAAACATAAAGATAAGGAAAGAATTCTACTAACTTCAAGTTAATTTCATCATATCCGTAAGAATTGGCAAGTTGAGTTGCTTTTGCGATGCTGTCCAAATTATTCCCACCAATTTGCAGCACAATCGGATGCTGTTCCGGAGAAAATGCCAAAAATCTGTCCTGAGCAATATGAACAAGAAATACAGAATTAGTTTTTTTATCTGCAAAGAACTAATTAATAAGCCAAAACATCCACAGCAGTGATAAAAGAAAAGAGAGAACTTATGAGACAAATATAGGCATATTCCTTTACAAGACACCAAAGAGAAAACTATTTTTGATGGATGGTGCAGATAAGCTGATAAAATCCAACTTGAATTCTTTGAAAGTAATAAAAAAAAAAAGCACAACCCATTGACAGATTGCATGAATTGTTTGGTTTCATCACTATTTATCATGTACAGGCGCACACATAGCCTTTTATATGGCATTGTTGGAACCAGCTATGTAATTACTAACACAATGAAAAATCTAAACTAAAAACATTATATTAAAGCAACACTGCTTCTCAACCTTGATAGCCATAAGAAACTCCCTATCATTCTTGAAAACTCTCTGCACACTAGGACCCGATCACTAACTGATAAAAAACGAATCAATTTTCTTTCTTAATCTTTCATTCACATACCAAATCTCCTTGTTGATGGACAATTGTTTCAGCAGCAAGCATCTCCGTATAAAGCCACGCATGTTTTGATATTATCCGTGCAACAGTCCTATAATGATTATCGGTCCAGTCCATCATTGGAGCAACACTGCATTTATAACCAAAAACAATCAACATAAAAATTCATTCTATCAACTCAACCAGAACAAACAAAATAGGAAAACTAAAATTCATGGATACGCACCTAAATAGAGGAGGACGATATTGTTCAGCACCCATCTCGGTGTGAGTTTTTATATTACGTGGTTGATGTTTATTAGCAAAAACAGAGAGTGTTCTTCTTGACTTGGTTGAATTGTTGATATATAAATCTAATGCTGAAAATAGGCGCTGTTTTTTGAGAATAACAGAATGAAAAGGAGTAAATGAAGAAGTCAAAGAATACCCTGAAAACTTCACCATCTCTTTCTCTCTTTAATCAGAGAAAGCTTGCTCCTTTTATGTACCTATATCCATATTAAATAGAAACTGCATCATCATATATATTAGATCATACGCAGCAAACAAGCTGATGTTCTCCACAACAACTTTCCCTCCAGAGAAATTAAACTTATTACATTACTTCATTCAAGCCCAAATGATATATTTTTCCTTTTCTACTCAGATTTAGTCGAAATAACTCTAAGACCCGAGCTTGGAATTTGTACCATTAGACTAAATTCCAGTTGGAGCTATGCGCTGTAGTGAATGCATAGGAACGAACTGTTTTTGGTGCCAAGAAATCAATGAAAGAAGATAAAGCACTCTCTAACAGGCATTTAATCAGGCAGGAAGGGGGCAAAACGTTGACACAGAGAAAAACCAACATTAATTAAAAAAAAGTTGAATAACTAAACATATTATATAATGAAGGGAAATTTAGAGAGATTGTAGGTTTACATTAGAGGAATATATCGGCCTCCGAGACTGTAGAGGTGGCTCCGGCGTCGACCTTCGCGGGAAGAAAGAGTGGTTTTATCATGCAAGGTAGCGTGGATTCTGTATGTACACACGCTATCAGTTCAGTTTATCTTCGAAAATAGAGTACCAAGGGGCAAGTATTTTGAATGCTTATGGGCTGGGCTTTCCAAATGAGATGTCCAAAAAAATCACTATTTTGGACAGCAAAAGTAGTGCTTTGTTGGAAATAACATTTAACTAAGATTTTATGCATGTGTGTAAGAAAACCTCTTAAATTTTATACTAATGTAGTATTTGTTTTCACCTTTATTGTGGGTCATGGGCCTACAACCACTTCATGGATCAGCAATCTTATCCAAGTCCAGCCCACGAAACCCAGCGGGCATGAGTGGAGGATACAGAAGTAACAGAACTGCCAAACTACCATGCGTGTCTACTCTTTCGTACCCGAGCTTCCATGGCCACTCTTAGCTTCAATCGTGTACTTTTGTTATGAACGAAATTTTCTCGGCTATGTTTTCCGAAGCTAATAAAGCATGCTCTGGCAACTTAGAAATACTGTGTTATGATTTGTTTGAGAATCTGCTCTGTTCTGTGCTTATATATTTCCTGTGTTCAGCTGTTCGAGAGGGAGTTGCATCATTAGAGACAAGATTTGTCTTGGTGGAAGTCTGGATTTGGATTTGTTGGGAATTGAGATTGATGATAGGACATGGATACCTTGGCTTGCTGTTTCATCTTCGTGTGCTAAACGATTACTAGGTCTAGTCTGCCTCAAATTTCATCTTCTGTGGCCTTAGAAATGTTTCATCATGTTAATTTCCTTCATTTGGCTACAGTCGAAGACAATAGATTGAAATGCTTCTAGTTACTTGTCTGGATATGCACTTGTTGCCGCATTCAACTTCTGTTACAGCGTGGATGTTCGTTGTGTGCAATTGAATCTGACACCTTTTTCTCTTGCTTGATTCTATCTGTTTGAATTGCGACCCGCTATTTTTATGCTCCCTGCAAGAAAACTCCGGTAACAACTGCTGTGGCTGAAGCTTGGAAAGCAGCAAAGAAGGCCTGTGGAGGTTTACATCGATGACTTGGAATCAGATGACTGTTGAATTTTGGCTTTTACTATTAGACTAGCCGTCTCTACCTGTATGATTTTGCACATTGTTTTCTCATAAAACTTTTGCTTTTAATGTAGTTGGCTAAAATCTGCAGAAAACAAATGCAATAGAAAGGCCCATTTTTTTGAGTGCGCATTCATTTTGAACAGATCAGGGTAGATTACTTATTCTGAAGAGTATTGCTGGCTGCATTCTCTCTTATTGAAGACAGCAGGGGATTTTCGAAAGATACAATCTCTCACTTGACGTGGGCATTTTAAGTTTTTAGCAGATCATTTCTGCGATGACAGGAAAATATTGAGAAGAAAGAAGTCCGCTCCTTGCGAGCGCTTCTAGTGATAATGCCATTTTATATTGCGATTCCGAAAAAAGATTCTCATGCCAGCTAAAATTATTCAAAACATCAAAGCCCTCATTCTAGATCCAGCAGTCGGCAGATTTACAGTCTCCGAGTTTTCATTAAGAACCGACAGTTTTCCGAGTTATAGCAGCGCATGTATTAACAATCAAAAGCACTAGGAAAACTAGGGGGCTGTTTTCATTATACACATGCACTTGCATATCAGTATCGCATAGAGCAGAGACTACTAGCACAGGTATATAACTTCTCATTTTGGGAAGCAATGAAACCCTAGCAGATCAAATTTGAAAAGAAAAAACAAAAGGTAGGTCTGGAGCTTGGTAACTCAAAATGCTACTTGCACGTGTACTAATTAACAACAAAGGCAGGTTATTCTAGATGCCTAGATACAGAGTTCCATCATTTGAGCAAATGAAGAGAAGGGGATGGGGGCCACAAGGTGAGCCCTCCGTCAAAATAATCTCTGGTTGTACAAAAGAATTTCACACAAATGTTGAAGCGCCATAGTGAAAGTGCTTCAATGAAAAATCACCAGCCATATATGCAACCAGGTAGGCAACTGAAATCTCTATGGTCCTTGGGAATGGAGACTACCTCTTCGCCTATAATGGGAGGAGTATCTGGAGTCCAGATGCAATTATCAATAGTCAAAAACAAGTTCAACTTTTCAGGTTTTTTACCTCTTTTGCTTTTGAGGAACAAAGCGAACTGCTTGCTTCCCAAGTTCCAAGGTTTTTACTCTACCATCATCTAGAGTGATAGATAACAACGATGTGCCTTCAACAATGTCAGAGACAACTCCCTTGTGCCTGGATTAAGAAGGCATCAGCAATGTAAGAAGACAGATCAAGCCGAAATTCAACGCAATTTCAGAAGAGTAGCAGGACATGAAGGTTTCTAAGTTATAATGCTCTTAAACAACTCAATGCAGCAGCAAACAAGCAGTTATAACATGGATGAGGTTTAGATAAGTTGAGGAATTGCAGGAGAGTCTTTGACCACTGAGGAATCCTCCAAAATCAATTTAAAAATTGATCCTCCACATCATCAGCCTCATCATTTTGTTTCATTGATATGACAAAGGTGGCCATGAACAAGCTGCCTTCTGCTTTCAAACAGGATGACATGGATGACAAAATGGAGCAAATCAATTTGGCAAAGTGATGTGTACTCAATGGCCTAAACTTTTGTACCTCAGTAAAATGAAAACTCACCATGAATTGTCAGATGGCTGATGAACTTCAACTCTCTTTCCAATAGCATCTTTACCCAACTTTTTCAATATCCAATTAGCTTCCATCATTTCACTGTCTAGATGTGATTCTGACATGTCTTCATCTTCATTATACATCGTTTTCTCCATGAAGGTCGATGCTCTCTTCCTTTTTGACCTTTGGCCCCTTATGTTACTCTTTTCTTCTTCATGCAGAAGAATCTGAGAACTTTGATTTTCAAGATTAGGTTTCTTAATCTTTAGCTTCAAAGAAAGTTTTGAATCCTTTGGCAATGAATGTAAAATTGGAGTGTCGCCAGAATCATCATTGCTTTCTGTATGCGTATCAAGCCTGGCCTCTGATTGCTTTCCCAAAGATAACCTGTCATTTCTTAACATAGGAACTTCACCTGCAGCCCCCACTGCAGCCCTACTCCCTTCAAGGCTCCTTTTAGATGATGTAACACGACCATGATCTAGGGGAGTGGCTTCATATGCATCAAAATGGTTCCCTCCATCAGATTTGAGATTTAAATTTGAAGCTTCAGCTTTTACTTTCCCAAACTTAATAAAATTCCCTTCTCTCCTTGCAAACTTGATCAAACCTCTTTTTTGCTCAGAGTGATCAACTCCATCTCCTGCAAATTGCAGAAATCAATCATGTCAGTGTGTTAGAGGCTAATTGATAACACCCACAATTATATACAGGTCAAACAAACCTTTACCACGAAATGATTGAAGAGGAACCACTACACTACCATCCTAAATTTTAGCAGTGACCAAAATATGGTAATAATGACACCAATGAGAACTTTGACAATAATTGCACTAAAGGCAGTTGTATGGAACATGGATCACTTACCGTTGGAAGCCCTCAAATCTTGTTTTCTTTGGCAGCTTTGAGCATCAGATTTTGGAGAACTAGAAACATTTATTTTTCGGGCACCTAGATTTATTACCAATTTCTTTGCCTTCACAGATTTTGACTTGCTGGGTTTTTCAGCATCATCCCCACTATCCAAATCATGAGGCTTACTGCTCTTAATTTTTACAACTTTGGATGCCCTTTCTCCATCGCTCACCATCACCTCTTCAACAAACTTGTGTTTCAAAGCCCCTGGCTGATTGATAGAGCAAATTCCTTCAGTATGATTCACAATTCCAGCAACAGGAGAAGAACATCTACCCAATCCTCCTTTAGCATGAGACTCTGTATCATCATCAGTCTTCTCATCACCCAAATCATGGTCATAAGAGAGAATTTCATGCTGATATGGTTCTGTCTTACTAACAGAAGCAGCATGAGGACCTTTTCTCTTGGAATATTTTTTATTCAAATGTTTCTTTCCATGATCCTTGCTCTTCTTTGGTGACTTTTCAACTAAGCCTTTGAGAGAGAGTTTTATAGAACGCCCAAAATCATTCCTTGGTGCTGCTGGACCGTTTTCATCATCATCTGAATAAGGAGAAATAGAAAATATATCTTCTTGAGCTGGCAACCCAGCAGCAGCCCTCAAGCTTGCAATTAAACCTCGATCAGCCTTGTCTCGTCGTCTCCATAGCTCTTGAACAGCATCTTCAAGATCCTTTACCTGGAAGTAAACATTTATGAAGTAAGAAAAGAAGTTGATCGCCACAACATGCAAGACAAGCCACATGTGAACATGCCAATAGAGAAGAGAGAGATTTTTGGAATTATCAAACCTGATAGCATTCTCCACGACATGTGGCACATTGGTACTGGAGATTTCCATCTACTTGAAACTGAAGATATTTTTCATCACTGCAAAATATTTCTTCCAGAATAAGATATCTCATTACTCAAAATAAAAACTACTTCCTACAAATAACAGCTCAGGAAAGCTTTATCAGAGATCCAATAGGGACAACAAAAAGGGATTTGCAAGCAAGAAAAGTCACTCATATTACCACAGAAGCAAGGAAGAGAATCTACTCCAGACTCATCATACAGGAATTGTCATGGTTTTATAAGGAAATCACTCATAAAGAATAACTTTCTGTCGCGTCTATCAATAATTCAGAGAACACTCATCATCCTAGCATGTCATTAGCCCTTTTTTGGGGGGGAGACGAACCTGATGCCATCACAATGACAGTGCACCCATCGCTGGCAAATATCACAGCAAACCATTGGAGTTGATTCTGAATCTCTATAAACCTACAAGGTTGAGCCAAACCATAAAATGACTTTCATCCATGTTCAGTATAAACATCAAGTTACTAGACCAAAATCATCTAGAACATTTTTCAGCCTGATGATGAAGCATTTAGTTATAAAGATCAATCACAACAACTTGCAAGTAGTAGGTAATTGACCCAAAACTTTTGTTTTACATGAAAAGTTTGTACAACCCAAAGGTAACATGAAGTGGAAAATACCTTCAAGCAAACAGGGCAATAGTTTCCCTTCACAAATAATCTTCCACAAGCATCGCAGCAAGTGTATCCCAGAAACCACCTGGAGGGGGGGGAAGAAGATAAATGAACCTTCTAATAGCAAGAAACAAAGAAGCCAAAAGCCTTTTTGACAAGTACAAACACACAAGGATTATATATATAACTACTGCATTTAGATAAACAACTTCACCCACTTAAGTACCAAAATCATGCTCTGTTGTTTCCTTTAGCTTTGGTTATTTTGCATGTTAAAGATCAATGGACAAGTCTAAATCAGAGATAACTATCAACAGAATGTAAATCAAACAAATTCATCATCGTTGCAGCTGTACTTAACAATCTGTTTCCAAATTGTCATGTATACTCAGACAAGGGTAACACTAAAAGTATCAAATTGCAAACATAATCGGTCAGAGAGTGGGTTGGCACCCGCATTAACAGGTATGTAGCCGAAAAGCAAGCTTAAGAGAGATTAATACAAGAAAAGACAAATCATTTGTATATTGAGAGGTCCCATTAGTCACACACCAATAAATCTATATATATATATAAAAGCACAATATATGCATTTTTCACTGTTCTGCAAGTAATCAATTTTCCAAAAAAGACCATATTTATGTGCAAAGCTAGCTCTTGATAACCAGTACCTCACACTTAATCCATTTCCTGGAACAGTAGATCCGCAGCTGTGACATTTTGTGTGTTTGATGCACAAGTATGGTCCAGAGCTGACATTCTGCACTATTCAGAAATCACTGTTAATAATGTCATTCTGATCTAGGTATGACACCAAAGAACAGGCAATTACTTTCACCTTGTGTGGAGGATGCTGGCAGTAGCAGTGGTAAGCACCATCACACCTTTTGCAAAACATAAACTTATTTGGGTCTCCAGTTCTTTGGCACACCTATGGAAAGAAGAAGACTCAAAGTGTAAAAGCAATGATAACATATTAAAAACATGATACATGACAACAACGCTTCCAGCACACAGAAACTATGCAGAACATGACAAAATCATCTGTTTTGAAGACTTTAAACAAAACACCAAAAATGAACATTTAACTCTAATATTTCTTGGCCTTTATAGTTTTCAAAAGAAAAAATGATCAGATTCACAGAAGGCAAAGGACAGAAATTGCTACATAGCAATGACTCTTTGGAGATCCACAACTTATCTAGCTTTCTTGCCCAGAAAATGTAAGGGTGCAATGGAATTAATTGATTCATGATGCATATCAATGAGTACCTCACAAGTTCGGCAAGACGGGCAGTTCCATGAACTCCAGTGAAATAAATCTGCCATCAATAGACTTATAAGAAATTGAAAAGGAAAAAAAAGCAGCAGCCTTCAAAGTTTATAGCCCAATGAATTTTACCTCTATGCTGAGCCCAAGTTTTCAAACAGCTCCTGTGGTACTTCTTGCCACAGCTTTTGCATGGGAGCATCTTCCTAGCTCTCTCACTTCCTTCTGTTTCACCCACAAAGCACATCCGACACAATGGACTCGCATCTTCTTCTGAAATATCTTTTGAGGTTACCTAAAACAAACAATAGGTGATTAGATTATGCAAATGGTATGGTACATGATGTCAGAATAACAACCAACAGATATTTTCACCCCAATTTCCACAGCTCATCATCGGGAGGATTTGTTTGTAAATAAACATGCTCATGCATCTAGATGAGAAGGTTTTAGCGCATTAGTAGGGTTGGAATACCATACCGTCCAATAACAAATGAATAATGAGCATGCCAATAAGAGTTCATAGATTTCTTCCCAATGTCCATAGGAATTATAAACACGCTAACACAATATGAAAAGCCAAAACATTAGAAAGAAAAACAGTGACAGGTTCCGCACAAATCAGCATTTAGCAAATGAGTGAGTGCTGATACTTGTTTTGAGTCTCAACTACCTCTGACTTTTATAATTTTTAGCAAATCCAAGATTAGGTCAAACTCAAAAACTGTCTCTGCATTCACAATCACTATTCAAAAGTAAAAATCAAACATTGCAGTGTAATTAACCACTTCTTTTCTATTAATTGAATTATATAGATAGCAGTTGATTGTAGATAAGCAGTTAGATGGTAAAAACACTTTGTACTTCATCATTGAACTACAAACCATCAATACAAGTTCAAAGTAACTACTGCAGATACCCAAAATCAGTTCACGTTCAATAAACCAGCTACCAAAACACCCCCAAATCACAAACTTCAGCACAAGTATCCATTAAATCAAAATTTAGCAACTAATAAAAAAAAATAAACGATAGCCATTCCGCGCACAAGAACCTAGTATCGGTATCTAGACATTGAAAATGAAAGAATCCAAACGTATGCAAAAGTCCAATTATTAGTAAAAAATCGAAAGCCCTGCTAACCAAAATATTAACACATGCACAATATACACAAAATTCATTCGCAACAAAAGAAAAAATTATTAAAACTCAATTACACAGACTGCGAAAAGAATACAAATTAATTACACAAACGCATTAAAAAAATCTCACCGGGGTATCACCAGACTCGACCTTCTTAGCATAATACTCAGCAGATGCCTTAGCAGCAGCAGCCTGCCTTTGAATAGCCACGCGCTTAGTCTGCGCTGACAAAGCCTCCTCCGCCACGACGCCCACACCACCACCATCACCTCCTCTATCTCTCCCCGGAACGACCGCGAGCGACTGCGGCGGATGAATCTGAACCGGCAGAGGCACAGGAACAACCTTGGGAACGGAGACCTGGACAGTTCCTTCCCTGGAAGCTCTAATTCCAAAAGGATCCTTCAAAAACTCATCGATTTTCGCTACATCGAACAGGTAGTCAGCCTTGGATTTCGTAGAGTGGAGATCTCGCGGAAACCCTAGCGGGCAAAAACAAATTCGGCGACTGCAAGTGAGAGAGGGACAAAACAAACACGATATCGTATCAGTCTTCGAAACAAAAATAAGAACTCTCTCGCGAGAGAGACAGAAAAGAGGAGAAATAAGAGAGACAGAAGGGGGTTATAGTGTTTATAGTAGTGAAGATGGTAATAATACTAACCATGTAATTGGGCAAGCTACGTGAAAGGCCATAGTGAGGGATTTTGAAAAAATTTAGAGAGAGAGAGAGAGGATTTAGAGGTTGTTCCCTTTTTTTAAAATTTATTAATTAATTGGAATTTTGAGACGGGGGTTTATCTTTGTGGTTATTATTGAAAGTGAAAAATCGATTTTAGGGTCTCTTTTTAGTTTTTATTTTTAGGGTATGGGAAAGTAAAGAGGGTATTGTCGACGGATCTGGTTGCGCAACTCCGTCTCGTTCTTTGTATGCGTTGCCCCCCTTGCAGGCTAAGATGCACTATAGTGTCTAATCTAAACTTTGTTTTAATTGACACCCTTATTTGTTTTTGTGCATTCATTGTGATGTTTTTGAAGTTTTGTCTTAACCATTAACCATTGTTTTTTGAAATATTTTTTATTTCATAGATATATTAAAATAATATTTTTATAAAAAAAATTAAAATCAATCTAAATTTATTAAAAAATAAATAAATATCAAATTTTAATATAAAAAAACATGCTTATTATAATTTCAAACACCCTTACGCATGGTAAATATTTGATTGTCTTTAGAAAACAATGGCTATAAAATAAAATAAGTGAAATTACATGGAAAATCAAACATGAAACTTTTGTCGGTCATCATATGTAACATCTATCCATAATTGAATTCGATGGGATCATTACAACTCTTGTGAAATTTATTTGATTTTAATACGTAAACCTGAAGTTTGCTTCAATAGCACTTCTTTTAAAATATCTTCAAGTTTTAAGGAATGTTTGACACCATATTTTAAAAGTATTTTTAAAATATATATATATATATATATATTTTTTTTATTTTAAATTTAAAAAAATTAATATTTTTAAATTATTTTTATGTGATGTCAAAAATAATTTTTAAAAAAAAATAATATATTTATGAACAAAAAATATTTTCAAAAACAGTTTCAATGACTCTCTCAATCAGTTTTACATTTTGAAAGTGTTTGTTTTAAATAAATTTATTTATTTATTTTATTTAAATTAATTTTTTATGATTTAAAATTGTTTTGGTGTAACTATTTTTTTTACATTTTGAAAGTTCTTTTAATTTAATTTATTAATTTATTTTAAATTAATTTTTTATGTTTTAAAATTGTTTTGGTGTATAAAAAAACAGATTAAACTTTACCAAACAATATATTACTAAATAGTTTTCCAGACAAATTGTAGTTTTGTCTAATAGAATGATTACCTGCCAGGATATCAAAAACGACGACTTGTCACCTTCATCTATCCGAGGCAAGAGCCGCCCATCGTTAACCTCAAATTAACCCAAAAAAATACAATCATAATTATAAATTTTTAATTACTCGTTGTAATTTAAAAATTATATTTTACATAATAAAATTTATATACATGTTATTTTTTTTAAATAAAAATAAATAAATTATTTTCAACATTATTATTATAATTTAATAACGAAAAAAATATCTGTTAAACATTACAAATTTATCATTAAATAAAAAAACCCTACCTACCATCGTTCTCAACTGATCTTCTTCCCTTAGAAAACCTAGATTACCACTCTACCCATCTTCTCCCCACCTCCATAGCCACCATATCACCAACCCCATTGTCTCGTTGAGATTCACGCTGCTAAAAACCCTCACCATACACGGCCCTTCATCTCCCCCCACATTCACTGTCTACAACCACATACTCCTGCCATCAACCCAGCTGTGCCACTTCAACCTGATTTACCACTCAACAAACCACCGTCCACGGCCGCGAATTCCAGCGGCCAACTACCTGAAGGTCTTCCAAGAAATCAACCTGACATCGCAATCGAATTAACCCAAAAAAACAGACCCGAATTCTTCCCAAATCAATCCATTTTCCAACCAAAATGCACCCGTAAATCAATAACCCGAAGTAAGCCCAAAACTCCCTAGAAATAATGGTTGGACATTTTTAAATGGTCGAGTGCAAGCCACTGAGATTCCCACTACTGCGACCATTTGCCTATTTTCTTTGAATTACAACCAAGCACGATTGTTAAGAAAAGAAAAAACCAACAAATCTTTCTAATTGGAGGCTGTTTGGTGCAAAGATTCAAGCTGCGAAAAAGTTCTCCATCTTGGTTCCTGTTCATACCTTGAATAACGCTCTCTTCCCTCAGTGTGTGAGTGGCTAACACTACAACTGAGTTGAAAGATCTTGCATCCTCCACCGGTTTGCCAGTGAAAATTGCTAGTCATGAATAAGCAGTTGCTAACATTACAACGGAGCAAAAATTAATTGGCGTGGTTGAATCATTGCAATGTTCAAAAATTGGAAGAGAGAATGGAGTGCAGAGGCAACTTATGAATTAGGATTTGTTTTGATTGGCATTGGATCCATTAGTGTTTTGGAAGAGAGAATGGATTGAAATGTTATATTAAAAAAAATAAAAAATATATATTATTTTAATATATTTCTATGTAAAAAAACTTTAAAAAATAATTTTTATCATATTTTAAAATAAATAATTAAAAAGAAAAAAAATGATATACTGTAAAGGTTTGGTGGTTTTTTTAGAATAATATATATAAAAGGTAATTTAATTTTTTTATTAATTTAAATGTAAAGTAATCACAGCGAGGAATAATTTGTATAAAATTATATGTATTAATTGTAATTTATTTTTCAAATTAAAACACCAAAACAATATAAAATCAAAAAAATTAAAAAGCGCGGCTGGGCAGCGGTTCTTGGGTGCTCCAGAAAGGCAGTCCAAGAGAGAAAGAGGAAGAGCGAAAATCCAAAGCCATCGTTCGGAGCAATTCGTTGTTCCCGAAGGCACCATAAAGTGATCTCCGCGCCACAACCCCTTCTCTCTCTCTCTCAAACTAACAGCTTTTTGTTTTTTATTTTTTGTTTAGTCGGGGTTTCAAATGAGAGAAGATAATCAGTGCGGCATAGATCACCATAGAGAGAGAGAAGGCAACATTGTTCGCATGTACTCACTATAATTTGTTTATTTATTTCTAAAATCAATTTATTTTTATATTTCAATTTTCGCTTAGCTTAGCTTAGCTTAATAAAATTATAATTGATTAGTTTGTTAACTATTTTTGGTGTAATTAGGTTCCGATGCTGCCACGCCCTCTCCATGCAAAGTGTTTGCTCAGTATTGTGGTTGTTATTATAGTTGAGATTAAAAAAGATAATTTTATAAAAAATATTTTTAACTACAGTTCATAATTGAAATTGAAATATTTAATTAAAATTGTAGTTGAATTTGAACTAATTTTGTATATTGTGTGTGGTAGTTATTTTTTTAAGTATTTTTTAAATATATATATTTAATTTTAACATCAACCTAATAAAACACAAAAAACCTTATTTGAAGTAAAAAATATATTTTTAAAAAAATGCTTTGTAAATGTAAAATCATATTAAAACAATATGAAAGAACTAAAATGATTAATTTAAAGTAAAAAAAAATCAAATTATTTTAAAAACTTAAAAACAAACATGTTCTTTTATCACTTCTCCCTCTCATGCATTTTATACATGTGCTTATTCATATTCTTTGTTTTAGTTGTTCTTTATCTTTTAGCGATTACGGGGTATTATTTTTTTAGATTCACACAGATAGTCGGTCGTCGCCAATATAGGCTTGTAACCAGGCTATCAATGACCTAGAAAATAAGCTTTTGACCATCTTAAGAATGCATTTAAGGTATGACATTACATTCTTGCAATGTTCTTTGATAGTTGCGACCTTTCTTAAAATTTTACATCTTAAAGTTTTAACTATCCTTCATTTTTCTCTCTTAATTCTAGCTTTTGCAAAGTCCTTTCATAATATAATCTATTTGCCGGGAAAAATCAGATTTCTATAGTAACCCTATAATGGATTTAGATAATGTTTGCAATACCAGGGGAACTATTGAAACTGTTGCGTACAATCATGTTATTGAATATGTTGTAACACACACACACACGTGTGTGTGTGTGTGTGTGTGTGTGTGTGTATAATGTCCTACTTACACTAGAATTCTATGATCAGTATGTATGTATGTCATGTAATCTCTTAATAATAAGATAGTGGGAATTTATTCATTGAAAACATGTAATTCAAATCATTTTATGGTATTAGAGCCAAAAACCTCTCAAGAGATAACAATTCCAATTCCAAGCATGCCTTCCCCTTCAAATCAAAGCCAAAATCTCATCCCTAACACACAACCCTTTTTAATTATGATAAGATTTTTATTGCTTTAAATATCATTGCTCAAATCAATGAAAAATTAACTCCATCCACCTTCCTTCAATGGTGAGCTCAATTTGAAGCACTATTTATTAGCTATGATTTGCTTACCAATGGTGACATTCCTTGTTCCTTAGTTGATGTTAATCCCTCTACCTATCTTAATAAATATATATTGGGTCAGACAAGATAAAATCATTCTCGATGTCATCCTAGCCTCTACATCACTCACAATCACTCCTTTTATAGCTACTACAAAAACATCTCATCAGGCTTGGCAGAAACTTCATCTATTATCGACCATCCATTTTCAAATGACGACCTTACACTTTACATCCTACATGGATTAGAGGTCAATTCTAGGAAGATTGTTGCCCTTATTCGTGTTTGAGAGCACTCTTTTACTTTTGAGTAATTGCATAACTTATCTACATTGTTTGGAAGCTATAACATGGCAGCTCATGATCTCCACAAATTACACTAATAGGATGAAACAAGGATCAAATGGTAGTTACTCTATAGGGTGCTTCAATAAAAAAAAATGGACAGTCTCGCTCAAATTAATTCTCAACAAGATAATTATTGTGCCTCAAATGGATCAAGCTGACCCAACATATTCAATCGTCGCTATCAACCTTGATGTCAAATTTGTGATCAGTTGGGACGTATTGCAAAGACTTGTTCTCAGTTAAATTCCAATACTACAACAATTAATTGTGCTCAGACATCCAATACTATATATAAAAAAAACCTTGGCTTCTTGATTTAGGTGCTTCACATAACATTACAAATGATCTTGCAAATCTATCTATAAACTCAGAATATGCTGGCACTGATGAAGTCAATTTGGGTGATGGTTCAGGTTTGGAATTTTGTCATACTGGTTCCTTGTCCTTGCAATTTCCCAATAAAACTTTTTTTTGCTTAATACACTATGTGTTTCTAATCTCTATAAAAATTTAATATCAGTTCAGCATTTAACAAACACACAACAATGTTTTTTGTTAAACTTCATACCTTTTATTTTTTGGTGAAGGACAAGCACATGAGGGTGATTCTACTAAAAGGAGCATATAACAATGGTGCCTTACACCTTCATGAAATCAATGGTGTCTCCATCTTCTAAATTTGCTGCTTTAGCTCATGAAAAAACTTCTATTGATGATTGACATAAACATTTTGGTCATCCATAACTTAAAATGATGCCCATCCTGTTAAGACTTTTTCCCCTTCTATCTTCATCCCCTAAACTCTATTCATTATGTAATTATTGCTCTATAAACAAAATACAACAACTTCCTTTTTGTTCAACAAGTCTCATGAGTCATGCTCCCCTACTTAATTTATGATGATGTTTGGTGAGTTGTTTTTTCAACTGGCATTGATTGTTTTCGTTATTATCTCATTTTTGATGGGTCATTCTAGTAAATATAGTTGGTTTTATCCCATGTTAAACAAATTTGATATCTCAAAGATTTTTCCATGGTTTGAAAAAAATGTCAAAACATGATTTCAAACAAAGATAAGTCTATGTATTCTAATAGTGGTGGTGAATTCATTGTCTTATTGTTGAAATAGATCTGACGTTACTTTATAATGCCAATTTTGACCTTTCATATTGGCCATAACTATTTCAAAAGGCCTCTCATCTTATTAATCGTAAACCTATCTTTTTCTTAAAAAAATCAATCTCCCTTTAAACATATTTTTGTTCAACACCTAAATTATTTTAAATTAAGGAAATTTGGGTGTCTTTGCTACCCTCTCACTTGTCCGTATAATATTAACAAACTTCAGTCTGAATCTTACACATGTATTTTTTTTAGGCCAGTCCTAAACCCAAAATGCGTACAAATGCCTAGATCCCATTATTAAAAGACTGTTTCTTTCCGGAGATGTTATCTTTGATGAAACACTTAATGCTTTATCTATTATTGTTGATGCCACCTTGCCTTCACTAACACCATCTTCCTTGTCTCTTTTCTTAGATGTTCAACGTCTACCAGCAGCCAATGCATCTTCATCCATGACGCCACCATCATCTTAAGAAGATGACCTGTCATTGCTACCTCTTCTTCGGGTAATCTCTCTCTCTCAATCTTCTTCATATTCATCCTTATTACATTCTATAGATCATTTATTCTCAGGACCAGTATGTAATCTCTTCATCACAAGACATTCATGGTACTTCTCCTCTGCCCTTCATTCTGTTAAGAAACCATCTCATCTAAAAGCTTAAGCTGATAGGTGAGGCCCCAGAATATGATTTATATTATTCTCTAACACCCCCCTTCAAGTGAAAGCTCTTTGGACTTGAAACTTGCACACAGACTCATTTTATGCTGTGAACTCTTATTTGTCTACACCATCGCAACGTGTTCATCTTATGATCACATGATCTATGAATAATATTTTGAAACCAAAACAACTCAACTCTAGACTAAACATCCACTTCCTGAGATTACAAAACCATCCAGTGTGGCTTAAGCTCTTTCCAATCAACAATGGCGTGAAGTCATGTGATCTGAACTTATAGGTCCATTGATAGGTTACCAACTTTTTTTTTTATATAAAATCAACTAACGGATAAAAACATAATGACTAGTAAAAAAAAGGCCATCGAGCCTTGTGACATGACAGGGGAGGAGTGACGGGCAAAAAAAAACACGACTGGTTAAGAACTTTAGTATATCTCAAATGTGTTTGTCACTGTGAAATAATCAAATATATTTCACCTCGTAACACTTATTATATGATTCTGTTTCACTAAATAAGATAAACTTTTCTTGCAAATAAGTTTTGGCATGCCTTGCTTGGAGAATAAATGAAGCATTACCTGAGGCTTATAGGAATGTATAGTTGAAGTTGTTTTTTAAAATATTTTTTATTCAGAATAATATTTAAAAAAAAATTATTTTTAACATTAGTGCATCAAAGTAATTTTAAAAAACAAAATAAAAAAGTCAACTTTTTTCAAAAACATTTTTTCTGAGGCAGTGTAAAAAGGGTTCTTTCAGCTATGAGTTTTTTGCTTTCGATTTGCTGCAACGGCATCGCTTCTGAGCTTGAAAGATGATCGGAATGGTCACCAATGGTCTGGAATGCAGTGCCATCGACTTTTGGATCCATTTTAGACACTGCATTTTATTCGCAAGTTTACTACATCCGTTCTGCCATCTATGACTTGATTAATCGGACTGGTGTTGGCTTCAAGTAATACGACATATAGCTATGACTCTAAGCGGACACTTCAGTAAATAGATGGAACTTATGTGGTAACTGTAGCCTAACAGAGGCTAGCGCGCACAGCTACAAAAAGCTTTTCTCAACATCACGTCTGCCACAAGTGTGCAAAACCCAGTGGCATAAACAGCAATCAGACGTGCTCTCAGGTAAGTTTTCCGTTCATGATCTGTTGCCCCATATATATGATATGCAGAAAATTGATGAACAACACCAGCATGAGAAAAATGCGGTCGAGCCAATCATGAAGTGGCCCAAAACAGAAAGAAAAAACACAAAAAACTAACACGGTCAACTTGTAGAAGGTTAGAAGCGTAGAAAAGGGTCTGGAGGATGGTCAGAGAAAATATTTTTGATCATCCAACTGCCTATCCAACACAGAGAAGATAGACCCGTAATCCATCTTGAGCCATATCTTCGATACCTAAAATAATAATCATTAAGCAGCATTAAAGACAAAACAAGAAGTCATTCCTTCCTTTTCTTTTTTGTCACAGTGGATTTGAATTCACATAATTATAAGTATAAAAACTACAAAAATACGAGTTGTCAAAAGAAAAGGACAGCGTTCCTTAAGAGCTGTTACAACTTTCAAACAAATTCATTTGTGAAAGACTTCCTGCTAGGATGTCCCTTGAGTTACCTTAGAAGCATGCTTCTGTCTTGACTAGAAGAGTTTGTCCGGTCACATTTTTAGCCACTTTGGCTTAACAGGTTTTTTCCCTGCAGCCTTGGGATCCTGTGGAACTGGAGGAGGAGGAGCTGTAGTCACAGGTTCTGGAGTAGCCTGGATGGGCTCTACTGGCTCTGGCATAACATCCAAACCTTTCAAAGACATGACCTCTTCTTGGAGGAAGGGACCACAATTGACAGCTGCATTGTCCTCTCGATTTGGCATGTCATTTGAAAAATAAACGATTGCACCAGGAATGAGACCAGCAGAGTAAAAATCCTGTGACATTTCTTTGATTTGCTTCTTTGGAGGAGTAGTGTATAGAATAAAAGGTACTTCTGGTTGAGTGACCATTCTAGATAGAAGATCAAATAAGCTCTGAATCTTTTCAGATGGATGAAATGCCACCTCCAATGTATGATTATCAGGAAAACGAACCCTGATTGTAGTCTTAGTTATTCTTGACCTGTGGGCAGCAACTTCTGCTTCTCGAATCTTTTTCGTCTTTAAATATTTATCAGCCTTCTTTGTAGCCAGCAGTCTATAATAATCCGCAGCAGTGAACTCATAAAAATCATCCCTCTCATCATCATTGGACACTTGAGTCAGTGATGAAGAGGCCCCCGATGTTTCAAACACACGGAGATCACGCCCAAACTTCTCTTTAACAGCCACAAACTTGGCCTTAGCTGCTTCTGCTTCCATGATATCAACTGTGGCAAATCTTCTTCTCTTTAGATGCAAATGGGAAGAACCATCCACAATCATCAGTGCATTCAGGGAATCCAATACAGACAATCTTGACCAATATAGAACCACTGTTACTTTTAAATTCCCATTGGCCAAAATGGATAAAAACACAAACTACGAAAAATAACCTTTTTTTCTTTCGCAAACTTAATTCAGAACAGAATTGACAAAACAGAACGTTGTACGATGAAATTTGGAGCAAATAAATAAAAATAAACACGTTGGGGCATTACAAGAACAATGAAGCTTAACAGAAAGCAGATGGAGCCATAACAGTAAGTATAATCCTTGAATCCTAAAACCCTAATCTAATGAATTAAAAGCCAGATCATGAAATTAAAAGCATATCAATAAATACTGAAATCTCAAATCAAAACAAAATTTGAAACAATAACAGTAATAGTTGACAAAAAACCCTAACTAGTTAACTTAAAAGCAAACGATTATCCAGTTAGAGATCGATTTACCTGTTGAAATCAGATCGCTGCTTGGATTCTATATATAGAGAGAGAAGTGCTTGTTCCGAACAAAGATGGGCGATAGATTTGGCCTCAGACGACGAGGAGGGGACTGGGTTGCTAGGGTTCCAACGAGTAATATTTCCGGATTCGACGGAGAGAGATAGAGAGTGATGAGTGCTTGGGAGATTAGGAGAGAGCAGGGGGGGTGGAAAAGAATTCTATTTCCTTTCCGGATACGCAGTACTTTTCTTCTACAAAACAAATATGAAAAAACTTTTTAAAGCATCGAATTGAGTGATTAGTGCGTGAGATTTTTTCTTCTAGATCTCTCATTAATTTTGTGCTTATCATCTATCCATAGTATCCTACCACTTAAATTAATTTAGAGCTTGTTTGGGAGTGCGTTGCAATCGGCGTTGCTGAAAATTTAATTTTTTTTTTATTTTAAATTAATATATTTTGGTGTTTTTAGATTATTTTGATGAGCTGATGTCAAAAATGATTTTTTAAAAATAAAAAAAATATCATTTTAATGTATTTCGGCACGAAAAGCACTTTGAAAAGCTACCGCAATCACACTTCCAAATAGGCACTTAAAGAAAAGTTTTTAAAAAATATTTAGCTAACGTGTTTTCAATTGGAAAATAAAATTTAAATAATATAAAGATTGATTACAAATAAATAAATTTCAAAAACAATTTAGACAGCTAGAAAAAAATATAATTTGACTAAAAAAACTCAAGATGATATTTTTTTAAAAAAAATATTGAAATAATAACATATTAGATCAATCTAAATCAATTCAAGTTAACATGTAAAATTCATAACCTAGATCATGAGATAGTGATAACCTTATAAAAACAAATTAAAAATATATTAGATCGACCTAGGTCAATTCAAGTTAACATGTAAAAATTATAATCTGAATCATGAAACAATGATAATCTCATAAGAACAAATTAAAAACATATTGAAACCTAGATTTCAGTCAACTCAATGGTGAATAATAATAAAAAATTAAAAAAAAACTCAAGACTACTTTACCTAACCTAGATAATGAAATCGGGACAACCTAATAAAAAACAAATCAAAATAAATTTTGAGACTTAATCTCCAATAAATCTAATATTGAATGGTGATATTTTTATATAAAAAAAATTGATTAAAAAAAGAAAAAAACTCGGGTCAATTCTGTTACGTACATCAAACACTTGACTTGGGTCATAAGATTAAGATAACATCATAAAAAACAAATTAAAACAAATTATAAAGTTTAATTCTCAATCAAATTAGATATTAAATGATAAAAAAAATTAATTACAAAAAATGCCTAAAAAACCGAATCAACTATGTTAAATTATAAAATATATGTGACTACAAGATTGAAATAAACTCAAAGAAAAATAAATTATAAAATTTCATTTTTAATTATTATATAATAATAAATAATAAAATTGAAAAAAAAACATAAACAATGTGTTGTGAGAAGGAAACAATGATCTCTACGTCTTAATTAATTATTGTTAAAAAAATTATATGTAAGATGATTATACATAAAGCATGCATCACTAGTAAATATAATTTACGAGATAAAACTATTTTAACTATGGTAATTTAAAACACACAAATAATAAATGTTAACATTACTTTGGTTAAATACATGTATGTTATGAATACATAAACACATAAGAAGTCATAAATCATAAATCATATATGCTTCTTCTTATATTTTAGAGTACAAGTAAGAAGGTAGTTTGGTTTCAATTATTAAATTAACAATGGACAAAGAGACTTATGGTTTTTGTCAACTTGAAAGATACAGAAGCTGTTTGGGACAGCTTTTGAAACTGTGTTTCTAAAAAATTTAATTTTTTTTCATTTTAAATGAATATGTTTTGGTGTTTTTAAATCATTTTGATGTGCTGTTGTCAAAAATGATTTATAAAAAATAAAAAAAATTATTTTGATATATTTCGGCACGAAAATCACTTTGAAAAGCTACAGCAACAATTGTACCAAACAGGCCTACAATCAAGATATAAAAACTTAACATGGACTTGACTAAGCCTAAAAGATGTTGAGTGTGATAAATTTCTAGATCCATACATGAATAGACCCGACATTTGGCTAAGCTCAAGAGATGTTATGTTTGACAAGTTGCCATACTCAGTTCATGCCTAAGCTTAGTGTTTGACTGGCCTAAAAATATTAAATTATTACTCAATCTCTGATTTCTCTAAATAAAAATCCAAAAAAATAAATAAAAACAAAATGTATTAATTCATTGTATTAGTTTTCTAAATTCAAATTTACCCGCTCAAGAAATAAAAAATAATGCTATCTTGAATGGAAAATATGAAATAATTAGAAAAATGAAACAATTAATTAATAGGTGTGGGCAGAGAAGCTTGAAAATGTGTGGAACCCATGAAGGAAGACTTTTGTGAGGACTGGATGGAAACCTACTACATAACTTAGGAACTAATTTGAAAATTGCCCCCTCTCCCTCCTGCTTTCTTTGCATACATTCTCGTTCATCCACTGGGCAATCATTTCAAATAATTGTTTTTAATTAAAGGCATAATTTCACGAGTCAACGAATTATCCCAAATCCCAAACATCATCTCCCAACATAACCCGACTAATCCAGATTTAATTAACTATTCACTAACTAATTAATCATCTCTCTCTCTCTAACTTCAGTAATCTAGAATCTTCTTCGACTGTTACAAAGCAGACTCCACACATTCATCTCTCTCTCTCTCTCTCTCTCTCTTACTCAAGCACAAAAACAGCTACAGATCTCATCGAAGTAAAGTTAAAGGCAAGACAATACCTTCACTTTCTGTTTTTTCAGGCTTCCATGTCAGTGAAGTCAACTCACCTTACTGTAACATTATTACACGCTTTTCTTTTATCTTTCATTTCAGTTTCGAAAACTAAGGATTTATCGACCATACGAAGTGAACAAGTTTGTTAATTTGCTCCTTTTTCGCAGGATTTGTTTGTGTGATTAATGGAGGAGATTCAAGAGCACCCAAGCCAATCGATTGGTAATTTATTATTTTATCATTTCTCTTTTATCGAATTGGATAGCAAATTGATTTTTCTCCTAGATAATATAGTGAATGGCATAACTAGGACTGTTTCCTATGATTGTTGAAATCCCTAAGATGTTTTAAAATTGATGGAATTAAAGTTATTGTTTAAACATGTTTTCATGTTTGATTGGAACTTGCTTTAGCTGTAAAAGAAGCGTGAGCAAACTGAACAGCAGTTGTTACTGTTCTAAATTTATTCATTTTTTATGTTTACAGGCAAAGATGATGAAGATGAAATAGTTAAGGAACAATCTGCGGATGCGCATGGTGACCCTTTGCAACATGGGAATTTACCTCCGAAAGTCGACTCCGCAGTCGAGATCCTTCAAGAGAAAGTCACTAAGCAAGTCGTTAAAGAAGGTCATGGTCAGAAGCCATCTAAATATGCAACATGCTTTTGTAAGTTCAGTTAGCTATGTTTATTTTAATCCTTCCAACTGGCTCATTGCCGATTTTATTTGTCACCTCTTGAGTTCATGAATCTGGACATGTAGGAGCTATAATTCATAAAATAATTGAAAGCTAATACAATCACATGATGGTATGATCTGTGAGCTTGCGTTTGTTATGTTGTAAGGTGGATGCGCTCTATTTGACAATTGTTTCAGTCCATTAGCAAAATATTTTTTAAACGAATTATTCATTTCATGATATGAACTTTTACCTGTGAGGGTTTACAGAAGGCCAACACCAGTGGATTAGGGGTTTGGACTTAGCGGACTAGTGGTTTTAAACTCTTTGAGCTGATTATTTTCATGCACAATTAAGACAGCTAATTATATAGCTTTCATGGTGGGAAATTCTGTAGATGGTTCATTACCTTGGTTATCCAACAAGCAAAACGGCCATGTTATTTTATGTAAGCCATACCGGATTAAGTTGTTAAAACAATTATATTTATTAGCATGTGGTTATAATTTCAGAGGAGCTAGCTATTTTGTTTGGTTGACTTTATTCATTGCCCAAGGTTTCAGGTATATTCTTACAACTGCTGTTGTCACATCATCTTGTTTTGTTGTTATTGGCATGCCTGTATATGTTATGTTAACACACACACACTTCCATTTTTTTTTTATGCCTAGTTGTTTGATGGTTTAGACTGAATGGATCTCCCCACCTGCTGGCCTAAACTTTTGGGTTGGACACATTGAGAAACATTTGATATATATGCTCACATTTTATTTCAGGGAAGGTTTTAAACACACACATTTTATTTCAGGGAAGGTTTTCCAGACAATTTTCGCTGTGTGTACTGGAACCTAAAAATCTGAATGACTATGTGGACAGTTACACTACATAGTACAGACTAACAGTACCAACAGTTGGTTGGAAACGGAAATGCAGATGCTCGTGTGTTTTTATCCATCTGCAATTGTGCACATTTTATTTCCTCAAATGCTTTCTAAAAACTTCTAGCATCTGCATGATAGTGCACTACAGGGCATGGACGGAAAGCACCCAGCACAAGTTTGAAGATACATGGCATGAACAACGACCATTTGAAATGGTTTTAGGAAAAGGTAGATGCCTATTTTATTCACATTTCGAAGCCTTTCATTCCTCTTCTTTGGAAACGTTGCAGTCTGTTCTTGGTCTTAAGCTGTTCTACTTTTAGTAATGTAATTGCCATCTATAATTGTCAGGTATCCATGATTTCATGGGAATGCTTGACAATTAACTGTTCTCTCAATGACTAGTGTTTGATGGAAGAACTTGGAATGACACAGAAAACCATCATTTTCTTTTATCTGGGTGTGGAGCTGATCTCATACAAGTAATGATTGTGCAAGGATTTAGTAATGCCGTGATAACAACTAAACAGGAATTTAATGATAACAACTAAACAGGAATCTAATAAAAGAATCTAGCTAGATGCTTATATATGCCACAAAAACAATACAGCATGCATTTGAGTCCATTTATTCTGCAATCATATTGTGTTTCTAGCTTGCTGCTGAATGTATCACCAAACACTGATGGTTCACAACCATAACAGAGAAGAAAGAAATGGCTGGTTTAGCTGTTGGTGTGTCCAGTATGAAGGCTGGTGAACGTGCCCTCTTACATGTGGGCTGGGAACTGGGGTATGGGAAAGAAGGAAGCTTTTCTTTCCCAAATGTTCCTCCCATGGCAGATATAATATATGAGGTTGAGCTTATTGGATTTGATGAAGTCAAAGAAGTAAGTTACATCCAATTGATTTCCAAATGCATCGTTGTGAATGTTTAAAACTTTTGGTTCAGATTATATTTGCCCTATCTGATTTGATTGCTTATATGATGAACCTGCACGGGGGATGCATTTTATAGGGGAAATCACGCGGTGACATGACTGCAGAAGAGAGGATTGGTTCAGCGGATCGAAGAAAAATGGATGGAAATTCTTTATTTAAGGATGAGAAACTTGAGGAGGCTATGCAGCAGTATGAAATGGTACAATTGTGTTAGTATTTAAGAAGCATGGGAATTTTTTAGTTCCTCCTTTTGCCTGTTCTGACAAATTCTGATGGCTTTTGCTCATAATAGGCCCTTGCATATTTGGGTGATGACTTCATGTTTCAGCTGTTTGGCAAGTATCGAGACATGGCATTGGCAGTTAAGAATCCATGTCATCTTAACATGGCGGCTTGCTTGATAAAGCTTAAGCGGCATGAAGAAGCCATTGCACAATGCACAATTGTATGTATACCTTTAATGGGTCAATTGTTCTGTTTATAATGTTTTATTGCCAATGTCAAATAATTTTGGTTTATATGGAATTGGAAAAGCAGAATTCTAATGCCAGCTCAATCAGTTAGCTTTTATCATTTTCTGATTGTGTGATATTGTGCGTGTGTGCATTTATTTGTTGTTATACATGCAAAGTGCATTGGAAAATTATGGATATTGAATTATTGGTAGTCATTCTGAAGGGAAAATGTGTTGTTTAGACTTGTTTGGCACCTCAGAAAGGCTTTAACATCCTGGCATCTTCATATAATCGATTGTTGTTTAGCTCCTTTGTTTTTGCTGTTACTTCATGCTTTAAACTTAAATTGGTTATTTTGATGTTTTATATCATTGCCTATCTAACCCACTGAAAAAATGGATTCACAGGTACTGGCTGAGGATGAAAACAATGCTAAGGCTCTGTTCAGGAGAGGAAAAGCCAGGGCAGAGCTTGGGCAGACAGACGCTGCACGGGAAGACTTTCTCAAGGCACGAAAACATGCACCTGAAGACAAGGCAATTACGAGGGAGCTGCGCTTGCTGGATGAGCATGATAAAGCTGTGTATAAGAAGCAAAAGGAGTTATATAAAGGAATTTTTGGACCACCACCACAGCCAAAGCCAGCTAATGTGCTGACCCGCATATGGGAATGGCTAATCCTCATCTACCAATGGCTGCTTTCACTGATTTATCGCCTCTTTAAGCGTGAAAGGCACAAAGCCGACTAGTTACAGGTCAGCATGTGAATGCAAAATGAGTGAAACACGATCAACTTGATCAAAGAGTTTCTGATGACTTTCAAATCCTTGCATGCCAAAATTCTCGCTAACTCTAATGTTGATGTTCCATTGTTTTAGCATCCCGTGTGTAGTTGCATGGTGGCACTTGCTAGCTCAGATTATTGAAATTTTTAATTCTTAGAGCAAATCGCGTGTTCCATTATAAGTCACTTCACCTCCTAGGTTCGTTCTAGGGCATAGGTTTATATTGCACTGTCGGGGATTTGATTGATCTGATATCCAGAAAACATGGCTATTTCGTTACCTAATAAGTAGATTGGTGCCCTGTTTTGATTTACAGGTGTCTTGAATCCAAGTAATGGAATAGGAGTTTCTCGAGCAACAATTTCAAAGCCAATGTGGGAGAAATCGTTCTTTGAGCAAGTTGGAACGTGCGCTGTACATTTTGTGGACAACTCAGATTCTAGAAAACAGTGTAGCAACTGCTGGAAACTCTAGAGTGGAGTTTAATGTTGCTGTGGAAATCAATAAGGTGGACATTAATCCGAGGAGCAAGGACAAATTTTGGAGACTGATGTTCAATTTGATAAAATTAACGTGTACAATGTTAACAGATAGCAATTTATACATCGCTACAGTGCAATTATTGGGAAAATTTAAGCTGGAAATTTTGGTCATCTTTTCTTTTTACTGGCCCAATGATCTTTTAAAAATTGGAGTTTTATTGCCAATGCAATCATCCTAGATTCACAAATAGCTCATCAACAACTCAACACATTACATTCATCATCATAATACAGTTTAAATTAGATAATAAAAGGCATCATAGAAGTTTCATAGGATATCATCACATAAACTATCTCAAATATAATAATTCAAGTAAAAATTTAAATTTAACAACAACATACATTGTTTTGATGGTTACTTAGAATTTTAAACACTAGTTTAGGTTATACATTCAAGTTTACATTATATTACATATTCATTTAGTATCACGAGTCTCCCAATTTTGATTTATACTAAACAAGTCTATTAAAATATTGATATCAATACAAATAATTGACATCATTATCATTCCTTTCTAAAATAGTCAATCAAATCTTATTCGTATCTGGTTTACCAATTTAGTCGTTGATGTTAGAAACTTTGACATCATTAATTTTTTTACCTAAAATAATTAATCACACTAAAAGTGACTACTAATATCAATGTGACCCATTGATATCATAATTGTTCTTAACTCGGAACAATTATAATTAATCTATCTCTATCCTTTAACCAAACAAAAATATATTAATGATATAAATCTTAGTTAACATCATTAGTCACCCCAATCATCTAGAATTGACAAATCAATTTAGAAAATATCAGTACCACATCGATATCATTAGTTATCCAAAACCCGTGTCGCTAATCAAGGTCATCCAGAATGTAGGTACAAATGGGATCTTATTGATATCATTATCTATCCAAAATTTGAGCATTGTTTGACGTTTCATCCATAACTAACATTATATAATTTTGTTAAGAGTGTAATTTAATCCTTTGAAAATCTAAGACAGAAGGATGTAAGTATACTTAACCAATTATGCCTTTAAAATCGCTTAAGTAAAATTTGATGGAATAAAATATATTGTTATAAATAGAGAGACGAGCAGTTTATGCTGTGATGTTCTCACTATAAAATTAAATTGTTTTGGTTATCCGGCCAACCAAGTTTTAATAATTTTTTATTTTTTTAGATTTAAATTAACATTTTTTAATTATTTTGATATTCTAAAATAAAAAATAAATTTCAATAAATATGTATATAATATTTTAATATATAATAAAAATATTTTAGAAAACAATCTTTAGAAAATTACACAGACGCTGAAAGAGAAATTTCCAAAACTTGAAGAGTCTAAAAGCTGAAAATCTTATCTTTATTATTAATGCGATTTTGAATATGATGTCAAAAGTTTCTGTAGGAGTCAAACCGTTCCGGCCTTTTCCTTTCACTTTTCAAATACATGCTCGCAAGTAGAGGATACATAGAACTCGCTGCTTGCAGTGTACACGTGTACCATACTAAAAACGTATACGGTGTAGATTTTGAGTACTGGTCTTTGTTGCACATCTTGGAGTGCGGGGCGATCGGGTTTTCTTTTTATTAGAAATAAAGTAAATGCAGCTTTTCAAGGGCAAGCCCATCTACCCAAGTTGGCCAATAGGAGGATATGTGCCTGACAAGTTACAAGACAGACAGAACCAAGCAGACCAATTACACGAAGACGCGTGGTTAGTAATAATTTTGGTGAACAACGGGTTTGCAGCAATTGTTTTGTTTTTTAAGGAAAGAAATAAGATAAAGTTTGGACGTCGTTTTATTCGTTTATTAATGAAATAATTTGAATTTTTTTATTTAAATTAAATATTTTTGATATTAACACATAAAAATAATTTAAAAATACTAATTTTTTTAATTTAAAATAAAAATAATTTTTTTTTCAAAAATATTTTTAAAAAATAGTTTAACTTGAAAGTTCATAAAAAATGGTTTTTGTTTCCCTCCAAATTAAGAATCCCGACCTTTCGGAAGTCACATAAATGCATGTACAAAATACAAGTAGCCGAGGCATATTTTTCTTTGAATTTATTTTGGAATATGATAAATGTTTTTTAAAAATACTTTTTATTTAAAAATATATTAAATTATTATTTTTATTTTTAATATCAATATTTCAAAATTATTTTAAAATATTAAAAAAATAAAAATATGGCGTTGCTTGTACTGGCTTTGCGTAACCTAAAACTTAATTTAACTTAAAAAATCAGCAGCAGTAAACTGCGTTGACTGAAATAAATGAATGTGAGAAAAAATGACACGACTCTTTGCTTTCCCAAATCTGAAATCTCATCTCTCTTTCCTTCCTTTGCCTTGGTACTCTACACCACATCCCTATCTTCTCTTTCCTCTCTCCCGGTCACCTTCCTCCATCCTTCACCGGCTCGACCAGTAATCAGCATATGTCCATCTGACAGCCACCCTAAAAAATCAGTCAAAGTTTCCCTCTGGTATTTTCAATTTCGGGTCAAAACAACAGGCTACCGATAGTCTTAGCTTCCAATCTCAATCTCTCGCTCCTTCTTCTTGCTTCCGCTGCTGTTGCTGTATCGTTTTACCTTCTGTAAATTTGCGTACCAGTTCAGCTTTTAAAAACCCTTTACCTTTTCAAATTTTACCCTAAAAAAATTAAGCATTTCAAACGTCTGATGTTTTTTTTTTTTTTAATTTTTCAAATCTGAAAGTAGTTTACAGATGAACCCTAGCTTTCATTTTGTACCATGTAAACTATGTATTCTAAATCTGATCCCAAAAATTAGGGTTTCAAATCTCTTAATTTTACTATTTTAAATCTTTTCTGTTGTTGTGAATTAATTATTATTAGTTTGGAAATGAAGAGATTGAGATCAAGTGATGATCTTGATTCTTATAACGACAAAAGCTCAGTCAAGGATTCAAATCCAAGTAGATCATCCAGAAGTTTCTATCACAAATCTGATAATGTACGCAAAGGTTTGATTTCCTCGTCATCATCCTCTAGCCGGTACGATCGAGATCGATCTACTGATGAGGATAACAGAGAGAGCTCAAGAATGGCTAGGAAGCGACCGGATCATGAATTTGATAGCTTTGATAGGAGAAAAGGGTTAGGGTTTGATAGGTATGGCAGTGGAGGAGGTAGTAGTAATAGCAGAGAGAGTTATGGTGCAACTGGCGGTGGTAGTAATGATAGGGTTATTAATCGATCGGAGAGTTTTGTTGGGTCGAGGAGGGAGTTTCCTAAAGGGTTTAGGTCGGAGAGGGAAAGGTCAAGGAGAGAAACGAGTGTTTCGTCATGGAGGAGGTTTGGGAGTAAGGAACTTGAGGAGAGTAGAGGTGGTAGAGGTGGAGGTGGAAATGAGGAGAGGATGGGGAGTGCTAGGTCTTCTCCTAAGGGCTTGAGAGATGTTGTTAGGTCACCTTCTTGGTCCAGGGATTCAGGGAGTGAGCAAACTAGAGTGGTGAGAGGAAGTGGCAGTGGGAGGGATGAGGGGAAAGTGAAGTCTTCGAATTCCAAGTCTAGGTCTTCACCCACGTGGTCGAAGGATTCGGGGAGTGAGCAATCTAAGAGTGTGGAGGTGGGGAAGAAAAGTGAAGCAGAGACAAAAAGTGTTGAGGCGGGGAAGAAAAGTGAAGCAGAGACAAAGAGTGTTGAGGTAGAGGCTAAAAGCGTGAAGATGGAGGTGAAGGGTGTCCAGGCTGGGGATTGTAGTGAAATGGAAGAAGGGGAGCTTGAGCCAGAGCCCGATTCAGTTCCAAAAGTTGCCAAGGAAGATGAGAATGGTAATGTAAATGAAGAGCTAGAGAATGTTAAAGTAGAAATTGATCATAGGAAGGTTGAGATTGAGGCTGAAGTTAAGGAGCAAGTAAATGAAGAGACAAGGCCCCATAAAGAAAATGTTAACGAGGGGAAGGATGTGGTGAAAGAAGTTGATGAGATGCCAAATGTTGAGGAGAATTCAAATGATGGTGGTAGTGAGGATGAAGTTGGAAATATGGATTGTGATGAAGATACCAAGGACAACAAGAGTTTGAAGGGAAAAGTTATGTGCAAGGGAGAGGTAAGTAAGAATATGATTGTTGAGGAGTCTTTGAATTTGGAGGAGAATAATAGGATAGATAAGGGTATTGATCTCGAGGTGAAGGCAGATGATGCTGAAGTGACTGAGTCAAATAAGGAAACTGTGAAGGAAAATAAAGGAACTGAAGTGAATGTAAATATGGTGGCAGAGATTTTGAGTCAGAATGTGAAGGACAAAGGCAAAAGTGTGGCTGTTTCACCGATCAATGCTCCTGATTCTGCAGAAGATGGTACATGGGCTGAAAGAGAATCGAGAAATGTCGCAACTTTCAGGAACGGGGAAGATGACATGGAAGGACCAAGTACTAGGGGATTTGAGTTGTTCAGTACCTCTCCAGTTAGAAGAGTCGAGAAAGCAGAGGAATCAAGTGGTATCAAGTTGAAAGATGAAAAACTGTTGTTGGAACCGCTTGATCTTTCTCTTAGCTTACCAAATGTTTTGTTGCCTATTGGTGCAACCGGAGACACAGGCCAGGCTCCTGGTTCTCCAAGTCATGGGAGAAGTGTTCAGTCTCTTAGCTCATTTCGAACAAATTCAGATGGGTTTACTGCATCAGGTTCTCAGTCATTTTATCACAATCCAAGCTGTTCTCTTACTCAGAATTCCTTGGACATGGACAACTATGAACAATCTGTTCACAGCCGGCCCATATTTCAGGGTATTGATCAAACACATTGGCAGGGTCAGACTCAAAATGATTCCAAGCATAAAGATGTTCCCTTGTATCAAAAAATTTTGATGAATGGAAATGGCTCTCTTCATCAGCCTCAAGCAGTGCCGGGTCTGTCAAATGGTCAAGCTTTGCAAGGAACCTCTAAAATGCACAATGAACTTGAAAGACAGTTGAGTTTCCATAGACAGTTGTCAGGAGGGCAGGTAAGGAACCATGATGACACTAGATCCCTTTCTCAAAGTGTGGGATCTCATGATATTGGTTCAACTTATAGCTTTGAGAAGAAGCGTTCTGTGAAAGAGAAACATGGTAGTAGCCTATGTAGAAGCAATAGCCTGAAGGAACAAGAACAATTTTCTATAGGTGGAACTGATTTTGTTGAGACAATCATTGGTAGAATAGTTTCTGAGCCCATTCCTGTGATGGCTAAGAAATTTCATGAAATGACAGCACAATCTGCATCATGTTTCAAGGAGAGTATTCGAGAGTTTATGTTAAATGCCAATAAGCAAGGGCAAGCATGCACATTCCAAAGCGTGCTGCAAAACAGGTCCGAGTTAACCTTTGATATGCTGTTGAAATCCCATCGTGTTCAACTGGAAGTCTTGGTTGCTTTGCGAACAGGGTTGCTGGAGTATCTTCAAGTAGACAGTGGTGTTTCATCTTCTGATCTGGCTGAGGTTTTCCTAAACTTGAGGTGCAGAAATCTAACATGTCAAAGTCATTTGCCTGTGGATGAATGTGATTGCAAAGTTTGTGTGAAGAAGAATGGCTTTTGCAGTTCATGTATGTGTCTTGTGTGCTCAAAGTTTGACATGGCATCTAATACATGTAGCTGGGTTGGGTGTGATGTTTGCCTTCATTGGTGTCATGCTGACTGTGCACTGCGAGAAGCTTATATTAGGAATGGAAGGAGTGCGAGTGGTGCTCAAGGGACCACTGAGATGCAGTTCCATTGTGTTGCCTGTGATCATCCTTCTGAGATGTTTGGCTTTGTGAAGGAGGTTTTCCAGAACTTTGCTAAAGATTGGACAGCAGAGACATTTTGCAGAGAACTTGAATATGTCAAGAGAATTTTCCGTGCCTGCAAGGATTTGAGAGGGAGACGGCTGCATGAAATAGCTGGTCAGATGCTGGCAAAATTGGCAAATAAGTCCAATCTTCCCGAGGTGTATAATTATATAATGGGTTTCCTGACTGGTAAGTTGCTCTGAATCATTCATCCAATGGCTTTCTGTATATTGTTTTGGAGTGCTTTGTGTTCTCTTTTTGAAAATGTGTGCTGCGATGCAATGCTTTACTATCAATTTACTTTTTTATGTCCCTTATAATTGATTATCTGCTTGTCTGTTGAAAAACATAAACATACTAGTTTTTCGCATTTGTTTGTAGTTTGTATCTTTTAGTTTTTAGGTATATACATATTTTTATATCAGGGTGTCTTGTCATTTTGAAGATGGTGAATTTGAATTTTATTGCACTAGGGAGTTTATTACAATTTCTAAAGCTGGCAACATTTTAGTCGCAAAGTTATTATTTTCTCTGAATCGCAACTGAGCAACTTGTGAGAGAATTCTGATATTTCTTGTGAAGACAGCTTTCAATCTTAGTGTTCATTATTTCATTCAGGATGAGGAATGTCATTTTCACCTTTTATTTTCTATGGTGTACATACTGTGAAACGCATACCAACTTTATACAGAGTTCAGGACATGGTTATTTGTAGAAAGCACATTCTGTAAAATGACATGCTGAGTTGATTTTCTTGCCAGTTGGTCTGAGTCAAGGTTGTCAAAAATGCAATGCAAACTTGGATTGTAAAATCCTAAGGAAATTCTTTTTCATGCATAGTTCAAGCACCTTAAAATACATGGTTCAAATAAAAATTTACATGTTTAAGTAACTTCAAAATATAATACAATTATTCATGTCCATAGTTTTTCATTAACTAACAATTCAAACATGTTTGAAAATTTTAAAAAATACAGAGATCAAGAACTCTACATTTCAATCATAATCAGCTCAAACATTAGATGATTCTGATTAAATTTTAGATGATCAATTAAAATTTTAAAACAACAAAATAAACTCTTCTGTAGTTTAAATTAAAAAAAAAAAATGGACAGTTGGACAAAATTTTAAATGATCTCCTGGTTCTGCACCCCATATATGAAAAATTAAAAAAAAGAAGCAGAGATCAAGAACACTACATCTCCTCCATTAGAAAGCCATTTAATTTTGTCAACAAGAAGGTGACCTTAAAACTGTAAAAAAGGATACTGTTCGGCTTGTAGCTATGCTAAGTTTGCCTATTAGTCAAGTTTAACTACCTGCAGGTCCATCTGAAAATAGGATTTCATCAAAGAAAAAACTTCAAAGCATATTTGAACCTCAAGATTGAATTATTTTCCCTTTAATAAAAAGGGAAAAAAAGAAGGGATAATGAGCATAACCAAATACAAGAGATAAGGAACATGAAAATGACATCAAGCTGATCAACACCAGCATAAATGAAAACAAAAGACAGATGCCCATGTCCTCAGAAAATGGTTAAGGGAGAACCATAGACCCAATTTTATCCTTGGAAAATGAATTAATTACTTTATAACTTCATTACTGTTGGATTTACAACATCCCAACTACTGACTGAAAAAAAAAACAGATTTGAACATCAGTGTACAGGGATACTATAAACCTTGTATTAATAAATAAACATATGAGTTTGGAAGGCTGTGCTCACTGTTCCTTAGGAATAAGCATAACAAAGTGAGAATAAGCATAACAATTAGAGAGTAAGTATGCATATAATTATGAACCCAATTATAAGAATTCATATCCCTGACAGAACACAGAGTAGCAGTTAACACTCAAGTGAACAACTTGTTTGAAAAAATAGTAACTTAAAGCTGAAAATGCTGTCAAATAAAAAATCATAGTTTGACCACTAATGGATCTCACATATCTAGCACATACCGGGCAATCCCTAGCACTCCTTTGAGTCAAGGCACAACCAAGGCAACAAGCATATACCTGTATGAAAATAATTTCAGAGAGATTGCAATAATTAACGAGTCACAAATAAAACAAGTTGAAAAAGGCAGTTACTGCTTAAGTCCTAAATATTCATTCTCCTGTACCTAAATATTCCCATAGATCCAGGATTTGGGTTTTCTACAACATTTTAATCTTTGCTAATTAGTAGAATATTAATTATCAGAAAGCAATGTAAACACTAAAACTGGCAATGAAAATGAAGAATTCAACAACTTAACCAGAACGAGAGATGGGGAGAGAGATATAGACTGTTCAAGAGCTAAAATGTCTAAGAATACAAGTGTACAGGGACAAAAACACAGATCAGCTTACGATGACTGGTGGAGAGTACGCTGCTGCTGCTGTCTGGACTCTGGATCTCACGATCCCTGGTGGAGGGATGCTGTTGATGATGGGAAAAAAAGAGAGGTGGGGTTTGTTGTTGGTGGTTGATTGTTGAACAGCTGAGAGAAAGAGGATAAGAGATGTGGAGGGCTGGAGGTGGAATTTGGTGCAGTGTATATATTTCAGTTGAAGTTCGTAAAAACAGTTTCAAAATCGTGATTTTACCTGATTTTAGTGAATTATTTCATAGAATTTGCTGGTCTTAACTCTTCTGTGCTATGTTAATGCTGCCACAATCTCCTGTAGCATCTGTGTTTATGTTTTTCTTTGTTTATTTGTGTTTTATCTCCATTCCATTGATGTCCTCAATTATTACAGAAAGCGATCCATCTAAGTTTGGCAATGCATCTGGTTTCTCTGGAAAGGAACAAATAAGTGGAAGCAATGGCACCATTGCTGGACCAAGCCAGGATACGGTATGGCTCAAATCTGTCTATGCTGAAAAAACTCCTCAATTGGAAAGATCAACTAGCTTCCATTCTGATTTGAATGATAAACGCCCTGTTGAGTCCGAGTTGTTGAGAAGTGCCCAAAAGGAGCCACTTTTTGATGAACTAGAGAGCATTGTCAGAATCAAACAGGCTGAAGCTAAGATGTTCCAAGTGCGTGCTGATGACGCTAGAAGAGAAGCTGAGGGCCTGAAACGAATTGTGATTGCAAAGAGTGAAAAAACTGAGGAAGAGTACGCTGGTAGATTCTCAAAACTGCACATAGTTGAGGCTGAGGAAATGCGCAAACAAAAATATGAAGAATTTCAGGCCCTAGAAAGAGCTCACCAGGAATACTTCAGTATGAAGATGAGGATGGAAGCTGATATTAAGAACCTCTTATTAAAAATGGAAGCTACAAAACGAAACCTCACCATGTAGTCCCAGCAGTTTAGGCATCGTCAGAGTAAATCTACTCTTTAGAACTGTACTAGTATGTGTATTTGCAATCTAGCAATATGGCACCCATTTGCTGTTTCACAGATTGGAGGTGCATCTTTTGGTCCATTTTGTTTCCCCCCTCACATCTAACATGAATTTGTACAGAAACTGCAAAACCTCTATATGTTGTAAGCCGCTCCCCTTTATGGAAGCAGTTTGAAAGAGATGATAGATCAGGTTCTCATAATTTGAAGGGATTCAAGTACTGTGCTTAGTTAACATAGGTTGTAAGCCGCTCCCCTTTTGGTTCGTTCCAGGATGAGTCTGCAATGGGAGGACAAATGATAATGGCAGTGCGAAAACAACAACTAATCAAGTCACCGTCGCCAAATTTTAGCAGCCTTTGTGATATCAGTAGGATAGAGTCAGAAGCCGAAGCCAGAGCCGAGGCAGATCAGCTATCTCTACATGGGCACTTCTTTGTGTGGTATTTTTCGTTAAAAAGCTAACATTTTGGCAATGTGGGTATTTATTTATTTGGATGTCAATTTTTAAATGGAAGGATTCCTTGAAACTTAACCGTAACTTACACTTGGATGATTACGAATACAACTATCATAAAATAGTCTGTATTATTCAGCTAATTCTCAGAATTTATTTGATGCAAATGATATGCTTCATTTTGGTTTTGAAATTGGAAAGTTTAGGAGATGGTTATTGGTCGGCGGGCGTGTCATGATGGTAAAAAATTTGTGATCTGTATAAAAAATCTCGATTTGAGTTAGAATATGTATTTTTTATAAAAATATAACCAGGATTTTACTCTTTGAAATTATAAAATAGACCCCCAAATAGATTTTTGCACGCCCGGCATCTCTTTTCCATCCATGTCCAGCATTTCATTTCCATCCATGTCATTTAATACCATGACATCATTGAAGAAAATTATTATCTATTTCAAATTAAAATAAAAAGTAATTAAAAAATGTTGTATTGATATTCGAAAAACAGAAAAGGCCAGGAAAAGAAGATAGGAGAGAGAATATATACTAATAAAATATCAAATTAATATTCTCAAGAACAATTGTTCCAAGGAAATCCTTTTCGGGACTGAAAGCTTTTCAGGTAATTTAGCTGACAGACAATTAATCAATGTTCATGGGGAAATGAGCTCCAGTTTCCCAAACCATGCAAACACCTAGTCAGAGTCTGAATCTTCACTAGCCTGTTCGAAGTCTGAATCTTCTTCACTGTCAGAGTCGCTCAACACATACCTAGTCTGCTTCCGGTTTGCCCTCTGCGGTCTTGCTTTTGCTGGAACGTCAATGGCAACGGCGCGTTCAGATGTAGAAGCTGGCATTGTTTCAGTTCCAGCATCGTCTTCCTTGTGAATTCCGGCCAATAAAGAACCACTCTTGTTGAATGGAGATGCCCTCATTTTCCTCACTTTCTTTTCTGGAGATATTCCCGCTCCTTCAGCAGGCTTCAACATTTCAGTTAGAAGCTTCTGGCCCAATCCCTGGGACTGCTTGCTGGCTGGCCCTCTCCTCTTTGTCGCTGCAGGTGGTTTGGCCGCCTTATCATTTGCAGCAGCAGCTTTTCTCCCCCCCTTCTTTTTTGTTTCTGGGACCACTTTCACTTGCACATCAAAGTCATCGTCAAGATCTGGTTCATCCTCACTATCAGAAATTACTGAAACAGCTGCTGGAGGCTTCTTCCTAGCAGCGTCTCTCCCAGCTGGTACTCGGAGCACACCAGTCTCCATGTCTGTGACAGCAAAACAAAGCAATAATCATTGATACAGGTAAAGATGTCCAAACACAAAAGTCTCCGCCTCAAAGTGTCCTTTCAAATTAACAGAGAAAAACGGGAACTCTCCAAGTTCAACCATTTCATATACTGGGAAATAAATTGGATAGAAAAACTCACCAGCTGATCGCTCAGGCGAAGAATCAAGTCTATATGCATCAAGTCGATCCTTCAACGATTCTATTTCATCATCCTCGTCCATAAGTGGAGAGGGCTTTTCCTGATGATGAACAGAAACAGGAGGTCTTAAGTTTCAAATAGCTCAATTCTGTTTGTGGGTGTGTGTGGCGGGGGAATGTTTTGGGTGTACCTTTTTAGCAGGAGCCTTCCTTGATCCTGCCCTTCCTTTGGGTTTCACTACCTCAGCAGCATTCTCTGACAGAGACAGAGATATAGAGTAAACATTTCAAGGTAATTTATAAGAACATGCCAAAAATAGATAATTTGGTAGAAGCATCTCTACCTCCCTGCTGATCTTTTTCCATTGAAGAACTGGATGATTTTCTCATGGTCTCAACAGATACTTCTTCATTAATGGCTTTCTTAGTGTACTTCCTTGGATTTTTAGGTGCTTGTTTAGAAACCTTAAAACCAGCCTCGCCATCTGCATCACCTTTTAATTTCCTTCTTGCCTCCTCTGCTTCAGCATCATATTTATCCAGCGCCTAAATGCATGTATTACATATGAATCAAAGATGTCACATCAAAGACAAAGAAAAAGGCAAAGAAAATGAAGAATCAAAGAGAAAAATAAGTAAATGAGAACGAGTAAAAATGAAGTTGTCTTTCGAGTTTTTGCACATACATCAAGTTGCATTTCAAGAGCCTCGAGATCTTTCACCCACAAAGCTGTTGGAGTTGTCTTTCTTAAAATGTCAACCTCTCCATTGAGCTTGTCATGGTCAGCACATAGCTGCTGAACCTTTTCTAGTGTCAAGGTTCCAATTGCCATTGACAGCAAATAGTCATAGTCACTAGCACGCAACCCAGAAACGTCAGGGCTGTCTTCTGCTTCTTCTTTATCATCAGCTGCCCCAGCAACAACAGCCTTAGATTTCTTCGGAATGGGGGTGAAACCTTTCTGGTGCAGCTCTAGGAACAAATCAGCTCTCTTCCTATTGTTCACAATGATTTCACCTCTCACAACTCCAAGGATAAACCTGACCTTGTTTTCCAGTTTCAACAACTCGAATTCTAGATTTTCCAGCAGAACTTTCTGCATTATTTATAAAAGCACTAATCAAACCTGTTGGGAAGTAGTTGATAAAAGTTCATTAGTAACCCTACGACTTGCCTTTCTTTTCTCGTAGTATTCAAGCCTCAAGTGGAAAAATTCTTCAAGGACTGCAGATAGAAAGATGAAAAGTGAGCATGCAAACAAGGTAATGGTACTTTAACAGGCTTAAATGACATCTAACTCATACTTTGTTCAGGGTTGTCATATTTTTTAATCACCCCTGCTGAATCAAAGAGGTTCATATTACTTGTGCTAATTGAGGTGGTTAATTTAAATTTCTTTAGCAAACCCTCTTGCTTTGCAGCCATCATGTTCTCTTCCGACAACTGAACTTCAAAAACCACAGCCGCATCATCACCATACTTTCTGAAATCCTGCAACCAGAACATTGTCCATGAGAAATTAGAAGCATTGAATAGTACACCTGTTAGATATCAATATTACCTTAACAAAGGGATCCTTTGGTAAATTGCCATTTTCATCTCTATTCCCCTCTGTAACAGAATTCAAAAATGCCCTGTAATCATCTGTCCACCGACGGATGGGTAGTTCAGTTATTCTGAGTGTTGTCTCATTGACTTCATTGATGACACCGTTGACTGTGTAGCTACAACCAGCTTCCTTTGATGCACCTTTTTCAATAGTTCCTTTAAAACCTCTATACCATGGATTCATAGGCTCCATCATTTCACCATTCAATAACCGTCTTATGTTTGCAACGACATCCCTTGGGTTATAGTTAGGGATGAAAGTGCTCCAGCCAGTGCCGATTCCTTCACAACCATTCACAAGGACCATTGGAATAATTGGCATGTACCTAGACGAAAAGGAAATTAGGCAACATTCTTAAATGTAACCTTGAAGGCACTCAGAATTTTTTGGGTTATTGAAATAAAACATTTACCAATTAGGTTCAATGGTTTGCCCATCTTCATCCAAGTAGTCAAGAAGGCCATCATCATCCTTTGGGAACAAGAACCTCGTAACAGGAGAGAGCTGGGTATAAATGTACCTAGAACTTGCATGGTCCTTGCCTCCCTGGGAAATGATGAAAACAGAAAATGAGAGTCAGATTAGTGTTCTATAATAATAACAACACACCTTGCTGAGGTTGATTTAACTTCAAAAATTGAGACATCATTTATCTTACCACACTGCGGGTGCCAAATTGACCATTTGGCAGAAGAAGGTTGATGTTGTTACTGCCAACAAAATCCTGTGCCATTCCAATAATTGTACTGGCAAGACTCTGCTCGCCATGATGATAAGCAGAATGCTCGGATACATAACCAGAAAACTGGGAAACTTTTGCTTCTTTGACAAAATTCCTCTTAAAAGAACAGAAAAGGATCTTCCTCTGACCAGGCTTCAGGCCATCAACCATTGAAGGAATGGACCTTTGAAGATCCGCCATAGAAAACAGTATAAGCTCCTTGTTAATGAAATCGCTGTACTTTATGAGCTTCTGGTTCTGATCTAGGTGAGTGCCAGGCTGCAAATTTTTTCTGAGAAACTAAGATCCCCGTAAAAGACAGTGGTTTCGTGCATTAAACATTCTTCTTTTGGTGGGGAAAGGGGTAAAAAAACTATTTAACAACAAATATGCAGAAAAACCAACCTCGTACTGCCGAAGCCAATTCTTCCTTGCTTCGATCTTCTTTTTACTAAACGCAAGCTCTATTGCATCCCCATCTTGCTCATCCATCCATATAAAGTCTTTCTTGTGCTTGTCAAGACTTTGAAAGTATGCTTTTCCTTCCTTGGATGTACTTGTTCCCAACCCCTGCGAAATTAATCAGCTATATTACCCCAAGATGGGAATAGCAATGACAAATTAACGCTGATTGATAATAATACATAAATATAGCCATGTATACCCAGATTCTATCTTTCATGTCAAATGAACAAACCTTATAGTACTTGATGGACCAGCTACTTGCATTTCCCGCCAAACTTCCTTTCCAGGATTCATACTCCGGCATGGAATAAAACGATAGAACTGTTCCGTTTCTATGAGTTGCCTGCATAAACAATTAGGCTGAAAATTACCAAAGTTCTTGAATAAAAATATCAACATTTCTGAGAGAGTGCTTAGTTATATGCACCAACCTTGACAATAGGAGTTATAAACTCAACCAAGAATGATGGGACTTTCAGTAATGAAGGCCAGAATGAATGAAGGAAATTGATCAGCAGGCCTTTAATGTGAGAACCGTCATGATCCTGTTTGAAGCACAAAACGTTAGCAAATATCTCCTCTAGGAATTAAGAGCGAATTCTATGGAGAATAAATCTAAAGGAAGCACTAACCTGGTCTGTCATTATCATCAGATGACCGTATCTCAAAGACTTGACATTACTATACTGCTTATCATGCTGCAGCCCAAGAATCTTCTTGATGCATTCAATTTCCTTATTCTCTTTGAGCTGTTTAGTCGTGGCTTCTCGCACATTGAGCAGTTTACCTCTCAAAGGAAAAACACCGTAGAAATTCCGTTCCATCTGAGACAGCCCAGCCACACCAGCTATCTGCATACATTCATTGCTGTTAAACAAAGTTGAATTGATGTTGCCACAGAAAACGTTATTGCTCATGGAACTTACAGCCAGAGCTTTTGCTGAATCTCCTTCTGTCAATATCAATGTACATTTTTCAGAGTACCTCCCTCCAGCCTCGTTGGCATCCTCGAGCTTTGGAACGTTAACCTTGGCTGTCTTTGTTCCATCAGTTTTCTTAAGCTCCTTGTTTTCCTTGAATTTTGCCCACGAGAGGAGGTTGTCGACGATTTCAGACTTTGCCACTGCAAATAAGATAATGATCATCATACAAGACTCAAAACCAACATCTATAAATAAAAAACCATAGTATACATAAAACCACGCAACACATGTAACCGACCTTTCTTCAAAAAGTCTTCAGAAAGTTCACATTTTGACCCAAAACTACTCTAGCGAAGTGTCAAAGTTTCCTTTGTTTGAGAATCAAAAGCAGGGTTATCAATAAGGCAATTGACAAAAACCCACAAATAATTCTTCACGTTATGGGCTTTGATGTTGGAATTCTTGTGCTTCTTGTTAACAGCATTCATCACATAATTAGTGATCTGATTAGTGACGTAATCAACATGAGTCCCACCCTTGATGGTTGCAATGCTATTAACGAAGCTGACCTGTTAATGAAACCCAATCAGCATACAGGAGCTTTACTGTGAAATATTTGCAAACAGCTTGGAAAAAAACTACGATCCATTCAAAAAGGTTCTCGATTACCTGCTGGAATTGACCTTCTGTGAGGCTCACACAAACCTCCCATCTCTCACCAACTTTCTCGTAGAAACTGCCCAGCACCAAAATACCTAATGAGCATCTTAACAGTGGAAACATTTAAAAAATTGATAGCTAGACAAACGATCATTAAAAGCAACCTTTTAGGGCGTTCTGAGCCAAGTTCTGAGGCAGAATTCAAGTACAAGTTAACATAATCTTGAAATGATTTGACAGGCACACGACTTCCGTTTAGCTCAACCTTCACAGTCTTTCCAAGGCAACCAGCCATGTCAACCACCCTTTTCTTCATCAAAGCTACCACATCTTCTTCCAGATGACTCATGCTAAACTTAGCCAAATCAGGCTTAAATGTTACCTTGGTCCAATTCTCACCCTCCTTGCACCTAGTTATCATTGGCTCAGATTTCCCCCCCATGTTGTTAGAGAAAACCTTTCATATCACAGCACAAACCCATATACATACTTAATAAGAGCATGTTAAAAGATAACCAAAACATCCACCATAAACAACACCATCTGTCCCTACAAAAGAAACTGCATTATTTGATTACCTTTATTCATGTGTTAAAACAAGCTACAATTTTAAAATTACACTTCTATCCCAGTTCACATATCACAGGCTCCAGCCAAAACCTTAATCTTCTTTCCCAGCAAAAAAAGAAAGAAAATGGAATTCAATTCTAGCAGATGATTCAAGAAAAGAACACCCCAATTGAATCAAAAGCTTGATTCGATCATTTAATAAGTAATTCTATAAAAAAAATATAACAAATGACAAAGGCATTAACAAAAACCAACATTACCTGCTTATACTTCTTTTGCCTTTTGCCATCAGCCGTCTCAATCACAAACTCGGTCGAAAAAATATTCGTAAGCTTTGCACCATACCCGTTTCTCCCGCCAGTGGTCTTTTTCTCAGCATCATCATAATTACTACTTGTCAACAAATGCCCGAAAATCAATTCAGGCACGTATACACCTTCCTCCTTGTGTATCTCCACCGGAACCCCATCTCCATTGTTATAAACACTAACCAGATTGTTCTCTGCATCAATCACAACCTTCAAGGAGTCCATTTTCGGGTCTCTCTGCTTATTATCCGCTGCATTCACCAAGATTTCATCAAAGATTTTGTAAAGACCTGGCACATAGGTGACCGATCTGTGCACTATTTTGTCATCCTCGTAGACCCAGAGGGTCTGTGCGTGCTTCTCGATTGACCCGATGTAGGTGTCGGGTCGCAGAAGAATGTGCTCCAATTGAGACTTTTTCTGGTAGGTTTCTTCGATTGTCTTCCCCTGGTTCATGTTTACGCTGTTGCTTGTTGCTAATGGGACTTTCTTGGTTGCTGCCGCCATTGAAGAGAGAGAAATTCACGAATTAGTGGGTTTAACAGAAGAGATGAGTGAATCTTCTGTTCGTGTTAGGGTTTTTGAAGAAGATCTTTGTAGAAAGGGAGAGTTTAGGGCTTCTTGCTAAACAAATAGAGAGGCTTTTCTGCGATGGATTTTATTTTAGGGTTTTGTTTTTTCCAGAGTTAGAAAGTGAGGGTTTTAGTTTTGAGAGAAAAAAGACACAGAGATGGTGTCTGGAAGCGAAACGAGGGAAGGAGATGGATGAAGCGCCTGTTTGGGAGAGCGGTTGCGGTAGCTTTTCAAAGTACTTTTCGTGCTGAAATACATCAAAATGATGTTTTTTTATTTTTTAAAAATCATTTTTGATATCAGCACATCAAAATGATATAAACACATAACAAAATTTCATTTAAAATGCAAAAAAAAAAGAAATTGAAATTTAGCAAAAAACGAGTTGCACCTCACAGCCAAACAGGTGCGAAGGATTGGAAAAGGAGCAGCCAGAAGAGATCTAACGGTCGAATGAGTTTGAATTTTGAATTTTGGGAGGGAATTTGAATTTCTATGATTGGTAAAAAGGGTTTTGAGGATCCCACGGTGTAGGATTGATCTTGTGATCAAAACCCGAAAGAGGGGAGCTCTTGATGGACAAAATTATCTGGTGTATCTCGATAAGTGGGTGCTCTTGATGTTCTTCATGCTTGGTCATCATCGTGTGGCACGTGGCGCAAGGTTACTGGATAGGATTTTTGGGTTTGAGGACTGTTTGGGGGAAGAAATCAAGGATCAATGATCTGGATCCTGATAAATGGACCCTTATCAACATTTTGGACTTTATCAGGGCTAAAGTCCAAGAAGCTTTTTGATCCACGAAATTCTGAGAGTCCATCGGAATACAGGATACTAAAAATTCTCGAGCCCTTTAACCTAATAATTATGGGGGTGGGTTTACAATTCACGACTTATCATCTAAATCCACGATAAAAGAGAGATTATTTTTATCATCTGCTTGATTCCATTTTGCTCAAGTCAAATAGTGTTTTTATTTTTAAAATATATATATATATATATATATATATTTATGATATCAATAATATCTTTAAATGTACTGTTGAATCATGATGAGATTTTACGAGGAGTCTCCTTATGTATTTTTGTATCTCAAATAAAAATTTTAGGTCACTACAAGTTTAGAAGAGTCTTGCCATACAATGATATTTTCATGATAGCGCTCAAATTTTTAATTCTGTTTTACAAGGTTATTTTTTGTGTTTTTTATTGATTTTTTTTCAATTTTATCATTCAATAATAAATTTATTGAGAATTAAGTTTCTTAATTTTATTTATTATAGTCTTGTAACTCGAGTCAAATATTTAGAAGTTAACTAATGTTAAAAATATCATCTTAATATTTTTTAAAAAAGATATGTCATGTTGAGTTTTTTCTTAAGTCAAGATATATTTTTAAATTTGTTCAGCTCCTACTTTTTTACTTGTGTTTTAAATTTGAATTACATAATTTCAAGTTAGTTTATCTTTCAATTAAAATTGAAACTACATTTCTTGAATTAGAATTTTGAAATATATATATATATATATAACACAACTCTGAAATGGTAGCCAAAAACACTTTGAAACTACAACATATGCTTCTAGTTGAAGAAATAGAACGTTAATTGGAACATAATTGACAACCCTATACTAATGAGCAGAGTCGACCTTTCTCGTCCTTGATTTTCCTAAAAATTCTTTCTTTGTGAAGCCCCAAACCCTTTCCTATGTCTTAAATTTCTTATTAACTAATATAGAAACTAGATATAAAGAGTCTTTATTAGCTTAATTAAGGTAGAGATCAATAGTTTGAGATACAGTTCTAAAAAATCAAAACTCGCAAGATATGTGACAAAGTAAAGTAAAGACTTGATCTTCCTTTTAGATATTAAATGATAGAGTGATAGTATTCAGATCTATTGGCGAATGTAGTTCTCTGAAGACAAGGCATTGAAAAATAAAGTAATGCAAGAAGCCTATAAATTAAAACTTGTGACATAATGTAGAAGTACCAAGATGTGTTGGGATATAAAAAAAAATTATTGCTAGCCAAATATGAAAAGAGAAGTGATTGGGTATATGGTCAAGTGTGGAGTATGCCAACATGTAAAGGTGAAACACTAAAAACTTGCAAGGCCTTTACAACCACTATTTATGCTCGAATAAAAATGAAAAATTATTACTATAGATTTTGTGTTAGGATTACCTAGAGAAAAAGAGGCAGCGATGTTGTTTGGGTCATTATAAATCGATTAATTAAGTTTGTTTTTTACTTATCAATAAAGGTGGAAGACTTCGTTGATAAATTGGTAAAATTATATATGAATGAAGTAGAGAGATTACATGAAGTGCCCACGTTAATAGTTTTATATCGAGATCCCAAATTTATCTATCATTTATAGCCAAGTACTCAATATGTTATGGGAACAAGGTTGAATTTGACATGGGTTTTCATCCTTAAATTGATGGACAATCTAAAAGAGTAATTTAGATATTGAAAAATTTGCTAAGAACATGTATATATTGTAGTTTGGTGGTAATTAGAAGGATTACCTACCTCTTGTAAAGTTTAACCACAATAATAGCTACCAAGATACAATAAGAATGGCTCTATGTGAAGCTTTATATGGTAAAAGATGTCAAACATAAATGTGTCATGAAGAAGTTAGAGATAAAAAAAACTAATTCGGCTTAGGTTTATACTTTATACAGATTACTTCCGTTAAGATAAAGATTATAAAAGATATAACAAATGATCTCAGATAAACAAAAGAGTTGTGCAAATAACATAAAGAAGATCTATGAGTTCAATATTAGAGATAATATATTTATAAAGGTTACCTTGTGGGAATATATGTAAACATTTGGAATGAAACAAAAATTCACGGTGAGATACTTCAGACCTTTTGAGCTCACTAAAAACATAAGACTAGTAATCTATAACTTGTTTTTGCCTTCATGTTTGGCCTAGATCCATGACATGTTTCATGTCTCTTTGTCATAAAAAGGCTGGAGTGGATCCATCCTGACTTATATCTAACAATTCCCTCTAAAAAAATGATAAGAATTTAACATTAAAAGTGAATTTGATAAAGGTTTTGGATCACAATATGAAATATTTTAAAAGTAAAATGATTTTCATGATAAAAGTGTTATAGAGAAACTCCAATATCAAAGAAGACTTATGGGAAAAGAAATAAAAAAATAAGAAGAAAATATCCTAAACTATTTTTAGATTTGGGTATGAGACCCAAATTTTAAGGGTTACATTTCCTTTTAAGAAAGGATAATGAAAAAACTTGGGTAAAACTTTTTTCAGGTGAAAATAAAAAATATTTTATATGGAAATGAATCGGGTTTGATAAATAAAATAAATTTAGATAAAAAAGATGGGTAAAATTAGATAAAGGAAAATTTTAAAGGCCATAAATTATTAAAAAAGAAACCTAGGGTGACGAAATAGAAAGTATAAGATCAATAAGGTTAATGTGCAATTAATATAATTTGTTTATTATAAATATCTATTTTCTCTCTCATGCCCTGCTCTATCTCCTTTCCAACCCAACGTCGTCCTTGCTACAAGATTTGATAGTAAATCACTGAGGAGAGATAACTTTCCTCTTATCCATGCCGACCTACATTATTAATCACATTGCATTTTTAGATAAATCACAGGTCATAAGCAACCATTACAAGTAGTTCATCTATCATTTTTCATTAACTCAAAATCGATTAAAGCAAGCCTAGATGAACCAGCCTAACCTATAAAAAGCAAGGATTCCTAACAGGGAGTAATGAAAGAGGCTTGGTATTCATTAAGCAAGCCAAGGCTTTACTTACATGGTACCTCTTATTAGCCCAGGCTAACTATTCGAGTTTCTAGTTAGTAGCGATTCATTATAGAATCCAAAAGCAAAAACCATTGAGGGAGGAGTCTTACTCTTTTTAACAAGTTTTCCTAAACCAAGATATCTTTAATGGATTTGATTTTTACACCAAATCAAAGGGAGAGAAATTGTTTGTTTTTTTTCCTAATTCTTGTATGTCTGCAAATGAGGAGACATCTTGTAATTTATACTCTAATATTGTTTGCACTTCAGTTAAGTTCCTATATAATAAAAAGCTTAAAAGAGAGTATAAAGGATATATAAGTAATCAAAATATGAGATTGAATGTTTTTGCGGGTTATTTCGAATAAAACTTTAAGGTTATGGTTTTGGAAATGATGAGAAAAATGAAGTGGACGGAACCTTGGTTTTCTTACATTCATCACTTGAATCATTATCTAATTAAGGTAAGAAATATAAGAGAAATTAATTTAAATGATTTTATGAGTTTTGTTATTGGGTAATTTTTTAATTTCAATATATATATATATAACCTCCCTTATACTTGTAGATTCAACAAGAAAAAAATTAAGAGATTCATAAATTTTGATGCAATTGTCTAGATTTGTATGGAATCGTAATTATATTAATGTTAATAGATGTCTATGATTAAAAAAAAAAGATTCAAAAGAAGAAAAATGCTCATTTAAATTTTATGGTTTTGACCGATGCTTGCTAAAAGAGAAAGGATTTTAATTTTTTGAGCTTATTAATATGAAAGACTATGTTAAAATGAATTTGATTAAAACATCAAAAATTACTTTAAAAAAATAATTGCAAAGAAACAAAAAAAAATAGAAGTTTACCTTTTTGGACAAAAAATTTAACCAATCATATGTGTAAATGTATAAAGTTTTGTCGATTAAAAGTGAAATGAATGAAAGAAAAAGAGACATTTATGGATGACTATAATGTGGAATTTTTTATGCAAGTAAAGTGAGAATTTATAATTTACATGGAGAATAAAATTGATATTCATGGTAGATAATGAAAAAAATGATACATTGATTCTATCTACATAAAAAAAGGTAGTAGGGCTTAATTAGTAAAACAAAACTAGTTTGAAACTTTAAAGGGACCTAATAAAATTATCTCAATATTATTTACAATCTTTTTTTATTGTAAATTGTTTTGAATTGAAAAACAAACAAAAAAAAAGCTGGAGAAACCAATTCCATATGCAATTGGACGAACACCCCTAGTAATGGGCAATTAAAATATCCAAATGATTCAGTAGTAGAATAAAAGCTTGGTTTAGGCTTGAGATGACCTTTCTATATTCATATAATTGCAAACTTATGATATCAATTTGCAAAGATAAGGGTAAAGTAAGAGAGAAGTTGTTTGTTAAACAAGGATTTTGAATACATATATATACTTACACGTGGAAGATATGATATTAAATGATTATCGAGTGTAAAGTTGATTACACTTAATGTAAAAGAAATCTTCAAAAAATTTGCAGCATCGTGCCAACTAGTTAATTCATGAATATATATACTTTTGCCTAATCAAACCATGTATTTTGAACAATGAATATTTTGTGGCAATATAATTTTCTTTTCAAAATTGAATTTGTTTATCTAAGTCAATCATGAATATTTTATCTTTGGAAATTATTTCCTTTTTAAGTATATTTATATTTTTGTTTTATTCCTCTATAGACATATTTTTATTTTATTTATTTTAAAAAAACATACATGTCTTGAATTATATTGAATTTTAAGTATTTGACGTATTATATACCATCATTATGGAATTCTATGATACTAGTTATATTGAGTAAATATTGAAGAAAATAGAAGGTTAATGTCAAGTCAAGTTCAGTCTAGAATGATGAGACAAATATTGTAATTATTGTTTGTACGTTGTTAATTTATTGAGTTGATAACTTGATATTAAAAATATAAAGAAAACTTTGTTAGGGTCTTTATAAAAAGGCTCATCGAGGATAGTTTAGTCTTTTTACATTTAAAAGGCATGATATAAAGACTACATTACTCTCACATGCACAAAATATTGAACTTACATTAAAGGGTTTTTTTTATGTTTTCATATTGTTTTTTTTCTTGGAATAAAAGTTGGGAAGGGATGATTTGGGCCTTTTCTCTCTCTTGCATGTTAAATAACAAGACATACCCCTATATTTATGGTGTTTTCATTTCAGTCTCTGAGCTTTTAATTATTTTGTATGGTCTTAATTTATGTTATTTAAGTTTTGATTTGTTTCAATTGTATCCTTCAATGGAAATTGATTATATATTGTGTTTTCATTTTAGTCCTTATTTTTTTTAATTTTGGGATTGATTTTCAATCCTTGATATTTTCAGTACATAAGTTTTGATTTGTTCAATTTTGTCCTTTGACTTAAATTAATAATATATTTGGTTTTCATTTCGGTCCTTATACTTTTAATTTTTTATTTTAATTCCTTTTTTTATATTTCTAAAATAGTTTCTATTTTTGTCCATGTTTATATATATGTGCTCTTAGCTTTGGTTTTTAATTTTTATTATTTTCTTATTTGTTCAGATTATATTTAAAAAAAAAATAGTTTTTAAATTTTATTTGTGTTTATGATCATTTGAAAATTGATATTTTTTTTTGTCTCCTTGTTCTTTCTTTTAGTTTTTTTTCAAGTCAAATGATTTTTTTTTAGCTAATAATTTTTATTTTTGTTTTATCATTTATTATATTTTATGTTTGCTCTTTTGTTAAAGTTTTTAGGTTTTTTTATTCTTAGATGTAATTTTGTTTTTTTCATTATTAACACAATAATAATAATAATAATTTAGTTTTTTTTCTTGCTTTCTCTTTTATTAATGTTTTTTTTAAAAATTTCTCGGAGGTAATTTAATAATTTTTATTGTTTTAGCAGTAATAATAATAATAATTTTAGATATTAAAATTTTGATATTGTTGTTGTTAAAATAGAGTATATTCATATATTTTATTATATTAAACCTTACATTTACAAATATCATATTTTATTTTTGAACTAATAAATTTTATTAATTATTTTACTTCCAACCATTATAAATTGCTCAGCCAGCAAGTTATTGCAAACTAGTTCTCCACTAAAAGAAATCCAGGAGAAGATCCGCACCGCCAATGGTCATAGCATAAAAGAACAAAATAGAGATGGGGACATGCCAGCTGAAAGATTGGGCAGGATTTAACTCAAAGATCGCCCCGTTGATACGGGCCCTACTTCCTTTTCTTAAAAAAATATTAAAACCTTAAGCCCATTTATTAGCACTGTACGGACAATCTACTTGATGGACCCATCTGTGGGCCCGTTGTCATCTACTTGATGACAAGGTTACGTGGTTATTAAAAACCGCGGCTATTTTTTGAAATCATTTCACAAAAACTCTTACACTTATCCAGTTTGGAAGTGCGTTGCAATCGACGATTTTAAAAAATTTGATTTTTTTTATTTTAAAAATCAGTAATTTAGTATTTTTAGATTATTTTAATGTGATGATGTCAAAAATAATTTTTTAAAAATAAAAAAATATCATTTTAATATATTTCAGCATGAAAAACACTTTAAAAAACTACCGTAATCACACTCCAAAACAGGCGAACTCTTGCAATTAGCTCGAAGTAGAGCGATGGACATTAATTAAAATTCCGATATAAGTTTTTTTAAAAATACTTTTTATTTATAAATATATTAAAAAATATTTAGTTATATTAGCAAAATAATTTGTTTAAAAATAAAAATAAACGGACTTGAAGAAAAGGATAAACTGTTACAAATTACCGTCGTTTTATTTCTCGTGTATTTCCATCACTAAAATAAACCCAAGAGAGATGATGTCCAAAATAATTGGGATTCGAGTCAAAGATTTCCCAGTCGGTATGGGCTCTTTTTGTGCTTTCGCTTTCAGCTTTTTTCATAGCCATGGCCAAGTCATCAGCTAAATCTGAACCACCTACATAGGGACCCAGCTATGGGCCCATGAGCACATGCTTGCTAATTTCTCCACCTGGCGGTGCACCAACCTCCTCTCAACCAGGAGTCGTATCGTTATTCACACGATATGGGCTAAACGATGTCGTTTGACTGCAAAACAATATATAAATCAACGAATTTTGTCATTAAAGTACTTAATTGACACGGTCTAATAACATGTATATATAAATCAAAATCAATATATTAAATCGAGAAAAAAAGGCAAGGTGGCAGATAATTAAAACTCATCCGAAAAAGAAATATATTAATTATTGATGTCTGTGCATTTCTTCCAGATAATTGATGGTGATGGAAGAGAATATAGATTTGGGCACCGACGGTGATGTCAAGTCCAGCAACATCGGCGATGATTTTGTATTGTAGGATCCTTCTCGACACCAGGTGGACGTGGACTAGATGATACCGGGCCAGATGGCTCGCACCATTCATGGGCACATGTAAGGAGGGCATGCTGCTGTCCATGCCAGGATGGAATCACGCTGTGTGAAGAGACCTTGCCCTAATTACAATTTACAGCTGAAACAACACACAAACGTATTTTTTAATATTTTAGTGGATTTTGACACTGCATTAATATATTTTTGAAAATTATGATATTTTTTATTTTAAATTGAAAAACAATTTGGCGTTTTTAGATCATTTTAATATTCACGGTCAAAAATAATATTTATTTTAGTAATAAAAACTTATTTATTAATAATATTCATTAAATATTTTATTAGTAAATGTAATATTTCATTAATGATTTTATAATAAATATAAAAATATTTTCCAAGGAAAATTACAAAGTTGTTATATCATAAGATTTTTATTGCATCAAAGCATTGTTCCTAAATATTCCAGGTAAACTCTCTATTAAAACCCGATATTAATTAAAGTTATTTAGACTAGTATATATTATGTTTTTTATTTTATGAGCGGAAATAATTATTCTCGCAAGTCGGAGTATGAAGGTGCATAAAACTAATATATAAATGTTTGTTGGGTGATATGTACACTAAATTAATCCGCATTAGAATTTTATATGGAGATATCATTTGTGTTTACGAATAGGTTCGCGTGAAGATCATGAAAGTGATCCTTAAACTTGAAACCATTAAGTTATATATTACATTTCATACTACAATATCCAAATCAAAGCATTATTGATGAATGAATAGTAATTACAATGAAAAACTTATAAGTAAAACCTTACGTCAAACCACTCATAATTTTCTTAATATTTAAGGATCATAACAAATTACTAGACATTATACTTAATTTTTCAATATAAATCAATCAACTGTTAAAATTAATGATAATTTAATTTATTCAATATTATTTTAAAATAAATTATAAAAGACATAATAAAAAAGAAAATATAATACAACTCTGAAAAATTGTTTCATTTATCATATTTTAGTGTCGTAGAAGTCTATAATGAATTTTACAATGCTCTCTCTATTTTTTTTAAATAAAAAACCCATTAATTTAATTAAATTAATTTAATATGTATGTCTATTTCTTTTATCATTTGTTTGAATAAAAAATATTTTAATAAAAAAATTTAGCAAACACAACCAAATAATATATTATATTGTAAGATTAAATATCTTAATCTACTTATTTCTATGGATATTTTCAGTTTTTATTCATGATTTTTTTGTTAATTTATTAATACATATAGTTCTTGATTTGTTATATTATATTATATATATGCATGAACTATTTTATTTTTACTTAGAAGTCACTATAAGACCATGTTAAAAAACCTGTAATAAAATGTGGGAAATGTCTACTTCCTTGCCTCTGGAGAATTGTGCACATGCTACACCAATGGACCCACGAACGGAAATAATGGCTGGAATTCTACATAAACGCCGGTGCCATGGAACGTGGAGAAAAGTGCGGATTTTTGAGAGAACAGAGACAGATCGATCAGATCTTGTAATAACCTTTTTTCGCCTTTTCTCACACTGCCCCTGTTCACTTAGCTCCCTCAACTTTGTCATCTTCTCGCTATAAATATAACCATTTCCTATCACTTTTCCTCTCCCATATCAAGAACACTTCACCTCTCTGCTTCTGAACACAGAGCCTAGCTTGAAAATGGCGCTTAGGATTTCACTTTTGCTCACATCATTCCTGCTCTTCACTGCCTCTGCTTTAGCTGCTACGTACATGGAAGGTAATGCTAGCTAAGTCTTACTTTCTCTGTTTAATGTTTTGACCCCATTCAATTGGCTTAGACAAGGAAGATTTAGCGTGATAGTCACAGTGCGATCATTCGAGTTGGGGAGTTTTTGTGCTCTGTTCTCTCTTTTTGCGTGTATGATATGTGCTTATAGTGCAAAATTGACATTGTATGTTGGGTTCTTGGCAGCGAATGCCTTGTTTAATCTGTTAAACTAAAGGTCGAATCTTTATGTTTCATGCTTATTCAACCTTCTTTCAGGGGTTTAATGTTTGTTTTATTTCCATTTTCAAAGATTCCCAAAAATAAAAGGTAGATTGATTTTTAGTTTCAGAGCGGCCAACAAAGAAAGAGAGATTCAGATTTGGTTCTCTACATTCTCCAGCACGTTTCTTTGCTGAGTACTGATTTCACAGTCTCGTTTTAACTCGGTTTGATCTCTTTCTCCAGGCTTTCTTAAAAATGGCAACTTTGAAGAGAAACCAAAACCTGGTGCGATCAAGAAAACAGTCCTTCAAGGAAAATATGCGCTTCCCAGCTGGGAAATCAATGGCTTCGTAGAGTACATCTCTGCTGGGCCACAACCTGGTGGCATGTACTTTAATGTGGCTCATGGTGTCCATGCAGTGAGGCTAGGCAATGAGGCCTCAATTTCTCAATCAATAACGATTAAAGCAGGCTCTCTATATGCCCTCACATTTGGTGCTTCAAGAACTTGTGCCCAGGATGAGGTGCTGAGAGTCTCAGTTGGGACCGTGTTTGGTGACCTGCCATTGCAGACACTGTATAGTAGTAATGGCGGAGACACTTATGCTTGGGGATTTAAACTCAATTCCACTGTTGCTAAAGTGACATTTCGCAATACTGGAGTCCAAGAGGACCCTACCTGTGGACCACTCATTGATGCAGTTGCTATCAAGGAGCTCTTTCCACCAATGCCCACAAGAGGTAATGAAAGCTAATTATTATTATAATGTCCTGTTTTTGGTATGGTGGCGAATTTGCTGGCCGGATGCTTTGGTTTCGTTTTTGTGATTTCTTATCTGATTTAGTTTTGCTAGTTCGTTTTCTGAATCACTTGTTTCGGTGGGATTGTATGTGTAAGGCTGTTGCATGTGCACACATTATCTTGCTTGCTTGGATCTTCAAGTTTCAACGATTTACAGCTGATAGCTTTCCACAGACATTGTTTAGTGGGTCTGAGACTTTTCTTGGTCTGTTATCTGGTTGGTTTTTGAAGATAAATCAGTTGATTTGATATACTATCACCTTGTCAATTTCGTCCAACAAAAATCACCTATCATCCATATAAAGTTCTTTACACCTCCCTATTCTCTTTGAATGGTTGCAATTAGTGACCAAAATATCTGTGGAGTTGATAATTAAACATGTAAAATCTTCAAAATGCATCTGCATCTGCTTATAAACGAGTCTGATTATAGCTTCCCTGGTGTCATCGATGGCTGTAAATGTAGATAACCTTGTAAAGAATCATGGCTTTGAGGAGGGTCCTCATCGGTTAGTCAACACCTCGAACGGTGTCCTCCTCCCTCCGAGACAAGAAGATCTCACATCTCCACTTCCCGGCTGGATGATCGAATCACTTAAAGCCGTGAAGTTCATCGACAAAAAGCACTTCAATGTCCCATTTGGACTCGCTGCTGTCGAGCTTGTTGCCGGAAGAGAAAGTGCAATTGCCCAAATCCTCAGAACAATTCCCGGCAAAGTCTACGGTCTCACATTCACCATTGGGGACGCAAGAAATGGTTGCCATGGATCAATGATGGTCGAGGCATTCGCTGCTAAGGATACCTTCAAAGTTCCCTACGAATCCAAGGGAAAGGGTGGATTCAAGACCGTAAGTTTCAAGTTCAAAGCCATTACAGCTCGGACAAGAATTACGTTTTACAGTTCATACTACCATACTAGCATTGATGACTTCGGATCCCTTTGTGGTCCTATACTGGATGAAGTTAGGGTATTCCCTACTGCTTAGATGTTATCTCCACCGGTAGAAAACTACCCCTTGGTTGTTTTTATACGCTAGTCACATCATCTGCAGAGAGGCACGTGCTTCGTTTTCTTCTTCTTCTGATCTAGGGCATGTGGTCTTTTATTGCATGATGTTGCCATCACGTGGTGTCGGCAGAAGGAGCCTTATGATAAGAGGGTAGTAGAAGCTACGTGATTTATTTCCTAGGACATGTAATGGCAGCAACTTTATTTACTCAAGTGTGTATGATCTTTCAAAATTCCAAAAAAGTCAAAACTAGACTTGTGCTATGACCACGTGAGCAGTCCATCAATATGGTTAACACTTGACAGTAAGCTTTTTTTTTTCCTGAATGGTGAGGGTGTCTTCCTTCCAAATCAGATTTTAAAGCATTTTATTGGGATTCAAACCTGGAAAATAAAATAGAGGGCAAATCCAATTATTAATCACAACAGACCTTCATGGTAATGATAATGATAACCAGAGGTTGATATCAAGTTTAAACATTGTGATTGTTAATATGATTGATTACTGGAAGTTTATATAATCATTAACTCGTAAGATTAATCGAGATACACGGAAGCTAGCTTGAATACCTACATTATTAAAAAAAAATGATAACTAGAGGCAAACTTTAGGGTGTTTCAATCAATGGTGATTAGTGGAACAGCCTCACATACTGAAATTCCAAACGAATATCAGAACCTGATGGACAAACCCATTGTCTTTGAGATTCAAAATAAAATACCAGCTGTCTGGGACTCAACATGGTCAATTCAATCTACAAGTGTTATGATGAATCAAAAACTACAAATTTCAGGATGGACCGATGTTGTGCTTGAAGAAAAAAATGGTTTCTTTGTTCATCATCACATGCGACTCTCTCTCTCTCTCTGAAACAGAAGAGACCAAAAGGCCCAAAAACATCAGCGGCATTACTCAACTCGTTCATTACATTCATACATTCAAAGCCCATTTTTTAACAAATAAAAGTACTTTAAAAAAAAAGCGTTCTCAATATTCATCATTAACTGTCATCCAGGATCGTCTGACAGGAAAAAGAGAGTAATTTCACAGAGAGGTGTGTGAAAATAATTATTTATCATATCAATAATGTTAATACATTTATTTGCAGATGGCAATCTTGTACAGAACAAATACACGGAACCCTGCCAGTCAACTGGGATAGTGTAATTAGCCCCTATCCAAAAAATGTTATGACATAACTGCCATGATAAGCTACACAGTTTCAATAGGAAAATTACCGAGTTAACTTTGCTTCACAAGATCATTTTCTCAAAGTGGCTATGATCCACTTATGGAATGCCTGATATAGCTGTCTTCACTGACCTACATCCAAAGTGCCCACAAGGCACTTCTCCAGCAAGAATTCAGCATTCACCCAGGCATGGTATTTGTCTGAAATAAAGAGTTGAGGATTGCAATTTGTGCAGCAAATTTCAACAATTTAAAAACATAAATCTGGTCCATGCATTGGAAATCTGTTCCTTTTCACCCTTGAAAGCACAATCATGAAGGACATCTTCATTAAGATAGACATCAGCTTTTACGAAACTGATAAGACTTTTCCAAGGATTGAGCTTGGCCATAGTTAGTAAGGTCAGTGGTGAAATAGAGGATAACTCACTGTTGGATCATCCAGTTTAAATAATAGCTTCAAAGAAAAAATAATGCATAAATTCATCTTTAGATTCACCAAGAAAAAAAACCCATAAAAGGATACTGAATAAAGATGTACAGTCTTTTCCTACTGCCTTCATCAGTATATCAGCACCTGAAAAAAGGGAGTTTGTCACATGATCATAGCAAGCAATGAGAATATGAAACTCTAACAAATGGCAGCAGCACAAAGACCACCTGGCAGTGGCTCTTGAAATGAAAAAAGCTTCCATAACTAAGCTGTACTTCACTATTTTAGTTCTGGCATGGGAGGCAAACTTTTGCGAATTATATGAAGATCGTTATGCAATTGAGGAACATCACCTTATGGTGCTTCGGGCATGGTTAACTAATCATCGTGATCTGTGTGACCATAAAATGTGCTTGTGCATGCGATTATACATGTCTAATTCAAACAACTACTAGTCTAATACATGTAAATCATATACAATCTGGAGATATTGTAAGAAGCAACAGAAATTAAGTCATTCAATTTTAATTAAGGAAAAAAACTAAAATCACAAAATATTTTATACATGGACATAAGATAATGCACACACCTCCTGGATGAAAATTGAGGTATGGTGACAAATTGTACACACGACCTTTTAAAACAGTCCACATGGATCCTTCTGTTTGGTGTTGTTTAACTTCATCCATGGGAATAAGCCTTTTGTTGGACTGTCCCTTCAATCCTGGAAGCACAATTTATAAATCATCAGGTGAAAGCTGAAAAGCATTCCAGTTGTCACATAGGTGAAATTAAAAACACTCAGATGTTATTTTCATCAGTTCACAAGACGAAGCACTTCACAAAGGAAAATCTAGTTGTCACTAAAGCACAACAAGAGGGATGGCAGAAAAGTAAGGGGCATGATTTGAAAATATATTAAAACTTTCAAAAATAAAGATCTCAAATGCCTAGTTAAAACTTAGCTATGCAGAGTGCAGACAACTCCTTTCTAAGAGGAAAATGAAGAAAGAAAAGAAAAACCTATGTAGACACCCACACTTCTACCCACAAACAATATAACTAGACATAAGGCACCTTCCATGATGACATTTTTCTATAATCAAACAGATCATGGATGTAAATTTGACAATCAAATGTCTTCAAAATATGTTGACATATGATGTGTAAGTATCATTGTTTTGCACACATAACCATGCAAGCAGAGATGCAGATGAAAAATGTTTTAAAGCCTTGTTTAAACAGAAAGGCCCACAACATACATGTACATCAAATGCTCATATTTTCATGTGAAGGTGTTCAGACCCAAGGTGGATTTTGAGCATGATTGCCATACATCCCCCAATAACTATGCCAGCTCAGTAAATTTGCATAAATTAAAACATGTTTTGCCATGAATACATGTTTGCAAAGTTAGTGTGGAATCTTGCTAAGACCAACACCTGCTTATATTACAAGGAGAAGAATCTCAAGGTGTGAGCATGCTTCTCAATTGATCCTTACACAATGAGATACAACAGGGATATTAATAAATCCTTCGAGGGAAACTCAACACTCTAAGGCTTTAAAGATGGAAAATAGCAATGATGCAGGACAAGTTAAAAAAAATCCAGACAATTTGTCAAGTTACCGGTAAGAATCCCACATTAAAACCATAAGGATACAGAAAAAAGTAAAGAAACACATTGACAACAAATTCACAATTTTATACCTGCAAGATCAGGATGAGTTCGAGTGAGTTTAAGCCAATCCATTTGGCTAAACCCTTTCTCAAACGGAACCTTACTTCGAACCACTGGCTTCCTAGCAGAAACTTTCTTTTCATAAAATTTCTCAGCTGAAGTTCCAGCATTTCCAGATGCCACTTGTCTAGGAACTCCATTTGACTCTCCTTGAGCCGATGCATCAATAACATTGAAAGACAGAGAACCAACAGTTCTCTCGTTCTTGGAATCAGCATCACGAGGTAAACTATCTCTCCACACACCACCACCCTGACTGCTATTAGTACCGTTGGAAAACCCATCTGTAATAATTATGCCTCCAATATCCGATGCAAGATTCTCCGCCTCAGGTCCATTTTTTTCAACAGGCAATCCCGCCTAATTTCATGAACATAAATTATAAGGACTCCGGGTAGTCGAAATGATTTCATGAAAAACAAAGGGTGACTGTAATTAAATAACTAATTAAAAAAACAAGGAAATCGGTGCAAATATAAATACCTGGCAAAAGGTGAAATCATCGTCATTATCCATTTCACGCTAAATTTAATTATATATAAAAAAATAGCTCAAGCAAGATAGAATGTCCTGGCAAGTCGTACAACAATGATCAGCTGCAGTTATTCAATCGTTTATAGATGCAAATTAAGCGATAAATGAACTAATTTAGCTGAACTTGACGCCTTTTTTTAATTGTTTAGGTATATGTAAACAGCAACAGCAGCAAAAAAACAAAAAAAAAAAAACGCAGAAACGGAATTCAAAATTATCAGAAACCAAGTGAAATACTTACAATAGGAAAGAGCTCGTGAATCGGTGTAAAACGCAGATGGTGGTTGAGAAGATCAATTGATTCCTCTTAATCTGTTTCCTGCAGTCAGAAGCTAGAGGGAAAAGGGTTTATTCGTTTTTTCCGGTTTTGTGGTCTGTTTTTCACCGTTTCGGTCAAGTCGCCAGTTAAGACTTGCCACGTAGTTTTTTATTGATTTGGGTTTGTTTGACATTGCTTTTGCTTTTGCGATTGAGGTTGAAAAAAATCAGTTTAAAAAAAAGTGCTTTTACTGTGGTTCAAAATAAGCAGTGAAATGTTTGGTTAAAACTGTGGTTGAGTTAGAGGTTGAAAAAAAAGCAGTTTTGAGTGTTTGGTTACCAAGCTTTTCATATTGCTTTTAACTTGTGAAATTATATTAAAATAAAATATATAAAAAATTAATTTAAAATAAAAAATAAAAAAAGTTCATTTTTTTTCAAAAACCTCTCTCAGACACCCCTTTAGAATCACACTCAATTAAAAGTTGAACGATAATAATTATTATTATTATTAATGAATTTAATTTGCATATGTCATTTTTTATAGGAATTTGACTACATTAAATTGAATAATGAAATTTAGAGAAAACATGATTTAATGGTTTTACTGAAATAAAAAACAATCCAACTAACGTATATGAGAGAAAGAAAAACAAAATATATGGAAAATAATAGCCTGAAAAATAATAATAAAATTCAAGATGGAAAATTCTGAATAGTAATAAAGAAAAACCCCAATATCTTTCGTGCTTATTTCACATTTTGTTTTAAAAGTATTTTAAAAAAAATAAATTTTTTTATTGTTTTAAAACTGATATTAAAATTATTATTTTTTTAAATAAAAAAATAATATTATAATATATTTTTAAATAAAATATATTTTATAAAACAAAATTCCAAACAGTTATTTATTCCACATTGAAGTGATAAAGAACAAAGTGAAAGACAAATTCTAAATAGTAATGTGCCTGTTAAATGGGTTTTCAACGGTAAAATTAAATGGGTTTTCAAATTGATGTGTGTATCGTGGTTTCTTATTCCACGAATCGGCATGAAATAAGCATCAAATTGATGCTTATCAGCAAACGCCCTTTACATGAAAAATAAGCTGTGGGTCCCATGTTTTATATCTCGGTTCTGGCCGAACCAAACGTCCATATGTAAAGGCTGTTTGGCAATCGTGGAACGCACCACGTTGCCAAACGGCCACTTAGTGCTTTTTTTCCTTCTCTTTTTTAGCTTTCATACCGCCGAATTGCATAGGTAGATTCCTTTTTTGCTGCATCTAAAATAGAATAGAGTTCATTTACTAAAGACCGGTGAAAATAATAATAATAATAATAATAATAATAATGAAAAGCAAAAAATAATAAATCTCAAGTTACTTAATGTTAGATATAAAATTGAAAAAATATCAAAGAAAAAAACTCGAGTAAATCTAGGTTAACTCTACTAAATTGTCATATAAAAATATCAAGGCTGGATAAATTAATATAATGTAAACTTGGATTAACTCGATGAACTTGCAACCTAAGAAAACCCCATTGATATGCAAGAAAAAAATCAAAAAATTGAAGGGCAATAACCTAATGTTAAAAGATAAAGTTGAAGAAAATATAATTTAAAAAAAAACATTAAAAAAAAATCCTAGTCAGCCTTGATTAACTAAATTAACAAGTGACCTAGCATAACTCCATGTAAAGGGGGAAAAAACAGAAAGATCAAGGCATGATAGCTTAATGTTTATCTGTAATTACCCATTTCTGAAAAAATATAAAATAATTAAAAGGTAGGCGGACCGGACCGGACTGGTTCAGTCTGAAATTATGCAATTACCGCAGAGCCCCTCTACCCATAACTGTTTTTTTTTTGTCTTTTTCGAGGGCTAAAAACACTATTTCATTGTGCAAATAATGATAAAAAAATAGAAAAACTGGCAAATCAACCGAACCGAACAAACCGAGCCGATCCAAAAATACATTATTACAATCAACAATATTTACACTCACAATCTAACACCACGCCAATTATATTAGACTAGCTAATTGCCCGCGCGTTGCCGCAGGTAGTTTTTTTGTATATAATTTAACCTAATTAAATCTACAACGATAAATTTATATGATATAAGTAAATAAAAATTATAGATGAAAAGATAAAATGTTTCAAATTTGGAGTTGAGTTTGTCACGTAAGCATAGATTACATTTTTTAGAATATAGGTATTGCATCATAAACAATCACAAAAGAGCGCGCACTAATATTAGAAAAAAGAGAGAAAAAAAAAGGAAAAGGAAGCAACATTAATTTAAAATATTATCACAATAGCAACATCGGAGTTTTCATATCTAAAATTATTATTGCCGCTAGAATAAAAACAGAAAAAATTATTAAATTATATCGAGGGAAAAAAACTAAAAAGCATGAACAAAACAGCAAGCAAGAAAAACCAATTAAAAATTATTATTATTATTATTATTATTATGAAAGAATAAATAATCACTATTATTATAATAATAGAATACATAATCACTATTATTATAATATTAATAATAATCACTATTATTATTATTCTTATTATAATTATGATTATTATGTTAATAATGAAAGAAACAAAAATACATGAAAGATTCAAAATATCCCAGAAAATTTAACAACAGATAAAAATAAATAAATAAAAATTATCATTGCTATTACTGGCCAAAAAAAAATATCCAATTATCGGGAGGGTAAAAAAATAACAAAAGAGTAAGAATGAAAATAATTAAATCATGATTATTATTATTAGTATTGTTATTATTATTATTAAAAAAATAATTAATAAAAAATAAAATATTCAAAGAATAAGGGTCAAAATGAAAAATAACATATATAATTAATTCCAATTCAAGGATAAAACTGAAAAAAAATAATCTTGGGACCAAAATAAATAATGAAATAATAATTATGGTAATTGCTGTTATTATATCAAAAAATTAGAAGAAGTGGGACTGATATGAAAAGTTGTTGATATTAAGAATTTTAATTGGAGGATCAAATTAAAGAAATCAAAACATCCGGACTGAACAAATTACAGGAACGAAAAAGAAACCGAAAATCAAAAGTTTAGGGATCGAAATTACACATGCTTTATATACTTATTTTGAATTGAAGGGCACAATTGTAAACCATCAAACTTTGAATTATCGAAATCAGGCATAAAATCGAAATCCAAACCTCAGGGACCGAAATTAACTTCTTATATACATGCGGGACCGGACCTGACATTGGGCTCGCAGGAGAGAGAAAACGTGCACCGTCCACAAAACCGGACCCCTCCGTTGACCCTGACATATTTAACGCACACGCGCCGCGACGGGAGATAGAGGACCAGGCGGCGCACCGTATGCACTGGCGGAACGTAATTTTTGACCACCTAATGGATCCGCACGCGCCGCTTCCATGGCGCGTTGGCGTTGAGCGCCGCTGGCGCGGCCAGATGACGCGCCAGCTGTCCATCGAGAAATGACCCAAACAGCCCTTACCCCACTGGTATTTACGAAAATACCGGGAGGGAAAGGACGCCGAAGCCTCCGATTACTGTGCACAATTTTGTCGTTATCGGGGGCTTATTTCGTCAGTGTACCGTGCAAAAATTTGGGAAAAGTCGAGGGCGCCCCTGTCTCCTGTGCACATTTTTGTCGTGATTGGGGGCCTATTTCGTCACGGCACTGTGCACATTGCGGCTAAAAAAAAAAACAGGAAAAATCCGAAAACACCCCCAGCAAAAAATGCACACACGCCGGCTGATGAAGGGCAAAAACGCACGCACACTGTCGCAATCCACAATGAATACACTCTTAGTCCACAGTGCAAAAACCTACGCGGTTTATGTGTTTTGTAATAATGTTTTGGTTTTGGATCCAGCGACCGAATGGCATCACTTGCAGGGGTATTTTTACTTGTCAGCATATTTTTTTTAATTAAAATTAATAATAAAACACACAGTTTAATAATTTTTTCTGATAAATCTAACAACATCATGGAGGTGCAACTGAAGTGAGACACACTTGTTATCCACGGCAAAAACGGCATATTCCACCTAGAGTTGTTACCGGAGATGATAATTAATAAACGGGAATTGGATTTTTTATATTTTTATTTTATTTAATATTTATCAGATAAAAAATTTATATGGCTTTAAATTATTATTGAGTTTAGGATATCAATAAGTATCTATATCTATTATTTTTAATTAATTAATAAAAAATAAAATATATATATTAAATGATGAATATTATTCTTAAATATGTGTTTTATATGAATATATTTATATAATATAAATGTATATTTCATAAAAAATAAATTTATAAACAGGAAACATTATAAATTAATTCCTTAACCTCTAGTTTTAGTCAAAACAGTAAGCATTTACAAAATTAATTCAGGTGCTGCTGAAGTGTAAGTGCACGTTCGATTGTGTGGTGCGCATCAATTTGATGCGAAGACTAGGTAATAAATAGCCACTTGTACACCCTCTCCACAAATTTAGCCACCAAGTTTTAAATCTTCTCCCTCAATAAATCCCACTCTCAGCAAGATCAGCTTCCACTCCCCCCCTCCTCTCCTCTTCAGGCCTCTGATCAAATTAAAAAAGGCTTATCCCCCGATCTCAACTTTCGATGTAATTTTCCAGGCTCAACAAACACCAAATCACATCTTGCATTTCCATCGAAAAGTCTAGAATCCGTTTCCACTGAAGCTTTTTTGTTGCTGTTTGTTTCAGATCTCTGTTTGTTGGAATCTAAGAGAAATGTCGAAAGCTGGTGCATTGGATCTCGCTTCTGGTCTCGGTGGAAAGATCGATAAAAGCGATGTTCTCTCCTCCGTTGAAAAGTATTTCTCCTTCTCCTAGCAAGCATGATTTCATCCTCTTCCTCTTTCTCACATGCACGGGTCCTGCTCTTTTAGATTTTTCTTCTCTGTTGAAGATTTCTGTTTCCTGTCTCTGTATCTCTACTACGATTTTTCAGGCTTTGGTTGTTCAAAACTGTACGTTTCGATCTGTTATATAGAAATTTCGGTAAATGCATTTTTTTAAAAGAAAAGAAAATCTTTCTTCGTAGAGTGTCTCTGTTTTATCTCTCTTTATCAAGTTTGATTATTATCTGTGAACTTTTTTTTTTTTTGTAATATTGAGAATTATTAGAGGAATATCTGACTTTGAAAGGCGGGGGTTGTAACTTGTGTGTGGACCACCCTAGATTGTGCTGCCCAAGGTTTCGGGACACCATTAACTACAGTGCTTCGGCCTGGTTTCATTAGAAAAATCGCGCGCGGTCCCACTTTCTTGAATCTGATTTGTCATCGTCAACCATTGATTTCTCCGAGTACAGAAATCATAGTTGGAAAAAGTTGATAGTACCATTTGTTTTTCATTTTTCCAAAGCAAGAATAATAGGGGTATTTTTCTATTCGTTTCAAAGCATTTTTTAAAAGTTTTATTTTTTTTAATTTTTATTTTAAATTAATGTTTTATAATATTTTTAAATTATTTTTATGTATTAAAATTATTTTTTAAAAAATAAGAAAATATTATTTTAATATATTTCTAAATAAAAAAATATTTTTAAATACAATTTCAAAGCTACACTACTAAACAAGCAATAGACGAGGTATGTTTGCTTTTGAAATTAGGGAATTAAAAAGAAAATGATAATAGGTATTGATGCAGGATTCCATGTGATTTGTCTTATTCTCTACGTCTGTTTATCGACACAACACGGGACCCGAAACAGACAATTATCGTTTCATTTTTACGGGGTGTTTAAGAGTATTTTTTTTTTATCTTGTGCAACATGATTTGTTTTTTGGATTATTTTGATATATTAATATTAAAAAATATTATTTTATTTAAAAATATGTTATACAGTAAACTCTATCATATTTTCTATCAGGCATTTACATTTTCTAACAGGCATTTAGTATGTACCTGACTGTTTAGAGGTCAAGTGTTCATGAGCTTTAAGGGGAACAGTGACTTCTATATGTTGTACCTGGAAGAGGGATAAAAAAGAACCACAAAAATATCTCTAGACTGTGTAGGCGATTGATAGGGCCTGTTTACTAGGAAAATTCCCAAGAAAGAACCTGAGAAGTAAAGGAAAAACGAAAAATCCATGGACTTACTCTTAGAATTTTAATCTTGCATGCACGTGAGTTTTTCAATTATTCTTGCTAAGCTACTATGGTGTAAAAATAAATAAAATCCCAAATATAATTGAATCCGTGAAGTGTGTGGAATGGTGAGTCAGCTGAATAACACGATCGATCTGCTTATTTATATGAATGATCTTGCTGGGAGTTTTATAAACCTTCCTAGAAATTCTTGGCGCGTGCAAACTCTTAGGTTTTGCCAGTCCTTAAATTTTCTGGATCTTACTGAAAAAATTTGAGATAAAAATACTGTATTGACAATCCAGGTATGAAAAGTATCATGTTTATTATGGAGGTGCCGAGGAAGAGAGAAAAGCCAATTACTCTGACATGGTAAGAGAATATCAAGTTGCTATCTTCTTCTTAAGATTGACCTTATGTATTTCCTGCCAATAAGCTGCTCCTTTGAGTTTCCTTCTTGTTATGTTTAGCTTCGGAAAACTTTTTTGCTTCGTCTTGTGTATTTGGTCTTTAGAGGGACACATTTTCATTGCTCATGAGAAAGTGTCAATTGATTGAATATGATTTATATTATTCTCTAACACACCCTCTCAAGTGAAAGTCCTTTGAATTTGGAACTTGTACAGACCCATACTATCTTTTTGCTTGATTTTTATCAAATAAAATGGGGGTGGTGAGATTCAAACTTGTGACTGTTGGGTCAACAAGACTCTGATACCATGTTAAGGAACCATCTCACCTAAAACCTTAAGCTATTAGGTGGGGTTTCGGAAAACGATTTATATTATTCTCTAACACTCGGAACTTTCTATTGATTCATAAAAACATTAGCATCATACTGCATGTGGAGTCCATTATAGCACATATATCTCAGTGAAGCAAGTTTCTTGCTATTCCTCCTACGAGTTACTACTCAATACAAATGAGTGTACTCGAGACCAAACAGTTAGATTTTAAAGTGTACCTGATCTGTGAAAAAGATTTCTTGAAACAATATTTCGGAAACATCCACGGAGGTTTTTCCATGTAACTTCTATCAAGGATGAATAATGTCTTGTTTTCAAGTTTATTGGCCAGAGATTCTCCCTAGATACGCTAACATGTGTGTCAGCACAATTAATTTCTTATGATGTTTCTATTTGAATATGAAGAACTTAAATCTTTCGCTGAAATATGAATAACCTGTTTATTTGCTTTTGGATGCCAACTAATTGCTGATCCAAACAGTATTATTTTTAACCTATACCTACTGGCTCATCACATTTGGATTTCAGGTAAATAAATATTATGATCTTGTTACCAGTTTTTATGAGTTTGGCTGGGGGGAGTCTTTCCATTTTGCACCCAGGTACCTTTTACTGTCTTCTACATTTTACATTGAAGTTCTGCAGGCATACTTTGTGCTTCTTCCGCTGCTTATAAGGCTGATAAAAAACAAAACATTTGTTGTTTCAGATTCAAAGGGGAATCTCTTCGTGAGAGCATCAAGCGACACGAGCACTTTCTTGCTTTGCAACTTGGCCTGAAACCTGGACAGAAGGTTTAACCTCTTCTTCAGAATATTGCAAAACCAACAGGAGATCTGCTTTATTTAATAATTTTTATGCATTGGCTTGATTTCTTTTTGTTAAAATAGGTTTTGGATGTAGGATGTGGAATTGGTGGACCTCTTAGAGAAATTGCGCGATTCAGGTAAGTGACAAAAGTTTCCTTGCCCTGATAATGTCAGCAAGAAATTAGCCGGCATGCTGACTTTAGTCATAGTTCTGTCATTGCATCATATTGGATTTTGTTTTGTAGTTACTGTTGAATCCCTATATGATATTAAGTTCTTATCAATACTGCCTTCTATATTAGTTCAAAAACCGTAAGGATGATATATGGCTACTAATGCCTGCTAGATTCTTATTCATTCAACATAAACCATACAAATGGCCTGTCTTAGCTGGAAGCAAAGAAAATAATATTTGTTGGACCGGAATCCTACTCTGTGTCTTGTTATGACATGATTTTTCTAGTGATATGGCGGTATTTCACAGAAGTGGTAGATCCAGTTGATAGATTGGTACCCTACTTTGCTCTGCCATTACAATAAGGAATTTTGGTAGTCCTCTGGTAGTATTTTTAACATGGATCATGCAAATTCCCATGCATGAGAGTGCTTTGCGCATATCGTAATTTGTGGTGATGTGCTGCAGCTCAACATCAGTAACAGGGTTGAACAACAATGAGTATCAAATATCTAGGGGAAAGGTGCATGACTATCCTTTTTATCCATGTCAGTTAAAAGAATGGCATGCTTGTATTTGATGGATTCTCCGAGATTGATTGACTTTATTTGATTTCCTTCCTACTTTTGATTTGTTAACCATGGAGTTTTCAAAATGGCTTTAAAGCTTACTGCCTATATTACCTTGCAGGAACTCAATCGCATTGCAGGAGTTGACAGGACATGTGATTTTGTGAAGGTTGGTTCTGTTCTTGATATTACTTCAAGTTCCTATCTATCAAGTACTTTTGCTCTTTGATATCTTCTTGTGTTGTCAATTTGCTGTACTTTGTTTAAAGTTTCAACATTTACATGTGATGTAAGAGTTGCAGGATATGATTTTTATTTTCTGTGGTGACGCATAATTTTAGTTGTTTGTCGATAATGCAGGCTGATTTCATGAAAATGCCATTCCCTGATAACAGTTTTGACGCTGTATATGCAATTGAAGCTACATGCCATGCACCAGATGCAGTAAGTTCCTAGAAAAACTCTCAACTTTTATTTTCTGATAATTTTGCATATAAATAGCCATCTCTCTCTCTGATCTTTGTAACATTCTGTATTTTCTGCACAGTATGGATGCTATAGTGAGATTTACAGGGTATTGAAGCCAGGACAATGTTTTGCTGCATATGAGTGGTGCATGACTGATGCTTTCAATCCACATAACCAAGAACATCAAAAAATTAAGGTTAGATATTTTGGTTGTCTAAAAAGGCCTCCTGTTTTCTGTTAGTGATTTCGATCTTCATGACCATGAATTTAACATATTTCAATTGGTGCAGGCAGAGATAGAGATTGGTGATGGCCTTCCAGACATTAGGTCGACTGAGCAATGCATTGATGCTCTAATGAAAGCTGGTTTTGAGGTCAGCGAACAATCTTTATCTCTCTCTCCTTTTCATAATTGACATCTGAAACATTTGATCATGATAAGTGGTCGTTATTATTCTGCCTGTAAAGGTCATATGGTCAAAAGATCTTGCAGCGGGCTCACCTGTGCCATGGTACCTGCCTTTGGACACAACTCACTTCTCACTGAATAGCTTCCGTTTAACAGCTGTTGGGAGATTCTTTACAAAAAATATGGTAAATGTTGGTTCATTCTGTTTGGTTCTCGATTCTGTTATCACCTTATTTTTAGGCTCATTGATGGTTAACTGGTAAATCACCTTGCAGGTCAAAGCCCTAGAATATCTAGGACTTGCACCCAAAGGAAGTCAAAGGGTTCAAGATTTTCTTGAGAAGGCAGCACAGGGATTGGTTGAAGGTGGAAGGTGAGTATTTCTGTTATCATGTTAACTTCCTTTCCGGACCATTATTCCAGCCCATATAGTGCTCGTGTATTTGACCAAATTGATCACCACTCAAGACCATTTTGAGCCTCAAACAGAAACCGTTTATCTCATCCTTCCATTTTAGTTTAGGACAGCTTGAAGCAAGAGCAGATTCACCAATGGGTGGGATGCGTCCGCCTTGGATTTTTCTTATCCTGACAAAAAGTAGAGACGAATTCCTCATATTAGTTCTATGGTCCCAGATTACCTGTGGGTTACTTGTGAGTAGCATATGAGCAAAAGAATCTCAAAATGCCCGATAGAATTATCTTAGATTTTTTTCTCTTCAAGTTCTTGATTCTGAGGTTTCCTGGTGCCTGTGTTACCATATTAATGACAAAACTTTGTTATTATGCCTTCCAGGAAGGAGATTTTCACCCCACTGTTTTTCTTTTCTGCTCGGAAGCCACATTCAGAGAGCCAGTAATGGAGCGCAAACTCTGCTCCATCAGTTTTAAATCTTCCTGGGAATCGTGATGGTATGTGTAAGGTGTGGAATTAACTATGACAGTGGTATGCCGCTGCTGTTCTGTGATTCTCTCAACCCTATTCAGTTTTCTCCGATTGATTTGAGTTGTACCTCTTGAGATTAATAATGAAATAGTGATTTTGAAAGAGTTGGTATCTAGTATCATGGTTGCGAGAGTATAAGAGAACTAGTTGTGCAAGGAGAAGACACATTCTTTCCAGTATAAGGAGAAGACACATTCTTCCCGGTGCAACTCACTTATGATAAGTTGCATTGTTGATTGATTGTTTTTTTAGACCATGTTTCTATTTGTTGTTCTATATAAGATTTAAGATAGATTTTCATTCACGAGAAAGTCTTTGTTTTATAAGGTTAGATCCTAACCGTTCTAGGATCAAAATTTAAAAGTTGCACTTATATATACTTTGTGTCTTTGATATTTAAAGAAAAGACAATGTGTAATTTTTCGTTTATCTTGGAAGAAATAAATTAAATAACCCTAATTCTCTTTATTTGGTTTGGGACTAGTAAATTCACTTTTAAAGAAAATAATTTGGTGAAGAAAGAAGATTGTTGATGATAAGATTTATAGATATTTTTTTGAACAACTCTTTGTTGATAGAATTAACAACATCCTAGATCTTAGAGGACTTCAAAACAAGTTTGAGCTCATGTTAGTGGCATGACGCTTTATGGCCTAGCCTACACTCCCGAGCTTAAATACTAAATATTGGTCTTGGCCCAATGCTACCCCATGTCTTTGCACCTTTGAGTCTTGACTCATAACATTAATCTAGTCTTGAATATTATCTCATCTAGGCTTTTATCTAAAATTCAAAATGTCGAGGGTATCACATCTTTGGAGAGTTGGTATCTAGATGAATAAATACTTGTAATACTATTTTCTTTTATAAAACATTTATTAATACTAAAACAAGAAAAAAAGCATTATTATTAGAATTTAGTACTTCTTTACATATTTATTATGCTCCCTCTTTACTAAGATATTAATTAAACATTAGAGAGTTTTGAAATCCAATATTTATTAAAAACCTTATTCCTAAATATGTTGAATTTTAAAACATCATCAACTCTCATTAATTCTCCAATAAAATTTAGCCCCTCTTGGAGAAATAGAAATGTAAAATTTATTTTCAAACATCATTTGACATCTTGAAAAAAAGTATATGGAATCTTAATAATATATATAAAAAACCATTAATAACTCCCACCTTTGACTCGTCAACTTTATGGCATCTTCTCTAAATTATAGCTGTTAAAAGAAATTTGGTCTATATTGGAGACACTATACACTAGAAAAATTAGGTTTTTATTGTTTTCTTGCTTTAATTTTTTTTTAATATGAGATTATTGATACCAAGCCAATCATATACCAAGTCCAAGAAATTCAAATGCTGATATCTAAACTTAGTGATTTGGATATCAAATCTCATGATTCACTTCAAGTAGGGGTTATTTCACTAAAACTTCCTCCATCTTGGAATGAACATAGGAAAAAATGTTGCATTATACAAATAATTACATCATTAAACAATTTTAAACACACTTGGAAATTAAGGGTGAATCTCATACGCGTGAATTGCAAACAATAAATTTCAAAGTGATTTTGGTTAGTGAAACTGGTTTGACAATGTCTTAAAATAATTTGAAAGTGCAAAAATGAAACAAATTCAAGAAAAAAATAAAATATTAACAAGAAGAATAAAGTTGGTTTCCATTATGGAAATAAAAGGCATTTTATAAAGAGAGTGCAAATTCAAGAGTTTTAACAAGAAATATAGTTCTTTTAAAGTGAATATAGTTGAAAAAGACAAAGTTAAGGAGTTGGTTGTTATAGTTTCAGACACTTTGATTGGAATGATTATTGAATTAAATATGAAAACTAGTCTTGTGAAGACTTCAGATTGATGGATGAATTCTAGAGCAATAGTTCATGTCTACAACAACAAATCTTGATTCAAGACTTATAAAGAATTGAAGAAACTTGATGAGGTTTTGTTGGGCAACCATACTTCCACCAAAGTCTTAGAAAAAGAAACTATTGAATTTTACTTTACTTCTGAAAAAAAATTATGTTTAGTCAATGTGTTTCATGTTCCCGGTATTAAAAAACCTTGTATATGCTAGTATTATGAGCAAAAAAAGTGCAAGATTGTTTTAAAGTCTGATAATGTCATTGTAACTAAGAGTGAGATGTTTGTAAGAAAGAGTTATTCTTGTGATGACATGTTTAAGTTTAATATTAACGAGATTAATGTTATTTTTTTCTTATATGGTTGAATCTACCTTTTTCTTTGGCATGCTAGAATAAGACATCTATATTATAAATACTTGAAATATATGTGTAAGATTGGTTATATTTCATATCAACATGACATTGATTATAAATGTGAAGAGCATATTCAAACAAAGATGACATAAACACCTTTTCCTAAATTTGAAAGAGATTTTCAATTACTTGAGTTAATTCATTTTTATATAAATGAAATAAATGGCATGTTAACAACGGGGGAGAAAAGATATTTTATAACTTTCATTGATATTTTTTTCATGTTTTACATATCTTTACTTGTTAATAACTAAAGATGAAGCCTTTATAAATTTCAAAGAACTCAAGAAAATGATAGAAAATCAAAATTCTTAGAAGTGATAGGGGTGAAGAATATTTCTAAAGAGTTTTTTACATTTTGTGAGGAAAACAAAATCATTCATCAAATGACACACCCTATACATTACAATATAATGAACTTGTTGAAAGAAAAAATAGGACCTTGGTGGATATTGTCACTGTCATGCTTTTAAATGCTAAGTTACCGAATAATCTATAGGTTGAAGCTTTACTTACTGCATTTCATATTATAATAGAGTATCATTTAAGAAATTAAATGTTTCTCCCTATGAAGTATGGAATGGTAGAAAAATAAATTTGAATTATTTTATAGTATGAGGGTGTGTAGCTTTTTATAAAGTTTTTTTTTATCTTCATAGAACAAAATTAAGACTTAAGAGTCTTAAAAGTGTTTTTTTTGGTTATGCATAAAATTCAATGGCTTATATGCTTTTGGATTTAGAAACTAATGTGATAATTGAATCTGAACATGTTAAATTTTTCAAAAAATAACTTTATAAGTGATTTAAATGTGCAAGAACTAGATCTAAAAGTAATGATTCAAGGAAATGTTATCAATTTCATTATATTAAGTTCAGAATGACTGATATATCTCATTCCAGTTCAAAAAATAGAATAAACTGGAACTGATTTTATCTTGCTCAGAATCTTGATCCATTTAAGAAATTCCACCTAAATTCCCCCAGAACATTCCTGTTTCATCTGTTTGTTCTGTTTTGGCCAAATAGTATTTTTTTTAAATGACGTGTCTAGTTTTACAATATCAAATATATCTCTTAATCCGATCATTAGATTAAGTTGAAATTTTACAAGAAATCTCTTAACATATTGATATATTTCAGGTTAAAAGTTTAGAGCAATCATAGAATATAAAAGCTTTGGGAGATTGCTAATGATATTCTTGTAATATCATCTAAGTTCATAATTTTGTTCAGAAAAATCATTTGATTGTGTCTTTTTTTAGATTAATTTTTTCTCAATTTCCTTATTCAACAATGAATTTATTAGAAATTGAACTTTATAATTTGCTTTGATTTTCTTCATTTAAGTTTATCATTGTCTCATGACCTAGGTAACACATTTGAAAGGTTAACCTAGGCTAACCTGAGTTGATCTAATAAATTATCATTTTAATATTTTTTAAGAAGGTGTCAACTTGATTTTTTTAGTCAAATTATATTTTTATCAGTTTTTCATGTTATCTTTCGACCCATCAAGTTGATCGAGTCATATTGGTTTAACTCTCATTTTTTCACTTGTGTTTGAAATTTGAATTACACAATTTCAAATTAGTTTATATTTGGATTTGAACTAAAATTTTTGTTTGTTGAATTAATAGCTTAAATTACACACACACACATAGTAAAACCCCGGAACAGAACGCCGAAATGCTTCAAAAACAAAAGATTCTATTCCAATTGAAAAAATAAAATACCAATAAGAACAAAATTGACAACCTTGATTCCAAGTTCAACGTTGAGTGAAAAATATAAAACGCTATAACTTATAAGGAGTCAACTAGTTAGAAAGGAAAAACACATAAATAAAGATTTTATTTCTACTAGCTCAATTGTATTTTTACTATTGTATCTTTACTAAAAGGCGATAAAAATACAATATTAAAAAGACACCTATTATTCTAAATGTACCAGATGATCCAAAGACATTATATGAAGCAATGTCTTCAAGGGATGTTGCTTTTTAGAAAGAAATGATAAATGATGAAATGAGTTCAAGATTGTCTAACAATACTTGGTTCATGATAGAATTGCCTCTAGGTTTTAAACCAATAAGATGTAAATGGATATAAAGTCTTTATATGGTTTGAAGCAAACATTGAAATAGTGGCATGAGAAGTTTGACAAAACAATTTTATTTATTAGTTTTGATCACAATGGTGCCAATAAATGTATGTATTCAAAATTTACAAAAGATTTTGGTGTGCTTATTTGACTTACATAAATTACATGTTAATATTTAGTACCAATATGATTGAAATAACTGAAACCAAAAGGTATCTCACTTCTATCTTTAAAATGAAAGATCTTTGTGAAGTGGATACAATTTTAGATATCAAAGTTAAGAAATATAGTAATGATATGCACTTAATCTATATTAAAAAATACTTGATAAGTTTAAGCATCTCAATATAAAGAAGGTAATACTCTATTTGACTCTAATATGAAGTTAAATGAGTGTTATAATAAAACGATAGCATAATTAGAATGTACTAGTGCTATTAAAAGTCTTGTATATGTTATACATTGTACAAAACCATATAAAGCTTTTGTCATATGCAAGTTATCAAGATATATTAGCAAGCTGAATATATATGGATCATTAGAAGACTATTGCAAAAGTCTTTGGTCATCTAAAAAGAACAATCGATTTGAGCTTGTTTTATTCTGATTTTTTAGCTATGGTGGAAGGATATTGTGCAAATAGGATAAGTAGTTCGAGTGATACTATATCCATATTAGGATGGATTTTTCTCACTTAGAGAAGGTGCGATATCTTATGCATCTAAGAAACAAATATGCATCTCTCATTCTACCACGAAATCTAAATTTATTGATATGACTACTACAAGTAAAAAAACAGAATTGCTAAGAAATATGATAGATATTAAGTTGTGGCTACAACTTGTGTCAACTATTTCTTTATACCATAATAGTGAAACAATTGTCTCGATTTTACAACATCATTTGCAATACTAAGTCAAGACATATAAGCATTCAACATGAATATATTTGAGAATTGATTATAAATAGGGTAATCATCATCATTTATGTTAAGTTTGTGAATAATTTAATGAGTCATAAGGAAGATAAATAATGAAATGATAATATAAATCACAAGTTACGTGCTTACTTGTTCTCCTTGGCGTACCTTTTACATTCCTATCCAACAAATACAAAGATTTTATATGCATCTATATATATATATATATATATATATATATATATATATATTTGAAGAACTAACTAATAGCATGACAAGATAGTTGAAAATTATAATTAATTGAGAATAAAGTACGAATGAGAAAGAATATTCATTAATAAAGGAACAAACACACATGTATTTTTATTTATTTTTGCTGGGAACATTGAATTTACATCTTTCCCCATCATTTTGTCGATGTCAAATAGAATCAAGAATGAACTCTTTCACGTCCAAACGCCCTCGCGACTGCCTTTCGATTGCTGACACTGCTGGTGGGGGTGCGGTGGTTGTTGTGTTGATGTCAGCGTTGTTCGGCGGATGGTAATACACGCGAGCAGTTTGCGGGCAATGAGAATGAAATCTTGAAGCTATCCTTATCCCAGCATCCAAAATCTCCGTATACTTTCCCATATTCAGATCTCTCTATGTATGCATGCATGCATGTATTTTATTTATGTATATTCCTACCGTTCTCTCTCTCAGAAAAAATTCTTTCTTGTAAACAGGAAAGAGAGAGAGAGAGAACGGGAAAGAAAAACGACGAGAGAGAGAGAGACCTAAAGGAGAAGAAAAACAAAGCTGAGGATACTTTGCTAGGAATCGTCCCAAACGTTATAAGAACCCATGAAACAGGAGAGAAGTAGGCTTGTGTTTAGGGTTAACAAAAGGCGTACGTGTAAATATTTATTATATATAGATGGTTTCTTTACCATGTTTAGCAGCTGGTCTTTCCTTTGACATGTAATCAGTACCATGCTGCTAGCTATATATATTTATCTGCCATCATTTGGTTGCTAAATAATTTCACATTTTCCATATTTATTCTGTTAGGTAAACGTATTTGCATAATGTGCCCTCGGATTTTAGCTAATTCTAATACTGGTAACGTGCTTCTCTCCCTGATCTCGATACCTGTCTCTCTGTTCTAACAATAACCTTCGGCCATGGCTGTTTTAGAAGCTCTTGATGAGAGGCTATAAAGAGAAGCAATGGGAATCAGCTCTTAAGGTTCGTGGCTTGTTCTTAATGATAAACAAGCCCTTTTTTTTTCTTTTTCCCTGATTTTAGCTACAGATCTTTTCACATTTAATTCCATCGATCACCGGGGCTCGTGGGAGCAGTGGGCAGCAAGACAAGATGGAAAAGTGGCATGCTGGAATATTTCTGTAAGTTTACTGATCAGATCATATGAAAGTACAGGCATGTTTGGAAAGATCAAGGTCCGTTTTGGAATTCATGGAGGAAACATTATTTTCTCCATCAATTGTTACTCGTAACCTTATAGTAGAGAAATTTGGAAAGGCCGATGATATTGAAACTGCGGGGGAATATTTCACCGCAACCAAACATCTCGGAATCAAGCCTAGCACTATCACAGACTGTTGTCTTGTTGGTGTGTGCAGTGAAACTGGGCATATGATGAAGGTTGATTCAATTCTGAGGCAGGCGGAGAGCTCTGACATCATACTAGATACGATTAATTTGTTATAAAATAATATAAATTATATTCGAAAACTTTACCTACCTGTTTAAACTCTTTGATTCTCTTTACTGTTCACGGCCACTTCTTTCACCGCCGCCGCCACGTATGCTTATATGGTTTGTTTAAACTCTTTGATTCTCTTTACTGTTCACGGCCACTTCTTTCACCGCCGCCGCCACGTATGCTTATATGGTTTTGTAGCTGTCTTGGTTCTCAGGGTTGGTGATGCTGCACCATAGATGTTAAACTCGTGAGTTGACTTGTAAAATCATATGATTTTATGAGTTAATTCAACAAAATTTATCAAATTAGTTTCCATTAAACTTGTGAAAAAAAAACACTAAAATCAGACTGGATTAGTCTGATTTTATAATCCCAAACAAAACTCTTCCTAACACTCAATTTTTCACCCCCCTGCTCTTTGTCAACTAGGCCATAGGTCTGTACCCCCTCCGTGCTCTCTTTGTCGACTCGTGGCTGCCATAGGCCTGTACCAGTGTACCCTCCTCTCTCCAATGGTGTATTCGATTTAAATAAAAATAATTGTGATGTTTTGAACTTTGAAAATCAATTTTTTTAAATGCACGCATATAATATTTTTTAGACAATAATATTTTTTGATATTTATATATTATTAATTTTAAAATTTGTACTTAATTTTTTTTTTAAAATAATTTTTTATTTTTATTCTTATTATAAATTATATTTTTTTTTGGTGTTTTAGATCATTTTCATGTGCTAATGAAGTTTTATGACCATAATTGTATTGTATTGTATTCAAAAATATTTTATTTATGATTTTACGATTTTTCTACCTACACGATTTTAGCTGTGATTTTATAATTTTTGTACGGAAAAATTTCAAATACGATTTTACGATCCAATCTTACAATCTGAGTTTCATAAGTGCTTTCCATATCGTGTAAAATCGTGATTTTGACAAACTTGACTGCATGTTTAACTATAGAACTTTAAATTCATCGCTGCACTCTTAAATATCAAGACACTGCTTTCGAGCAAAAATATTAATGGCAGTGAACTGTATCCAATGCTCATCAGTCGTCCGAGAAAAAGGGAACAATACTCCGGCATGAGTATTTAATTGAAAATGATTGACCTTTGATTATTTATGGGAGATTTTTAGTTATTTGAAAATTATGCGGGTTCAAATTTTGGGGTTGGCCTTTGAATAAAAAAGAGGGAAGCCCACTGGCCTTGTGTATTTGTTGTCTCTGCCTTCCTCACATTTTCTTTTAATTATTTGATGAATTTTCCAAAAGAGAAATTATGATTCCAGACTCTTTTTTTAATTGAAGTAGGTGTCTGCACTAGTTTACGCGTACTTTGACTATTTTTTTTTGGATTTGAGGAAACCTTACTTCCCGGAAAACGTATTTTATACGTCTAGGTGAGCGAGTAAAATCTCGATTGTCTCAGTTTTTACAAGAGATGCACATCCTGACTCGAAGTCAAGACTTGCTGTGCAAATCTCAAACTCTTTGTCATCAAGTCACGCCCCTTGAGGACTTACTCTGACTATGTAAGTTTTCAATAACTATTCTATTAACAACTACAATGTTTGAATTGAAAATAATTGAGAAAACAAATTCCTTAATCCTAACCTCTTACCACTAAGCTATCTACTTAGATGGTTATGATTTCATATTTTTGAAGAAAACTGTGTGGTTACTCATCAGACCATTTGAATCAATTGATTTTACCAAAACTATTATCACGTGCCTTTTTTTTGTTTCTTTTTTTAACTACAAATTTTCTTTTTAATCTTTTCTCTCGGATTCATATTATCATATGTCGTCAGCATTGGATCACAGAATTTGAAATATATTTCTAAAGCGTAGTTACATTGAAAATCATCTGTATGCCCGTCAAGATGAAAGATTAACGTTCACATGCCCTTTTCATCCATTAAAAACAGGAAATTCATTTAATAGAAGAAAAATAGAAAAAGAAAAACATATGCAAGTATGAAACGAATCGACATATATACAACAGCCCGGCAAAATTGCAAGAATTCAAAACCTTAATGATGAGCCTTCGGAGGACAGGACCTTTTATGGTTATAACTCTCGAAATTCCGTGACATGGTAAGAGAGATGAAAGCCATGTTCGGACATGTTTTCAAAAATAATTTTAAAAAATAAAAAATATTATTCCAAAATTTAAAAAATATTATTGATTTTAAAAAAATAATATAAACAACACTCCAAACAGACACGGACATATGACATGACCGGTATTTTACTCTTAAGACAAGGAAGAAGCTTCTAATGGAACAGTCAGCATGAATAGAAAAACATGTTATTAGTAATCATGGTATCATATCTTTTTCAAAGACAAGCATCGAATACCATTATTACATCTATGAAAATTGCAATGCCCTGAAAACAATCACACCCCAATAGTTTAGGAAAAGGGAGACTAGACGTCCGAGAGTCAATTCTAAGGATTTGTTTGGTAATCTTACATTATGAGCTTGAATGTCAAGTCCCGTTTGGTGGAAAGGGTTTGGTGGGAAGGTTGTAGTTGCATTCGTTGTGGGGTACAATCCGAATCAACATAAAAATATCATTAATAAAAATATATTTTTCATGTTTTTATTGTGTTTTCTGTTGAATTTCATATAAGAAATTACCATATTTACTCCATCAATTGTATTAAAAAACACATTGGTCCATGCTCATTTTTGTAGGTCAATAATAAACCACCTACCACCAATTAGACATGGTGGAGGGACAAGCATGTAACCCCATTTAGAAAGCTCACTACATGTGCTTGATATTGTATGGCATTTTTTTAATTAAAAATAAATTATTAAAATGTTTTTTTAGTTTTTTTTTGGGACAACAACTTTAAAAAAACATCAATTTTATAAAATAGTTTATAAAGCAAAAGCAACACAATGCTAAACATACACCACATACAATTTTTGGTTAAAGTTGTGCAATATATATGGTGATTGATATGTATATATTCTAAATCATTACAAATGAAGCTGATGAGTTATAGCTTATCTAGCATTGATGACCTTTCTCTTTTTCATAGTTCTGGGTCAGGATCTACCATCTATAAAGAGAAATTAAGAAAGAAAGAGATAAAATCAGGGATCGGGTTTTTATCATAATGGCGGGGCGGAAAACAAAGGTTCAGTAATTCTCTGGAACGAAAATCACATGAAACTTACTGTTAAAGAACCATCTCATCTAAAAACTTAAGCTATTAGGTGAGGTCCCAGAATATGATTTATATTATTCTCTAACATATCCCCTCAAGTGAAAACCCTTTGAGCTTGAAACTTGCACAGACCTACAATATCTTGTGCTTGATTTTTATAAAATAGAATAGGGGTGGTGAGATTCGAACTCGTGACCGCTGGGTCAACAAGGCTCTAATACCATACTAAGGTAAGGAACCATCTCACCTAAAAATCTAAGCTGTTAGGTGAGGTCCTCAGAATATAATTTATATTATTTTCTAACACTTACGAGACATGACCTCGAGATCATATAAACATATACATACATGGTGGTCATTTTGAGTTTCATACTTGACGAAGTTGTAGGTGTATTATAATTATTCCTTTCACATTTCTGTATACATCTGTAATGTAATCATGTAAGATTATTCAGATCGATGGATACTTTCACAATACCTTTCTCAGCAACCGAGAAAAATGGCAGTTTTTTAATCCCGTATTTACACTGGAAGAAAAGGAAAATCGTGCTGAATGGATAAGGATTTCTGTTCTAAAGTCTTGCCGAAATGATGCCAATCATCTGTCATGATTTTCCTTCAGAAATATGGCTTCTGCCATTCATTTCTTTTATCTTCTCCATATCCAATACATGGGCCACATTTACGCGTTTAATTATGCGGTAACGCGGAGGAAGGTGTGCCTGAGATATGAACGGCAGCGCTGGATAGAAGATAAACATCGTCGGCACTGTCAGTTTCAACTATCAACCATGGTGTTTGATTGTGATTTGGTCGCAGTCATGGTCATGGCATGTGCAATGCATTATTAAAATAACCTGTAATTAATCCACGATTGTAAATTTAAATAATCAACAACTCTTTGAAAAACTTTTGATAGATTGTTGTACCCTTAAACAGAATACTAATTACGACTTATGTGCAAGTAGAAATACAACTATTTATGTTGTCGCCGGGAAAAAAACAAAACGTAACTCTGTTGCCGGACATTAATTGATTCGGGTGTCCATGGCCCGAATTTGTAAAGTAAAGATTGCAGCGATCACCGATCATGGACTGCATATTCTTTGTTTCAGCGTATCCCAAGTGGTATATATAATTAGCAAGTTGAGTTCTTTCCTCAATTCTCTGCCACCATTTCCACGTAAAATTACTTTGGAATTGTTATGTTAGTTATAAGCCATGTATTGGCATCTATATCTCTCAATGTATAATATTCGTACACATCCCACTTTCACGGCAACTTGGGGAATGTCTTTCTAGCTACTTGTCTCTTTTTTCTCTCTCTTTCTTAAGCAATCATTATTAGAAAATAATATAAATTATATTATAAACGATCGCAACAATGCTTTTTCTGTAGGGATCAAGTGATATTAGAGGAAGAGTTGTAGCAGAGGCGAAAACGAGGTTTGATTGATGGAATACGCATCTCTCGATCGGCCTAAACGAGAGTCTTTTGTGTTTGTAGAAAGTATACACTCGGAGAAATGAAACAATTCGAAAAGTCTTTTCCGGGAACAACGACTGTTCATCTTGGATCCACGCTGATTACTTTGAGAGACGTACGGTCATCTGTAACCTTCGAGATAAAGTTGAAAACTTTGAGTAAAGGGGGGGGGGGGGGGGGGAAGGGGGGGGGGGGGGGGGGGGGGGGGGGGGTGAAATCTTGCAATATGAAATGATGGTGTCAAGTGTATTAACGAATCACTTCGGAAGTGAACTTTTCTTAACCATGTCGGAGAGTGGATTGTGTAATTAACTTGAAATTAATCTCTCGGATGGTGGGCACCCCAAAAGTCAAAAATAGAGGAAGAACAGTGCACCTTTTGTCCACTAATTTTAGTGTGTGCTTAAAACTCGGTGTAATAAAATGGACCATAATTGCGCCCTAGAAAACAAAATATAATGGCATTTTCCGACTATTTTTTGGATGAACAGCATGCATGCTGCGAAAAAAGAGTAGTGGCATTTTCAGACCATTTGTGGCGATTGATGAATGAACATGAAGTTTCTACAAGATGATGTAGTAGGTGTTGAATGGTCTTTATCGTTTGCATAATATAGTTTTGATCGGTTATTGTGAAATTAAGATTATATCATCAAATCTTTAAACCCAACCCCATGAAAAAAGAAAAAAGAAAGAGAAGAATTATGAAAGTATAATATTAGATATTATTTATTTTGAGCAAGAAGTAAACATTGCATTGTTTTTCTTAATAAACATTGTAGTTAAAGCAAAACAAAACATTTTTGAATTATCATATTTGGTGGGTTTCACCTAATATATCATTCTAAAAAATAAAAAATAATTTTTAGATCATTTTTATATGTTGATATCAAATTATTTTTTTAAATATTATTTTAATGTATTTTTAAACAAAAAAACATCAATTGCATTCTCAAACAACCTCGTAGTCATTTCCTTTTTTTTTTTGTGTGTCAAGTGTAGACAGTTATTTTTTGTCTATTGTTAAGAGGTAATGTTTGTTTTTGTTTTGTTCATACATAGTACTACTGTTTAGAGATTCGTTTAAGGATTCATAATGAAGAGAAATTATATGCATATATAGTTTAAATAAACAACTTAAAATACATGAATAAAAAATTAAGAAAAACAAAATTAGGGTTTCGTAATAATAATATTAGATACATGCTTAGCTTAATCTAAATCCAAAAAAACTATATATAGGCTAAAACAAAGAAACTATTTTACTCTTAATAAATAATAAATAACCTAACCTATGTATTATATGTTCTTAATAAATAGAACTTGATGAATACCTTGTTTTTTCTTGTTTTCTAGTAATTAGGGTGCATTCATTCCTTACTGAATTAGTATGGCAGGTTATTTTTAGATTTGAGAGATACTGGGAAAATCTATAAATTAAGTAGAAACCTGAAGAATTCAATTAGAAATCCATGAAATGTGTTGTTATCCCAAATATCAACATACCAATTGCCTTTCATACATATTTCTCGAGGAATTCATTCATTCATCTGTGCTCTTCTGATTATTAATGAAATTAGATTTTTATATTCAATATATATATATTGAAAAATAATTAAAATAAATCAAAACAATATAAAAATAAAATTATATTTCTAATTAAATAAAAAAATTTACATTCAATATTTGAATACAATAAATCTAAAATAGAAACGACATTGAAGGGGGAGGGAATGGAGGTTAGTTGAGATCGTGTGGCTAAAAAAAGAGCACTTGGATCACCCAATATGATTGCATCTGCATAATCATTCGGCTTTGTTTAGTAGTCTTAACATGAAATCTGATTGTCTCATTACATATTTTTTTGGCTAAAGCCACCTAGAACTCCAAAGTTTAAGTGAATGGAACCGATTTGATTGAGGTTCCAATAGTCAAAACATTATACATCATTCACAAATCCTCAATCATAGTGTTAGAAAGTCCGTAGACCTAATTTCTATTGGGTTCATCGAATGATCTTACCTCCAACCATACATCAGGATGAGTCGAAGGATTGTCCGTATATTTCTCATTAAAATATCTATTATATGTTTCCTGAAAAGAGCAAAAATTCAGAAAACATTCAATGAAATAAAAACTTAAGAAAAAGTGTAAACCTCAAAAAATAACTTGATGCTTAAATGTGAAATAAAAGAAAATTAAATAATTAATTAAACTTAACTAGTTAGGGGAGGAAAAATGAAGAGTGAAAAGATGTAATGACCAAATTTTAAAAAGGAAAGGAAATAGGGGGCAAATTTATAAATAAGGAAAATTTGCCTACAATTACCCAACTATTTCCTCTTCCTTGGCCAAAAACAACCATGGAATGAGAGGAAGAGAAAAATTGAAATATTCCACCAAATTGAGAGTGGGAAACCATAGATTTATCGAGGTTTATACAAGATTTAGATTAATCGAAAGGGAAAACACCTAGACAAGAAATCTACAAGGAAAAGTGAAAGATATTGGAACTATTGAGAAGAAGAGAGGTCAATTGGTGTTCATAGGAGGAAGTGTCAATTTTTTTGAAAGGTTAAGAATTAAAACCTCGATTATTGGTAGGTAAGGAGTCCTAAACATGATTCTACAAGTCATTTTGAACTCAATTTATAATGGATATAATTGTGTTGAAAATCTTAATTAGGGTTCCAAAATTAAATTTAGGGAATATGTATGATTAGTTAGAATTAAGTAAATTAAAGTATAGTATGTTATATTGGGTGAGAAATCATGTTAGACTATCAAAGAAAATTTGATGGTTGTGAGGAAGTGGATGGTCGATCATTGGAGGAAACAATAGGAGAGGAAAAAATGTATTTTTTTTGTCTTTTTTATTATTTGTGTAAATGAGAATTGATTTGAATGATTTCTAGCATGAAATAAATGAAGGAACCTTTGGTTCCTTTAGGCCAAACAAGAAGAGAAGAGAGGAGGAAGAGTTTTTGATATGAACTGTGTGTGAAAAAGGTAAATTATGTGTCGAAGAAGGATTAAAAATGAGAAATTTTGAAATTTAAACCAAAGTTGCATATAAAGCTAGATTGAGCGTATTTCAGAATTTTGTAATATAGGATGAACATAGGGTTCAATAACATTAAAGTTGTATCAAAATGGGTTTGATTATTCTATATTAAGAGTGGATTAAATTAATTAATTTTGGGAAGTTATGTGTAATAAAAATGTTATATATGCAATGAGGAAATAATAAATAGTCAAACCACAAAACATAAAAGTGGACGTTTAAAGGCTTGAAAGTCCAAACTTAGAAATTTGACAAATTAGTATCCCTAACTTCAAGAGGGAGTTTGAACCTGAAAATGACAAAATTGTAGGAAGTCTTCTTCAAATAAAGTGTATGTGTGGATGTTATATTTTGAAAGAGACCAACCATGCTTTATTTGGGGTCATATAATTCTAAATATAGCTAAAAATATGAGGAGAGATCAGTGAAAGATCCTTCTTGACAATTTTGATAAACTATGAAAAATAATAAAATAAATAAGAATAAAAGGGGAAAGTAATCAAAAGGAAAACTCATATTTTTTTGTTGTTGTTGTTATTGTTATTGTTGTTCATAATAATAATAATAATAATAATTGGAATGAATAAAATTGATGTGGTACACTTGTAAATGCAAGAGGGACCTCAAGGATTATACAATAGCAACATAGAAACATGAGTAGAGCTTCAATTGCACGTAAGCAAACCATGTTTATGCTTTTATTCTAATTATGATTCAATGTTGTTAATTTAAATATTGTTGATTGTATGAAAGGTTTAATGATATAAAGGCCAATTTTATGAAGATTAAAAAGGATAAGAAATGTAAAACTGGCTAACATTCATTTAGTAAATATTAGAGATATCGACCATTTGGTATCAACATGCAGGGATGTTAATAGGGGTTGCAAGATATTAAATTCAATATAATTAGTTTCAACCATGTAATGACTTAAGGTACCATAGGTCTAGTAAAATGTTAGACCGCATATACATGACTTTAGCCATACACCACTTATAAATAAATTATTAAATGAATCAAATATAAATATCACTTTTGCTTATAACCTAAAAATAAAAATAAAATACTATAATGCCACTTGGCATTATAAAAAAAATAATTCTCTTTCCAGCAAAAATAAATTGCAACACGATCTTTAAAAGTTTTATGATGAATTAATAATTACTATATGTAGTCTATTTTTTTTTTAAATAAAGCTGTAAATTTCTTAATCTAAAAGTTCTTTTTTATTTTTTATATTTATCTTTTCCAATATTAAAAAAGGTAATTGATAAAATAATTATCTTTTTATATTTTTCACATATTGATAACACATTGTAATAACGGTTGTAAACAAAGGCTATTGACAATAGTGGTCGTGTCAAGCAGCATGACTCACTCTAAAATTTTACATAATACAAATTCTAAATCACCATAACCAAAGGCCAAACAAAACCATAAATTTGCAAACCTCACCAAACTTAAAACACATAAGGCAAAAAACTTATGTCATAAATCCATGATTAAGGTTCATATAATTAATAGGAGCAACTGCCATATCATCTTATGAACAAGGATTCCACATAACCTATTAAAACGTCATCAACGCATTTATTTCTTATAATTTACCAACATCAACCCATGCAAAATTATTTCCTAACATTTGTAAATATAAAAACATTTCAACATCAACCTACACATAATAATTTCCTAACATTTATCAATGTCCAAAAAAATTAAACGTCAAAGCAACTAATTAATTTTCATCATTTACCAACATCAACCCATGAAAAATTTTGTTAGTTTTTTTTTCTTTTTAAAAAAAAAATCCTGCATTCAGCTCCTTGAACCCGGTCAAACGTGATGATATAGAGAAAGAGACACACGTCCATCGCCCACCGTTAATTAAATAAAAATAACAGAAAAACACCTATATAAACCGACTCCCGCTATTTCTTCGTGTCCCGCCAGCAAAACACACACACATCTCTCTCTCTCCCCCCTCACTCCCTCTCATGGATTCCCCTCCACGCTCCTCCGTCATCATCATTGGCGCTGGCATCTCCGGTAATTGCCAACCTACACATACATAACACTTGCAATTCGAGACTAAAAATTAAGCTATTTTGTTTTGTTTCTTGTCTTAAAGGTGTATCTGCTGGAAAGGTGTTGGCGGAGAATGGAATAAAGGATATGGTAATTTTGGAAGCTTCAGATCGTATCGGTGGTAGGATCCGAAAGGATAATTTCGGTGGCGTTTCGGTTGAGCTTGGAGCCGGTTGGATCGCCGGAGTTGGCGGTAAAGAGTCCAACCCTGTTTGGGAACTTGCTTCTCAATCTGGCCTCCGCACTTGTTTCTCTGATTACAGCAATGCTCGCTATAATATCTATGATCGCAGGTATCTGTATCCCTGCTCGATTCTGAGCTTTCTTTTTCTTCACTTGTCTTTTTGAAAAAAATTGACGTAAAATGATACAACATTTGGACACCTTGAACACTGAAATTTCAAGAGTTTCTTTTTTTCCCCTCTTTTCCGGACGCTAAAGAAAGTGGTTGTGTTGTTGGTGTAGTGGGAAAATATTTCCTAGCGGAGTGGCGGCAGACTCGTACAAGAAGGCGGTGGACTTCGCAATTGAGAATCTGAAGAGCTTAGAAGCAAACCTTGTTGGTGAACTTATTGAACCGCCTAGGTTAATCCCAAGTCTTTAATGTGATGTTTTGGGTTTTACCGCTAAAATTAATCCATAAAGATAGTACTTGATGGTCTTAATTAATAGGAATCTTAATTTTTTTTGATGTTTTGTGCTTGTTTAGTTCACCAAAGACGCCAATAGAGCTTGCCATCGACTTCATCCTTCATGACTTTGAGATGGCAGGTTGGTTTTCCAATTGATTTTACACACAGTTTTCTGTTTGTTTCCCAGGAAAAGAAAGTATGTTGTTAGTCTGGTTTAGCTCATAAAACATCGAGTACAGATTGATAAACACAAATGGGTTTATTTTCTTTTATTGCAATTATTGATTGAAGACTGTGAAACAGAGACTTTAATGGGTTGTTTTTGTGAAAACAGAGGTAGAGCCAATATCAACGTATGTAGATTTTGGAGAAAGGGAATTTCTAGTGGCAGATGAAAGAGGCTATGAACATCTGCTATACAAAATGGCTGAGAATTTTCTGTGTACCTCCGAGGGCAAAATCCTGGACAACCGTCTCAAACTCAACAAGGTAATTAAAACAGACATGAAAGAAAGAAGTGGAAAAACCTTTTGATTTCTATTTTTTTGTTTTGTTTCTGATTTGTTCTGTTTTAGATTTGTTTTATCGCTTTTATGCAATTATTAAGACAAGGGGACAAATTTAATCTTAATAGAGCGAAAACACAAAAGAAGGAACAGTAAAAAAGAATATGAAAAAATAAAATAAAATCGGAAACTGTGCTCTGTCCTTTACGCCTCGCATGCAGATGCAAAGCTATCTTGTTGCTGTTAAGATTGATTGACCCACTTCTTGAGCTTGAAGATAATGACGTGTTCAGAAAAGCTCTATGCATTTTCTTAAATATTCTATTCTTGCTACCATTTTCCATAAATCCAGCCATTTTTCATCCCCTTTTATTTTCTGGGTTCTATTATTTTCCCAATGTTTCAACAATGGTGAAGTTTTAAATATCCCCCCTTCATTATTTTAACGAGATTTTTCTGTACTTTTGACCATCAATTTAGAGAGAGAAAACATCAGCTAGCATGATAAATGTGTACTTGTGACCATCAATTTAGAGAGAGAAAACATCAGCTAGCATGATAAATGTGATGTGGTAAATGATTTAAACAAGAAGACAATGAAGCTGCTTCTGGGCCATCTGATTGTAACATTGGAGTTACGAACGGAATATTTTTGCGGGGCTTTCATTGAAATGCTCACCATCTTATGGAAGACTTTATGGAAATGGACTTTGTTGATTAGAATTCACTCTTAGTAATATAATATATTATATTATATTATTCCAGTCTGTGGAAAAAGTTGAATTGAAAGCAAGTCACTGGAAATTCAGACCTTAAAACTTTCGGTCTTTGACCCTTTGCTGAGTTCCGATGATGAGAACAAATCAAACTTTCAGTGAACTTTTTGAGTGAGGACCCCTACATAGAGCCATTAAAAACTGACCTACCAACATGCTTGATTTTTCAATCATATAGCCATTGATTGGCAAAAGGTTCTTCATCATCCTTCAATCAGTAAAGTGCTTTTTACCACTTTCGAATCTGTAGGTCCATGAATTCTCAAGTTGCTCCAACACTGACAAGAATTAGACCACTACGGTTAGGACGTTGGGATGTCATATCAACTCAGTACAGGAACCTGAAATTCGCAAGGCCTGTCAATTTCTTCATTTATGTTTCTTGTATTCTGTTACCTGAAGTAAAATAGATTAAAAAACAGTATTTCTTTGCCTCGTCTGCCCTAGAGAGTCAGAGCTCAGAACCTAGTGAAACCTTAGGGTGACTGAACAGTGAGCTAGCACTACAATACATTAATGCTGGTTTTTTCTTGATATATATATATATATATATATATATATATATATGGTTTCATGCCCTGGATACTCTGCAGCAGTGCATTAATGCTGGGTTTATATAAATGGGTCTTTATACATCAGGTAGATTCTTCTTCGACTCTGTTTCACACTGTGCAGCACAGATTTCTTGGTTTGACTTCACAGAAACCGAAATTTAGAGCAGTAATAATTGTTAATTTGCTTGGATTCTGCTAGCAGTACTTTGATTTTACCATCTCATGGAGCATCATACGTAATCTTATTCGTCACTATATATATATATATATATATATTAATGCATGATAATTTTGTGGCAGGTTGTCAGGGAATTACAGCACTCGAGAAACGGCGTTGTTGTGAAAACGGAGGATGGTTGTGTCTACGAAGCCAGCTATGTGATTTTGTCCGCAAGCATTGGTGTCCTCCAAAGTGATCTCATTTCCTTTAGGCCTCCCTTGCCCGTACGTCTTCTCTTCCTTTATTTATCTTAGCTACATATTTGTTATCGTAATATAACTTCTTTTTTTTATGTTTGTGTATATAATGTTAAAAATAAATTTATTATTTTAAATAAAATAATTAATCTCCATTTCCCGTTCTATATTTAACATGTTAAACTCCATGACACGTGTCATGCGCACTTCTTAAATAATTCTTGTTATCTCATATTAGTTAGAAAACAAAAGCTTTAAGTACTTATAATCACCAAAATTCAAAATTCACTATCTAATTATAATAAAAAAATTACTTGAAATAATTTATGAAATTGATTTCTTTTTTTTAATTTTATTATCTCTCAACTTTTTTTATATATCATATTTGGTCTCTATTTTCCTTATTGCTATTTATTTTATTTGCACTAATTTATTAAATTAGATTTTTCTTTTCAATTTCCACTTTTAACTTTTTTATTTGTTAGATTTGATCCAACTCTTTTGATATTTATATGTTTTATTAGAAATAATTTATAAAATTTGAATTTTTCTTTTCAATTTCATATTTTTTTAATCTTTTCATGTAAGATTTTGATTTTCATTCTTTTAATAAAAAAATTTAAAAAAAAATCAAAACTTTAACAAGTTATTTCCCAGTTTATTTTTTATAGCATAGCTATATATTGAAAAGTAATTTCTAACTTATTTTTATAACATTTTTAAAAAACTTGTTTTAAGAAAAAACTACTAACCACATTATTTTTTTCCAACAAACAAGGAAAATGTCTAAGCTGAGGGAGACAAGAATTAATGGCAGCTATGCCTCGTACTGAATAAGATTTAGGCAAAAGATAGCTTTTCGAGGTGGCCTACTGTCTTTATAGAAGAACAAATACCGTGGGTTGCATCGATGGTGATCCACAGAATTGGTAACCCACAGGCTCACCATGCGTTAGGCCCTAATGAGACAACTCTACTTTTTAATTTTTGTTTTGTAATAGTTGTTTCCCTTGAAAACTCCGAGTGAACAATGATACCTAGGGAATTGCTCAGAATAAATTAATGAATAAAAATAACTTCTTTTTTATCTTAGCCTACGTTTGGGCTTGGACACACTGGCGTCAACTCCGACATATACCTATGAACCGTACGTAAGAATCTTTATGATTGGATCACGTGACTTGGGATACAGGCAAGTGAGCATTTCCTGTCTTACTTTGCTGGACTTTCAATGGCGAAGTCTCTGTCAAATTTTCCAACCCTATGTGCTGTAAAATACAGCACGTGATCTGCAGCTTCTAGTGAAGGTTATAGGATGCCGATCTGCTCACATGATTAGCGTGATTTGCTGGGTAAATCTTGCAGGAACGACTCAGACGAGTATGGACTTTTATATTCCCTGGATTTTAAATCGAGAAAACACATCTCCTGGTTTTGTTTTTTTTCCCGTAGCAAGTTAAGATAGCTTAGTTGGCCCTTCAAAGCTGACTGCCATCATATTATAAGTAATTGTTCTCTGTGTAAGTATTTAATTAAATGGTAAAAAAATCAATGTTGCAGAGGTGGAAAACAGAAGCCATAGAGAAATGTGATGTGACGGTATATACAAAGATTTTCCTGAAGTTTCCAGATAAATTCTGGCCATGCGGTCCCGGAAAAGAGTTCTTCATTTACGCTCACGAGCGAAGGGGATACTACACCTTTTGGCAGGTTATTTCTCCTCCTTGTTTTTGATTTCCCCCACTCTGCATTGCTTGCTTCTTTTGAGTAGAATTTGAAAACAATTGTTAAACAATGCTACTGCATTTGGAGCTTCAAACCTGCATGCCCTTCCAGGAATTTTCAATAATAGGAACCGCAGGTCAACCTTTAGTCTAACAAGTCAACCTGTCAACAGACTGCATGATTTCGATGTTTTATTTCCAAACGAAAATATGTATTCAGCTTGCTGCTTGGCAACTTAGATTTATTTCCAAACTAATCGGGACCTGTTATACAGGGAAGAGCACTGTAATATCATTCATGAGGCTTGTTCTCGGCCAAGCACAACATTTTAACTAAATAAAGCATCTTGGCGATCCTTTTGTATTTAGGATTCTTATGATGTCTTGATTGCAGCATGATAAAAAAAAATGATGATTAGCTTTCTTGCACAGATAGCAATCTAGAATCTCTTGCATTATTTGTTCTGTATTGTTCTTCGAGCTATGATGCCCTGATGTTTCTGTCGTTGTGTTAGAGCAGGCGATATTAGTTTAATTAAGGGAATCGATTGCAATGTCAGCCTGTTTTTACTTTTTAAATTTTCTATACTTAGACATGATAATCAATTTTGAGACCCACAATCTGAAACCATCTCCTCCTCACTTGATTAGGAGAGGATTGAAATAATTTAATGATCATTAGTGATCTATTGCGGATGCAATGTGGGATCTCACTATCTCCATCATTTTCATTCATTTATCTCTTAATAATCAAATCATAGTTAGTAGTAACTCACTGGATTTATGCAAGCTGGCTGCTGATTGTTGCTTTGTCATCAGCACATGGAAAATGCATATCCTGGTTCGAATATCCTGGTCGTGACTTTGACGAATGGGGAATCAAAGCGTATTGAAGCTCAGTCTGACGAGGAGACCTTGGAAGAAGCTATGGGGGTGCTCAGGGACATGTTTGGACCCCATATACCCAATGCCACTGATATACTTGTGCCCCGCTGGTGGAACAACAGATTCCAGCGTGGCAGCTACAGCAACTACCCCATCATTTCAGATAATCAAGATGTTCATGACATCAAGGTAATTCCATCTTATTTCTGTTGCATATGTCTGTCTGTTTTCACTCTGGCTGTACCTGGTAATTCAAAGACACAGTTGTTTCATAGAAAGAGGGAGGAAAATCAAATATAAAGAGTGATCTCTGTAATGCATTTCAAAATCTTGCTTGTTTTGATCAGGCCCCAGTAGGACGCATCTTCTTCACTGGAGAACACACCAGTGAACGATTTAGCGGTTACGTCCATGGTGGATATCTTTCTGGTGAGAACACAGAATTTCTTTTGAAGGCTTTCAATGGAGGAACTCTATATCTTAACATAATTTTGATGGTCTCACAGGTATTGACACAAGCAATTCACTATTGGAAGAAATGAGGAAAGAGAAGGAAAGAAAAAGTGAGAGTCAAACATTTTTGCTAGAGCCCTTGCTGGCATTGACAGGATCATTAACGCTCACACAGACAGAGGCAGTCCCAAGTCTACATAAATGTGACATTCCTACACAACTATATCTTAGTGGCAAGGTTGGTCTTCAAGAAGCGATACTATGACTACATGGACCAAGTATCGAATTCAACTTTGATGATGCTAATATGGTCGATGGGAAAGGAACCTGAGCTGGCTGGATCATTTTGGTCCCAGATTCAATCCAGACCCTTCATGCTCTTCAGAAAATAGAATGAAACGGGAAGAACTGCATGCGACGGGCTGAACAGATAGGTCCAGCTCCTGATGCTTATAGATTCGTAGAGGGGCCTTGCCAGTTTGGCGCTCGGGAGGGGATTGTTTTAGGCATACATGTAAAAAAAGTTGGCTAATTCGGGATGAAAAAGAAGCATGCTTCTGATTCTAACCCTACTAGTTACTTGTTTATACAAGAAGAACCCTTCTTCCAGAATCATCTACCCTTTTGAATTGTGCTGCAACTTGGTGTTCGTCGCACCTGCAACATCAATAACAACGAGCAGTCAACTCAAATATATACGATATTTTCTTTGAGAAGGCTATCCTCTATTTTCTTCCAAGCTTTTCAATTAAATGATCAAAATAGGTTGAAGCTCTGGAAGATAACAGTCTTCTCATAATTAATTTAAAATTTATAAAAAATCTCCATTTTTGTACGGTTTGCTCCCAGTCGAAGAGAGATGGGGAGGGAGCCATAAACCCACACACCCAGATTCCCTAACTCAAGAAACCTCCCATTCTGTACATGTATTAAACTAACACAGAACCCCACAATTTTGAATAAGCAAAGATGGAGGATGAAACAGTGAACAATATCATTTGCCAATTCACAGACCCCGAAGGGAAACCGCTGAAAGCTCCTTTATATATTCCTCAGAACGCTGGTCCACGACAAATCGTTAATAAGCTTCTTAACAACGTAAATTTCGATTTTTATTTGTTTTGCAATGCTGGGTCTTTTTTTGTTACAAAACAAATGCCTCAAAATAATGTTAAAATTTTGTGTTTCCAGGAAGAGAAGTTACCGCATGCTTTTTATACATCATATCAAGAGCTTGTTGTGCCCCTCGAAACTTACTTGCAGAAAAACAACGGTCAGTGAGAGTAGAAGGTGTTACGAGCTTAGTAAAAGCTCTCACCGGATCTTCATAAGCTGATGGTCCAAATCGGACCTTAAGAGCAATCAGAAATTCATCCCAATTAGTTATTGGACATGACTCCATCAACCAGCTATACCAGGATAAGGCTTTCCCTTCCATGTGAAAGGATGCAATCTGCAACTTTTGATTATCAGGTGTCTGGTAGTAGGAGAAAAATTGTTGGGTTTTGAGAATCCACATAGTGGGTTCAGCCCCATCAAAACGAGGAAATTCCAAACGAAGCATCCTAGCTTGAATTCCACCTTGTTCAACAAACAAAGGATTGGAAATTACTTTCTTATTATCTCCTCCCGACGATCCTTCTTGAGTAAAATTGAGCCAAATTATCATAATTTACTGCCAAACTGCTAAGCTGTTGCAGAACATTCTCCATTAATGCCCGTTGTCGACCTTGTTCCTCTTTTAAGGAGGCCATCTCTCCACATAAATTGGCTACTGCTTCAATTAATTGAGCCTGACGAGTTTCCTCAGCCATGTCGCAGAAACGTGGTTCCGATACCACGTATTATGAACACACTAGAAATCAAAAGGGAATTAAGGCAATTTGAGGAGCCAAAAGACCTCCTGAACACACTCTGCAATTGTGGACTAAAGATATACCTTCCATTGATTCTGTAACTTAAATACAACCTTCTACCCAATTGAAAGCTAAATCCGTGCCTTAGTGGCCTAAGACAGGTTTCCCCACTATCTAAGTGCACTCACATAATAACATAGTGCAATAACTTCTAACAAATTATATGAAACAAATCTAAACACACGTGTCCAAGCTTCCAGCTCATAACAGAAGGGAGGATAATAGTAACATTTTTTAAATTTGTTTATGGATTTTTCTGAGCGTGGGGAAGTTGGTTAATTTTTTTTTCTGGACATTCAGTTTCGGTGGAGAATGTGTTGCCAATTTTTTATCAGCCGCAAGCTATTTTACGAACTCGTCCAGTTAATCGGCGTTCTGCCACCATTGCTGGTCTGATAGTGGTTTCCTTCTTGTATCAGAGTTATTGTGTGAACAATTTAGGGCATTGTTTGTGCTTAACTGCAGTTATGAGTGATGGAAATGGTGCTTTCTGTCTGCTGATATATTGGTTTTGAGTAACTAGTGCTGGTCATCTCCAATGAAACTCTTTTAGTTGTACCTCTCAAGAATTTTACCCCCCACTACATGCACGATCTGTTTTCATTGTTTTGTTCAGTCAAATTACCGGCACCCCAGGTTAATGGTGTTGAACTGTTTTTCTTACATGTTCTGCCTTTTTCTTCTTCTTTTTCTGTCACTCCAGGTCATGCAGAAGCTGTACTTTCAGTTGCCTTCAGTCCTGATGGGCGACAGTTGGCCAGGGGCTCTGGGGACACCACTGTTCGTCTATGGGATCTGAGCACCTCAGACAGCGATATTTTTTATTTATTAATAAGAGTGTCCGTATAAATTTACGTGTAACTTTACTAATTCCACAATTCTTGAAGTTAACAATTATATAAATTTTTAGTAGTTATCAAATTAATAAAATTCCCAGGGCTCGAACTTAAAACCACAAGAGAATAAATCCTTTAATCCAAGCTCTTCCTACTAGATGACTATTTGATGGTTGAGAGTGATGTTTACATGTACAGGTTGATAATCTAAGTGATCTCTCTTTTACATCCTGCTTGCGCTTAAGAATACAAAAAAAGACGGTGCTGTGATAGATTCAAATTTGTTTCTTTCTGGAAACACTCTCATATTTATTTATTTTTCTGAATGGTCAAAGTTGTTTGTTGTTCATGATGATGATGATACATAAGATCTCAGATTGATTATCTTAACAAAATGAACCAACTTTACGCATGAGCTTGCTCATTGTGAGGTCTTTATTTATACCCAGGAAAGAGAACAATGGTCACCCTGTCTGTACATTTCCTTTATACTTATTGCATTTATCATATATGAACTTCCTGATGCAGGACATAAGAACTGGGTGCTTTGTATTGCATGGTGTAAAGCAGCAACATTGTCATGTGTAACAGATTGCAAATGTACAGATTGTAATGTCAGTAATTAATTCTACTTTATTGTTATAGAATAGCAGAACTTGTGGTGTAACAGATTCCTGGATTGTAGTGAATCTGTTACACCACACATTGTATAAATACACTACTCAAAATCAATAGAAGATTATCTCGGTAAATTCAACATTTCAATTCTCTTGTTTACATGGTATCAGAGCTGGTATTCATCCCAGCCAACTAATCTCTCCTGCAGCAATCAATCACTGCAAAATCAGTCAATTTTTTCTTCAAAATCCAGAAACCCAGAAAACACATCAAACCCAGAAAATACATCAAACTCTACAGTAACAATGACAAGCTCATCAAACCCAGAAACTCATCTCGATCTTCCAAAAGAAAATCTCTCAAATCCCTACTTCACTCACCATTCCGATCATCCAGGTTTGGTTTTAATTTCCAAACCCTTGAATGGAAATAACTATCCTACTTGGAAAAGGGCCATGACCTTGGCCTTGAATTCCAAGAACAAATTGAGCTTCGTCAATGGCTCAATCAAAATCCCATCAGAAGAAAATGACCCAGAAGGATATGCAACCTGGTCTAGATGCAACGACATGGTGCATTCATGGATTATCAACACCCTCAATCCAGACATCTCAGACAGTGTAATCTATTATTCCACTGCACATGAAGTTTGGGAAGACCTTCATGACCGATTCTCTCAGAGCAACGCTCCTCGAATTTTTGAAATCCAACGTGATATTGCCTGTTTTAGGCAAGAACACCAATCTGTCTCGGTGTATTACACGAAATTAAAAGGGATGTGGGATGAGCTCACCTCCTACAGTGACTCATCCCAAGGAACACAACACCATGACCAACAAAAATTGATGCAGTTTTTGATGGGGTTGAATGAGACTTACAGTGCTGTTCGTGGGCAGGTGCTGTTGATGAATCCTTTGCCTTCGATTCGGCAAGCGCATGCCTTCGTTTCTCAAGAAGAGAAGCAGCGTCTTCTCAGTGCTTCCTCCACTGATGGTCTTGGCAGTGCAGCTATGGCGGTTCAAAGGAATAATGGGAAACCAATTGACAGGGGCGAGCGCCCTTTTCACTCGTTCACAACGAGCTTTCATGGTGGAAATGGTGGTGGACGATTTGAGCATGAAAGAGACAGAGATGGGGGACGTCGTTTTGAACAATCCAAGCCTCATTTTAACTCTGGTGGAAATGGTGGGGGGCGTCGTTTTGAAGGAAACGGGCGTCGTTTTGAAGGCAATGGGCAGCGTTTTGAAGGCAACGGGCAGCAACGTGGACGGCCACAATGCTCCTACTGTGGAGAACCGGGGCATTGGGTTCAAACCTGTTTTGAACTCCATGGGTACCCAGCGGGTCATCCCAAATCCAAAAATAATTCGGCCAGGCGGTTCACTAATAATAAGTTCACTGCCAATCATGTGGCCACGCCTGTATCCAAAGAAAATGACAAGTCAGTCATAGGAATTTCGGAGGCCCAGTTAAAACAGCTACTGTCACTTCTTAATGACAAAGCCGAATCCAGTACTCAAGCCCATGCTGCAACTAAACCAGGTTTGCCAAAAATTGCTTTCCGCAATTGGATTATTGATAGCGGAGCAACTGACCATATTTCCTCTTCATCGCGGTCATTTTTTCGGCAGAAAAATTGTTCGCTTCCTCCGGTGTTGATGCCCAGTGGGGCCACCGCAAATATTATTGCCAAAGGCTCCCTACCTCTGAGTTCCACTTTTTATCTGCATGATGTGCTATGTGTGCCCACATTTAAAGTTGACTTGATGTCGGTCAGTCGTTTAACAAAGAGTTTAAACTGCTCCGTAACTTTTTTCCCTTATTGGTGTATTTTGCAGGATCTGGCTACGAGGAGGATGATTGGTTTGGGTAAACAACGCAACGGTCTATATTACTTGGTGGCGATAGCAGCGCAAAAATCCTTGACACAGCCTCCCACACCACTACATCAACCAGCCTGCAACCTCACCATATCTTCAACCGACCCCTGGCATAAACGCCTGGGCCATCTATCATCACCTTGTTTAAATTTTATTGCTCAGCATTTTTTAAATTTAAATTTTTCTGCTCAGTCCAGTCCTGTTTGTCACATTTGTCCTTTAGCTAAGCAAACTCGTTTGCCTTTCAATACGAGTGTCATTTCTACTATCAAACCTTTTGAAATTATTCATTGTGACATTTGGGGTCGTTATCGCCATCCTTCCATTTCTGGTGCTTATTATTTTCTTACTATTGTTGATGACTACTCACGCTTCACATGGATATTTTTAATGCAACATAAAACTGAAGTTAATACTCTTATAAAACATTTTTTTACATATGTTCTCACTCAATTTGAAACTTCCATTAAAATTTTTCGAAGTGATAATGGTAGTGAATTTATTTCACTTCGTTCTTTTTTTCAAGAAAAAGGAGTCATTTTTCAACATTCCTGTGTTTACACGCCTCAACAAAATGGGGTTGTGGAACGCAAACATCGTCACATTTTGCAAGTAGCTCGTGCTTTAAAATTTCAAGCTCAGCTCCCAAACCAGTTTTGGGGAGAGTGTGCTCTCACTGCTGTTCATCTTATTAATAGACTGCCTTCCGCTGTACTGAAATTCAAAACTCCTTTCGAACTTTTATTCTCAAAAATGCCATCTTTTTCTCATCTTCGGATTTTTGGTTGCTTAACTTATGCTACTAATGTGCATCCTTCTCATAAATTTGATTTTCGATCCACCCCCTCAGTTTTTATTGGTTACCCTACCGGTCAAAAAGCATATAAATTATTTAATTTATCTACAAAAAAAATTTTTACTAGTCGCGACGTGCAATTTCATGAAAACATTTATCCATATGCATTAACCCAACCCGGTTCCAATTTTCACCCACCCGATGATTTTGGACCCATTCCCCTCTTATCAAACGACACCATCTCCTTCTCTCCACAGCCGACCAGTCGTTCCCCATCCCACTCTCTTCCACCTCCACCATCGTCACCTCCAGTTCAACCTCCATCACCAGCCCCACAACTACCAGCCACCATAAACACATACCCACCGTCTCATCAGCCACCACCCATCATCCACACTTATGCCCGTCGCCCTAAACCACCCAACCCAATCCCACCTCCTGTTCAATCTTCCTCTTCATCTCCACCCACAGACCCATCTCTCTCCACCCCTGCAAACCAACCACAACCCGAACCCATTCACCTTCGGCGTTCAAATCGACTGACTACCCCGCCTGTCAAACTCAACGACTTCATTTGTTCAACGATTTACTCTCATCAATCAACCTCCTCGGCACCAGGTCACCAAAGAGGTACACGCTTCCCCATTTGTAATTTTGTTTCATACCACCGTTACTCTCCTACAAATTGCATCTTCATAGCACAGCTCAATTCCACCAAAGAACCCAAAAATTATGCAGAGGCAATTAGTCACCCTGAGTGGCAGCAGGCTATGCATGCTGAGTTGCAAGCCCTTGAAGATAATGGAACATGGTCCATCACCTCATTACAACCGGGGAAGACTGCAATTGGTTGCCGATGGGTGTATAAGGTGAAATTTCATTCGGATGGTTCGGTTGAGAGGCATAAAGCCCGATTGGTGGCTCAAGGTTTCACCCAAATGGAAGGGGTGGATTACCACGACACATTCTCTCCCACTGCCAAGATTATTACTGTCCGTTGCCTCTTAGCTTTGACAGCAGCTCATGGATGGTCTCTGCACCAAATGGATGTGCATAATGCATTTCTCCATGGCGATTTAACTGAGGAAATTTACATGTCTCTGCCTCCAGGTCTTCGGCGAGAGGGGGAGAATCACCTGGTTTGTCGCCTTCACAAGTCAATTTATGGATTGAAACAGGCATCCCGACAGTGGTTCGTTAAATTCACCGAAGCTATGCATTCTGCTGGTTTTACACAGTCAAAGGCCGATTACTCTCTGTTTACCAGAAAGCAGGGTATGTCCTTTACCATCCTATTGATATATGTTGATGATATTTTAATTACTGGAAATGATTCTGTGAATATTGCTGCAACCAAACGATTCTTGCATGAACATTTTCGTATTAAAGATCTTGGTAATTTAAAATATTTCCTTGGAATTGAGGTTTCTGCTTCAAAGAATGGAATCTTTATTTCGCAACGTAAATATGCATTAGAGGTAATTGAGGATGCAGGGTTATTGGGTGCTGCTCCCATTAACACTCCTATGGAACGTGGATTAAAACTATCAGACGAAGGGGACTTGTTTAGAGATGCAAATCGGTATAGAAGATTGGTGGGTCGTTTGATTTATTTGACTGTATCGAGACCAGACATCACATATGCTGTACATGTTTTGAGTAGGTTTATGCATCGGCCCAGGAAATTTCATATGGAAGCAGCCCTTCGGGTAGTAAGGTACCTAAAAGGGGCACCAGGCCGCGGCCTATTTTTTCCTTCCAAAAATGATCTAAGGTTGAGAGCTTATTGTGACTCGGATTGGGCAGGATGTCCACTCACTAGAAGATCTACAACCGGATATTGTGTTTTCCTTGGACCCTCGTTGATATCTTGGAGGTCGAAGCGGCAGAAAACAGTTTCGCTCTCTTCTGCTGAAGTAGAATACAGAGCAATGACAGGAGCATGTTGTGAATTGACATGGTTGCGATGTTTGTTAAAAGACTTGGGTATTTTGCATCATGATTCAGCCTTATTATATTGTGATAATAAAGCCGCGTTGCACATTGCGGCCAATCCGGTCTTTCATGAGAGGACAAGGCACATTGAGATGGATTGCCATTACATTAGGGATAAAATTCAGGATGGTTCCATTATTACAAGATACGTTGATTCAGCACATCAACTTGCGGATGTTTTGACCAAGCCTCTTGGAAAAGAAACATTTGTTCCTATGGTTAGCAAGTTGGGAGTGCAAGACATCCACTCTCCAACTTGAGGGGGAGTGTAAAGCAGCAACATTGTCATGTGTAACAGATTGCAAATGTACAGATTGTAATGTCAGTAATTAATTCTACTTTATTGTTATAGAATAGCAGAACTTGTGGTGTAACAGATTCCTGGATTGTAGTGAATCTGTTACACCACACATTGTATAAATACACTACTCAAAATCAATAGAAGATTATCTCGGTAAATTCAACATTTCAATTCTCTTGTTTACACATGGTCACCAGATGGTAAGCATCTTGTGATTGGGATCAAGGCTGGAGAGGTTCGGTGTTGGGATCCTCAGACAGGGAAGCCATCAGGGATCCGCTTGTGGTAAAGTCTCTAGTTCATAGAATGTATCCCTCTTGAGTTGATTGTAAATGTCAATTTTGACATACTCTTGAAACATTCAGGTGCAAGTCATTTGATGCATATCTTATTTGACATGATGACACTGATATTTAGGTCATGATTCTTAGTGGCAAGGTATTTGCTGTTGATTGGAGTCCAGATGGTGAGAAAGTAGTCTCTGGTGGTTAAAAACCAACCATTAAAAAAACCGATTTACCATTTTTCTCATTCAAATTAATCGAGAAAAACTGAACTATTAAAAAAATCGATTAAATCAATTAGAATTTTTTTTGAAACTTCGGGTTCGGTTTTGGTTTTTTAAGGCTAAAACCGGTAAACCAAACTGGTTCAAAAGCTCTCGAAACCATTTTTGCATATCTATCACCATTTTCAGGTCACGCAAACTCACCTGGATGCGATGAATCTGAGTAGAGCTAATTAAAGCTTGGCTAAAGCTATTATTTTGTGAACAAATTTGCAAGATTTTCTTTTCTTTCTCTTTTTTTTTTTGTTGTTTGTATAACCATCAAGGCAAAAGATATCGACTACAGTCGAGGATCTACCTTGACATGCTGTGAATGTCATAGGCTCAAAATATGATGCTATTCATTTTACTGACAGAAATAACACTATCTTGAATCTATACCATTGAAATATAGTGGAAACTTGTGTTAGTGTACTACGTTTATCTATATTTTGTTGCTTGCTTTGTTCTTTCCCTAGATTTTCTTCCATGTGCAGAACATATGTTATATATCCACTGAAGTTAAAATACGAAGGATCTCTCTACTCTAGCAGGTTTATTGAGTAGGCGGTCATTGCCTGAGCTGCAAAATGTGGACGAATGGCAGGCCTAGAGGCCAACAAATATGGGGGTGCTTTATAATGTTCGAGGATTCAAGAGTTGGTGTTGGCTAGTGCAAAAAACATAACTTGGACTTTTCCTTGAGAATGCGCTCAATGAAATTCTAATTGAATTTCCAAATTTTGCAGGTAAAAAATGAACTTAATTATCCCCAACATCTTTTTACTGAATGAAAGTGATCTCCGCCTGGATGGCATTCGGTTTGTCCCGCCTCTGCTTTGGCTTCAGTTCAAGCCTGTTGTAAATCCATGGCAGATAAACTCGTAACTTTCCATGAATATTGAAGAGATTGTTTTTCTTTTTGTATCGAGAGATCTCTAGAGCATCATCTTTTTACGTAAAAGATTAAGAAGCGGATCAACGCAGCCAACAATGCTCAGCCAAATTCCAACTCGTGATTAATATGGTACAAGAGAGAATAATGACAGCACAGAGTTTCCAGTAGAAAAGAAAGGGCCTCAAATGTCAAATATAAATCAAATCTGCTACAACCTCTTCGAAACGAGATGGAAAAAAAACCCTATTAAATCTGAGGTTTTTATACATGTTAACAGAAGAACTGGACCTGTAATTTTGGTCAGTGCGAAATCTAAAATGGGCGAGATCGACCATGATTCGATGGTGTTTCGATACCAAGTGGAGAAGGGATGTCTTCAGGCTGTCGACCAGGTTTAACCCATCTACCGTATTTGTTCAACACGAGTCCCTTGTATGGAAACTCGTACCAAAACTCTGGTATTTTCAGATCTTGTATCAGCATGTCACTGCCCTTGTTCACCAACGCCAAATCTCTCCTAGCACTCCATCTATACTTCGATGAATTGCTCAAAAACCCATCTATCAGGTGAAGATATAGCTCCAGATTATGACACCCTGACAGGTCAGATTCGTGCTTCAAGTATGGTGATGTAAACGCATCAAGCTTCAATTGATTCCCTACATGCCTGTAAACCCAGTTCAACTTTCCAGTTAATCCATGGAACTTGTTAAGCATTTTGTTCATCAGGCCAGGCAGTTTCGGGACTATATCTTGCTTGACAACAACGCGTAGGGTCTTGACTCCTAGCTGGTTGAGCTTCTCCTTGAAGGCGATGTTTCCGACCCTTGGCGCGCCGAAAGAAATGACGCTAACGAACAGGTCCGGAATGGCAGTCTTAGCCTCGTAAGCATTGAGGAGTGCCAATGCTCCTCCTAGGCTATGGCCTGTAACAGTCAAGCTGACCTCCTCACCCTTTCCCCTGTAGAAATCCACCAGTCTCAGCACTTCTTGCATGACTTGCTCCGAAGCGCTTAGCTTGTTATACCTGGTGAGCTCATCCTTGGATTTGTAAATGCCGAGGAACCCTTCTTGGACCTTCACGTTCGTGTTGCCGTCAATAGGCTCTAGACCTGTCCTGAGGTCTGAAAACCACTCCGACGGTGCGATGGTGCCCCGCCATGCGACCATTATGTCTCTACGGCCGATCCTGTGCGACTCTTCTTTTCTGCTGACAGCAACATAACCCATCCAGTTGGAATCTTTGCTCCACATGGCGTGTGACCTCTTTAACCAGTCAGGCACATCGACATGGGACAAGGCATAAATGTACTGTTTCACCTTGTAACCATGCTCGGCGAGGCCTAACGTTTCAAAGATTTTATGTCGGTTGTACCTGCAACTCCCACAGTACTCCGATAAAGGATCGAAGTCGAAGGAATCATAAGTGGCTTCAGCAAATTCTCCGTATTTGAGAATTTCTCGTCGAAGATTCGGGTGGAGAGGGTCAATAAGGTTGTCCCAATTGCTCGAGCCATGAAGTTCCTGCCACATTGCTGATATATTCTGCTTGGGAGACATCGTAGGAGTCATGTGATCTCCTAGGTCTACAAAATCCACTGCTGTATATGGCACATGGAAGAGACGAGATAGTGTTTTGTGGGGACGACAGGCCTTTTTCTCCGATTTGTCATCTTCACGGGGCTTTACAGCTGACTCTTGATCAAGGATTCGTTTAGTGGAAAGCTGTCTCAGGCTTCTTGCACTGCTTAAATGAAGATGCAGACGGAGACGTTTCTTGATACTAAGCTTCCACTTCCACGATCTTCTGGTTTTCATTGACCTTGTTTTCTTTGTTGTGAGCTCTGTTAATGGCGACATCTCCATGGCGGTTAACTCCCTGGATCTAGCTAGAACTCCCGAAAAGCTTGTGATTAGAAAAAAAGAAAGCCAGATTCTTAGAAAGGAAAGCGAAAGTGTTTGTCAGGGTGTAGATGATGTCTAGGGAGTGGCTTATATACACACACAGCAGTGATGGACATGGGCAAGAAATAGCAAATCACTTTTGCGGCTCGTAGCTTCCAAGACAGTCATCATCCGTGTAGTTGGACCGTCAATAAAGTTGACTTGATCTTTTAATCTTTTTCTCTGACGAGAAAATTATAACCTCTGGAAGAAATATACGGTATATTTTAAGATCAGTTACTATGTTTATCCTTACCATCTCGATTTGGTTTACTATGTTTATGTAAAAATAAATAAATAAATAAATTACAGAGCTTGAGTCATAGCTTGGATTTCTCTCTCTCCCAACTTGTCCAACAGTTTGGTATAGCTCATAAATTTTTGCGACCTTTGTAGTCTCCGTCTTGCTATATATTAAATTATAATAGCATTTATTTTCAAAGCTAGACCTTGCTCTGACCATTCTCCCAGTTGCATGCATGGACCATGTCAAAATTGAGGAGCCCCGAGAGAGTGGTAATCTAAATCATATTTACTCGAGATTGATTAGATTGTTTTTTAAAATATTTTTTATTTAAAAATATATTAAAATAATATTTTTTTTATTTTTTAAAAATTATTTTTAACATCAATATATCAAAATAATTTAAAAATATCAAAAAAAAAATATTTTAAAATAAAAAAATATTTTTTTTTAAATACTTTCGGATTAGACTCCCTGACATCCTCTAAATATCTGATATCGTTTGTCGGTATAAATGTTTGCAGGGATATTATCCACATGTACTCGGTCCTCCCATCATAGGGGATTAGGAATCTGAGAAGTTTTGACGACTTCCAAGTCAAGCAACACACACACACACACACATATATATATATATATATATATATATATATATATATATATATTCAGAATGCATTTGTGTGTAAGTTTGGGTTCGCATAGGTGTGGAACCTTGGAGGGGGACCATGCCTATGTGCCGGTCACGGATCCGGGAATCGGGCCGTGACAAAGATGGTATCAGAGCAAAAAAAAACAAAAAAAAAATTAAAACGAATAAAAGTAAAAGAGTGTGTGACAAGATAAAAAGAAAGGTAGTAGTGACGACTTAGTATCAAAGCTTGTTATTCATGAAATAATAGTAAAGTTAGGATTCGGATTATGGAGCATTAGGATTCGTTTTGTCTTGTCTGTTATCCTTGAAATTCTGAATTCTCATCAAGCATATCTTCTTGATTCATTATGTCTTCTATAGATATGCTTTCCGATAATTATTTGATATGTATTGTGCTATTGTTTCGACATGACAAAAATGTTCGTCCTTATATGATATGCCGAGGAATAGACATGTACCTAATACTATTGGAGTACGTGACGATCAGAAAGATGTCTGTATTGTGTAGTTAAGAAATGCAAGGTATAGGAGGGGTGATGTATTCACACTTGAATATATACTTTTTGTTTGCACTTTTGAATCAAAAGTTTTGTTTGATACGGGTGCAACTTTTTTTTATTATGTCCCTATATATTGCCATAAGGTTAGATAGACAACTAACATTGTTAGGATTTCTCATTTCTGTTTATATTTCCGTAGATGAAGAATTAATATTAGTGAAGTATGTGTATCCAAATTGTGAGATATAAATTGGAGATAAGATCCTTATGGGAGGCTTGAATGTTTTAGATATGATTGATTTTGATGTGATTTTGGAAATGGATTGGTTGTCAAAGCATAGGGCTTCATAAATTTGTCAGGGTAAGGAAGCAGTGTTTGATTTAGATGGAGAAATGAGGTTAGTTTTTCAAGGAGATAAGATTGTGTGTTTATTAATTATATTGTTGACTATCTCGAGGAGAATGACATGAAAAAGGGTACAATGTTACCTAGCATATATAATGGATGTAGATAAGGGAATTTCCTGGTTAGACCAAGTTCCTATAGCTAAAGAGTTGCATGGATTAATGGATGAAGGGGTTAAATTTAACCTTAGCAAAGGTAGAGCAATGATTGCTCACTTTCAGGTTAAATCAAACTTGTTTGAGAGGATAAAAGTAGCTCAGAAGGAAGATGATTCACCACTCAGGATTAGAAGTGAGGTTGAGCAAGGTAAAATTGCAGGTTTTGTGATTGGTGATGATGATGTGTTGAGATTTGGGGATAGACTTTGTGTACCTGATGTTGATGATCTGAAGAGAGAACTGATGATAGAGGCACATCAGACAGTCTATACAGTGCATCTGGGTTCCACCAAGATGTATAAAGATCTTAAGGTGTGCTATTGGTGGAATAGAATGAAGGCTGATATAACAGACTTTATGTCTAGGTGTTTGACCTGTCAAAGGGTAAAAGGTGAACATCAAAGACCTCCTGGATTGCTGCAACCATTGTTGATACCAGAATAGAAGTGCGAAAGGATCACAATGGACTTTGTGACTGGATTGCCTAGGAGTCAGGAGGGTTATGATTCGATATGGGTGATTGTTGATAGATTGACAAAATCAGCCCATTTCCTACCAATTAAAATTACTTATGGGTATGCGAAGTTGGCGGAATTGTTTATTAGCGAGATTGTACGATTGCATGGAGTACCAATCTCGATAATTTCAGATAGAGGTCCACAATTCACATCACGATTTTGGGTGAAATTTCAGGAAGCGATGGGTACTAAAGTGCAGTTAAGCACAACTTTTCACCCTCAAACTGATGGTCAGTCTGAAAGGACTATTCAGATATTGGAGATATTTTGAGAGCCTGTGTTATGGATTTTGGGGTGGGTTGGAGTAAGTTCCTATCATTAGTGGAATTTGCTTACAACAACAGCTATCAGGCTAGCATAGAGATGGCACCTTATGAGGCTTTGTACGAACGAAAATGTAGATCACCAGTTTGTTGGTTTGAGGTTGGTGAGAAAAAGCTAATGGGACCTGAGTTGATTCAAATTACCTCAGAGAAGATAGAGGTGATCAGAAAGAGGCTTCAGACAGCTCAAAGTAGACAGAAAAGTTACGCGGATAAGAGGAGGCGTGACTTAGAGTTTTCAGTGGGTGATTGTGTGTTCTTAAAGGTCTCACCGACCAAAGGAGTATTCAGGTTTGGAAAGAAAGGCAAGCTAAGTCCTTGATTTATTGGGCCGTATGAGATTTTGGAGAGAATTGGAGCAGTTGCTTATAGGTTGGCCTTACCGCCAAATTTGTCGATTATACATCCTGTATTTCATGTTTCTATGCTACGGAAGTATATGCCGGATCCATCTCATGTGTTAGAAGTGCATCCAGTTGAGTTACGAGATGATGTGACTTATGAGGTGCAACCAGAAACTATAGTGGATCGACAAGTGAGAAAGCTAAGGTCGAAGGAGATAGCTTCGGTGAAGGTGAAGTGGAAAGGTCATTCAATTGAAGAAGCGACATGGGAACTTGAGGATAAGATGCGTGAGGAATATCCTCATCTTTTTGATAATCTAGGTACGTATTCAAACATTTATTTAATTTCGAGGACGAAACTTTTATAAGGTGGGGAGATTGTAGTATTCTGAAATTTTAAAAAAGGAAAAATACATGAGTGCCCTTGGTGGCTTAGAATTAGGTGTGTAAATAAATTAAGGGTAGGGTAGTAATTGCATAAGCTTATAAATATAAATAGAAAAGAAAAGAAAAAAAAAGAGGAAATAGATCTGAAATTTGAGAGAGAGAATCGGAAGAGAGAAAGAAAGAAGAAGAAGAAGAAGAAGAAGAAGAAGAAGAAGAAGAAGAAGAAGAGAAAAGAGGGAAAGAGAAAAGGAGGAGAAAAGAAGAAGGAGAAATAGTTATTAAGGTAATGTGTATGTTTTATTATGTATAAATGTGATTATTAGCTATGATTTTGCTTGTATTGATTGTTAGGGTTTGAGAATTTTATTTGGGTTTGATTGATGAATTAAGAGAGATGTTAAGGGTTGAATGTGTTGGGTAATGGTTTAATTAGTTTGATTGTAGATGATTTTGAAGTTTTGAGATGTTTGGTTTAAGAAAATATTGAGAAAAAATGGTGAAATAATGTTGAGAAATTCGAAAATCCCTTGCTGGAATTCTAGATTAAGGTTGAAGATGATGAAAAATTCATTTTGGTCCTTTTTGGTGAAAATATCAGTTTAGTCCCCTAACTTTGGAAATTTTCAGTTTGGTCCCTGGAGTGAAATTGGAGATTCTGGACAGAATTGAGGATGAATTATGGACAAGATTTTAGGATAGCTATGAATTTATGAAGTGTTCAATTTAGTCCTCCAATTTGATAAAATTACAATTTGACCCAAAAAATATAAGAAAAATTCAGAATGGTCCCTAAGAGAAATATTAGTATTTCAGTTTATGTATAAATAAATAAATAAATAAATAAATTGTGCTATTATGTCTTTTTACATTTTTACATATCTACAATATGCTCGTAGTTTTTTTATATTTTTAAATTAAATAGTTCACTAATCATATTACATGAATATTACTAGAATAATACAAATAGATCACGTGGTTAGAACTAATCTTGATTAATTAATTGTTTTTTAACCATAAGGGCATGGAAATAGAAAAACGAAAATAATAAATAAATCACAGAGACTTGGAATGATCTATAATTTATAATTAAATTATAATAGCATTTACTTTCAAAGCTAGACCATACTCTGACCATTCTCCCAGTTGCATGCATGGACCATGTCAAAATTGAGGACCACCGCGAGATTGGTACTCTCAACCATAATCAGATTTTTCTGATTGTTTTTTAAAATATTTTTATTTAAAATATATATATTAAAAAAATATTTTTTATTTTTTTAAAATTATTTTTAATATTAACACGTCAAAATAATTTAAAAATATTAAAAAATTAATTTAAAATAAAAAATAAAAAAATATTTTTTTAATTTATTTTCAAAAATACTTTCCAATCATCTCCCTGACAACCCTGTAAATATCTGACATCGTTTGTCTGTATAAATGTTTGCAGGGATATTATACACATGTACTCGGTCCTCCCAAGTCCCATCATAGGGGATTAGGAATCTGAGAAGTTTTGACGACTTCCAAGTCAAGCAACACATATTATATATATATATATATATATATATATATTCAGAATGCATTTATTACGATACCATTTACCGAACAGTTGTCTTATTATAAATTATAAAACTATCTAAAAAAATCAGCATTTACCTGTAGCACCAGATTCATTGCACTGAAGACTGGATATTTTTTATCCGTGCATTGCACGATTTTGTTCATCTTTTTTTTTTGTTTCTTATTGTAAACAGTATTTTAATGATTTTACCCCGCTAATAGGACAAAAAACGATTCCAGGCTGAGGGTCACGGATGTAATTGCGCGCTTATGGACTGGTCCGGTCCGCCGCAATTTTTTTTTTAATATTTTTTAAAATGGCTAAATACGGATATAGCTTCTAATAAGATAAAATTGATGAATTAGGCGCAGGGGTGGACCGGTAAATGACCATAATTTTTTATTTTTTTTTTGAAATACTGGCGGTGCGTGCGGGACACGCGACCGACAGTATTCCGCCTCACGCCCTGTTCAGGTGGCGCATGAAGGCTGATAGGGTGGCCGGAAATGGGCTACCGGCATCGCTTTCGGTGCGCCTCCGATTGGTCTTCCTCCTGGTGCGGCGTGTTTTGTCACACGGTGGACGTGGAAGCGGCGATGACCGGTTAAAGCAGACTACACCGTTTCTCTCTCTCTTGCACGTAAAAGTGCAGAGAGGCCCCCGGTTTTGGTGCCTTTTCACTTCGGTCCCTTGACTTTTAATTTTGTGTATGATCCTGATTTCTGTTATATAAATTTTGATTTCGTTCGATTGGGTCCTTCGATTGCAATTAATTAAATGTTCATTGTTCACTTCGGTCCTCCTTTTAATTTTCGGATTGGGTGTAAAAAGCTTAATATATTCGGTACAGAAGTTTTAATTTTTGCAACTTTGTCCTTTAATTGACAATGATAATAAATGTGATTTTCATTTCAGCCCTTAAACTTTTAATTTTTTATTTTAATCCTTTTATATTTGATTTTCATTTCAGCCCTTATACTTTTATTTTTTTATATTTCTAGAATAATTCATACTTTTGTCCATGTATAAATAAGTGTGCTTAACACAACAACAACAACAACAACAACAATAATAATTTAATTATTTTTCTTACCTACTCTTTTGTTAATGTTTTTTAGTTTTTTTTCTCCGGATAATTTGATAATTTTTATTGTTTTGACAATAATAGCAATGATAATTTTTATTTTTATTTTATTTTTTTGTTTTATCTTTTGTTAAAGTTTCTAGCATTTTTTTAGACTTTCATTTATTTTTGTTTCTTTCATAATAATAATAATAATAATTTAATTATTTTTCTTGCTTACTCTTTTGTTAATGTTTTTGAGTGTTTTTTTTAGGATAATTTGATAATTTTTATTGTTTTAATAGTACGAGCATTGATAATTTTAGATTTTAAGACTTCGATGTTGCTATTGTTATAATAGGACGTGTTGAGCTATTTTATTATATTAAATTTTGCATATATCAATATTATATTTTAATTTTGATCTAGCAAATCCTATAAAAATTATTTGTTCAGCCCACAACTTAGAACATATATTTTTTTGAATTTTCAAATTAAATGATTTTTTTCAGGTAATAATTTTTATTTTTGTTTTATCATCTATTATATTTTTTATTTGCTCTTTCTTTTAGCTTTTTATTGGTTTTTTTTATTTTCCAGTTAGATTAATTTCTTTTGCCTAATAATTTTGATTTTATTTTTTTGTTTGATCTTTTGTTACAGTTATTAGGATTTTTTTAGTCTTTCATTTATTTCTGGTTTTTTATTCATTATTAACATAATAATAATAATAATAATAATAATAATAATAAAAATAAATTTAATTATTTTTCTTGCTTACTCTTTTGTTAATGTTTTTGAGTGTTTTTTCTCTCAGGATAATTTGATAATTTTAATTGTTTTGACAATAATAGCAATGATAATTTTAGATTTTAAGACTTCGATTTTGCTATTTTTATAATAGGACGTGACAATCTATTTTATGATATTATATTTCGTATATATAGATATTATATTTTAATTTTGGACCAACAAATCCTATTAATTTCTTTAATCCCAACAATCATAAAAATTGTTTGCTCAGCCCGCAACGTAGTACGGTCAATATTTTTAATTTTCAAGTCAAATGATTTTTTTTCAGGTATTGATTTTTTTTTATCATTTATTTTATTTTTTTATTTGCTATTTTGTTAATGTTTTTAGACTTCTTTTAGTCTTTGATTTAATTTTGTTTTTTCTGTTATTAACGCAATAATAATATTAATATTAAGAATAATAATAATTTTAGTTTTTGTTCTTACTTGCTTTTTTTTTTGTTTTTTTTCTGGAGGTAGTTTAATGATTGTTATTTTTTTTACAGTAATAGTGATAATAATTTTAAAAGTTAACACTTCGATGTTACTGTTGTTATGATATGGTATTTTGATCTATTTTATTATATCAAACTTTACATGTAGAAATATAATATTTTAATCTGAACAGTTATAAAAATTATTTGTTCCGCCAGCGACGAAGTGCGGCCATCAAACCAGTGATGAACTAAATGGGGAGAATTAAAAGATTTACCAATTTTTGTTCTAAAAGTATCCTATCTTCTGTCTATCAATTTATTCGAAATGACTGTGATATGTCGATTGTAATTTAGTTATTTCCCCTCACAGAGTATGAGTAAGAAGTAAATTCCCACCTTCAGGGGAGGATCGATGAGAGGCAACACTATCGCTGATGTCTCAGATGTGGGTTTCAGAATTGTCTTAGGTTCTTGGAGTTACAGGAAGATGGTGGGAATCGTAGTCTCATGACCCATCTATTCCAGATTTGAGAAAATGACAGCCTACAAAATCTTAGCCCCATTGAGATGCATCTGTAAACACTAGGTCAAGCCGAACATTTGCTAAGAAATTGTGAAATTAGTGGTGCAATACCCTGTTGACGCTACGGCTGAGGAATTCGGATCGAATGTGATTTGGTCTATGGAATTTCTGTTTAACAAAACACAATCAAATCCACTGAGTACATAACATATTTCAAATAACAAAACAAGAAAATAATAATAGAATTTATTCCTAAAGACTTGATCTTCAAGAAGAAATCTCCCAACTAATCTTCTCCTTGACAACTCCTCTGATCTTCTACAGCTTTTAAGGCATTCACTCTGTAAAGTTGATACCAGAAATTTGCATTTTCCCTCTAATCACCTTGTATGAGAAGAAAGTTTTGTTATCTTCACGTCTGCAATAGTTTAACAGCATGGACGTGCACCTGTAAGATTGGTCTAAGTAATTTCATTTGCCAGAACAAAAAAAACATTTTTTTTATCAGAGATTGAACGATTAGTGTTTTAAAAACCAGTTTCTACTATCATATTAAAAGTCAAGCTATATTCTCAGTTGTTTAATTTGATAGCTTGAGGGTTCTGAAATGTTTTTCAGCATATTTCTCATATGATCTGGAATAGATCATATGGTGCTACACCTCTAAGTTCAACCTCACATTGAAATCCAAGAAGAATAAGAGGGAATAAACACATAATCTCTCTAGAATGGAATTACTCCAAATTTTATGTCATCGTTCCAAAAAAACAAGATGCTTTGTTCCTTACTTTCATCCGGAATAGACTTTCCAGTCAAAGAACTACAATCTAGGAGAAAACTAGGAAACAAATGACCAACTTAACTAGGAAACAAGTAACAACCAGCTAATCATAATTGACATGTGCTTCAAAAAAAATTCTATGTCCAATAGATGTCCCTTTCTCCACAAGCAGCCCCCATGTTTTAAGGGGCTCCCCTTCTGATTTGCATCAATTGCCGACCTCGGAAGAACTTGACTCCAGCAAGTCACGATGAACATAGTAAGCAAATAATTCTGGATGCAGCTGTTGATGTTCAATACCATATAGCCAAGCTAGATCTGAAGTGGGGTTGAATTCTCCACTACGCTGAAAAATTGTAATATCCCCCTTGATGAGTTGAAACAAATTGGTGATCAAGGACAGAGGCAATTTCATCTCGAGAAGTAGTGGAGTTAGGGACACAAGGTTTAGATACTTGCATGGCCTTCATAGTTAATTGAAATTGTAGTCAACTTATCTGCATTACCTTTAAACTCAGTGATCTCTTCAATATTAAAAGACTAGACTGGTACCAGAATTTGAAGCTAAGTCCATGACATATGCATCAGTTCCCAATTTCTTGGTGATCTGAAAAGGTCCAATATATCGTGCATGCAGCTTGGTAAAACTGCCTGGAGAAAAACGCAAATTTTGATAACTTTGATCCGACCATCTATTTAGGGATGGAATGCACTATAAAACATAAATTTTGTCCCTATCCATGTCCATAATATCTTCCATAAATAAATTACAAATTTCATGTCTTTGTCAAATATATTAGAGATTGGGAAGAGTTGTACCATACGCTTCCATATGTCACAACCCAGCATGTCAGAGGAAGTTGGCAGATTATGGCGATGTTTGGCATATCTACCTTGACCTTGTAACGAAATTCAACCACTGCAAATCAGTAAATCCTTAATGGAATGACAGGATGACATGAGATATTTCTTAAGAAAGCAACTCATAACAAAAGATATATTGTGAGACGACAATCATTACATCCAATGATTACATCATTACATACTCGGTGTAAAGGAGGGCCAATCATTACATCCAAGTCTGTTGCATTCTCTTTTGATTTCCAAGCAGCCTCCTCAGCCGGTTTTCGAAAGAGCATACTGGGCCTGGAAAAAACACAATTTTGCATTATCATACAATTGGAGAAGAAAAACATGGAAAACGAAGGGAAATGTTTCTTTAAGAGTAATAAGAAAAGGTGAAATGCACCGTTTTAAATCAGCAGATTTTGTAACATGATAAGAGCATTGAAAGTTCCTTTCACCGCATGATCAATCAGGTCAGTCTGTAACAAGTAACAACAACACCAAAAAAAAATCATTAAAAATGGGAACTTCTTGCATATATCCACATTTTTGCAACAGACTGTAATCAACTACTCCACTCTAACAATGGGATATCCCCCCCCACCCCCTCCATCTTCATCCTGTCAACCCTTCTGCCTGGCTTTGCTATCAAACATTGGGGTTTCACCCCTAGCTTAATTGTGATTCTTTTAGGTAGTGTTTTTTCCCACCCATTCTTCCTGACTGGTTTGACATAGCAGCTGCATGAACCAAGTTTCTAATGAAAGCAAAAACGAATCACAACAGGTTTTAGGACCTAAATTGACTCATGATGTCATGAATTCCTCGATATAAATCTGGAGAAGTGATGCTGACAGGCAATAGAAACAAACAATCAATTGCAAGACTGTGGAAAATTGGATGAGTAAAAGGTTGGACAAGGGAAAAACCTGAGAGGCAGTGGTTGAGAAAAGCAGAGGGGAAGAAAGTTTTCTGTTTCCTTTGGATCATCAGTTCCATACATTTGACCAGAATGAGTTTAAAATCGAGAGAGAGAAAGACTGGCTTAGGTCAAGAACGGTGGCTGACCCTCCTGCTACACACCCTACCTTTCTTTCTCCTCCTCTATTCATCCTCCCTTCTGTTTCCAACGACTTGATTCAGCTAGTTGATCTGAAGAGAGAGAGAAATCTGATTCAATCACTGGTTGCATTTACTAACAAAATTAAAATTTGATGAATAAATTATTATTTTTACTATATTTTATTATGAAAATTCTCTTTGATATAAATCAAATCATGAGACATGCTTAAAAACCATGTCAAAAATCCTCCTCCGTAGGAAAAGAGAGTGTGTAAACTTAACCTAAATAGAAAGTTCTAATATAAAATTTCATCACAAGAAGACAGACAGGACCGCATAGCGCAGTGGATTAGCGCGTTTGACTTCGGATCAAAAGGTCGTGGGTTCGACTCCCACTGTGGTCGTCTATTGTTTTATCACGTATCTGCTGCCGACTTCTGTTTTTTTTCTTTTTTACAATAGTTGCGTCATCGACATCAGCTTAAAAAAGACATGCTGCATTATTATCGAGATGGTTCTGGAAAAAAACAGTTTGCAACATCAATATTATATAATATATAAACAGTGCTTCTTATTTATTATCGATCAATCGTTGATTATTATTATTATTTAAATAGGATGCTCCAACTAAAACTTATAAGGTTTTGAATTTTAGTTAGGGATTGATTATATAATGAATATCTACCATTCTAGTTTTTCAAATATTTATATATTATTTAGTTTTGAATATCTATTATTTAATTATTATGTATTATTTAATATAAGATAAACAACTAATTTATATTTAAAGCATGTGTGTACATGGATGCGCGTTTCCAAGTGGTGTGGTAGTAAAGAGTTTGAATCTGCTTTGCAGGTCTCGAATCAAGACAGTTCATCTTATAAAAACCTGAAATAAAACAAGGTTTTATTCGATTAACTCGAGTTTACAAAGAGTATTTAAAGAAAGGTGAATTTTCCTCGAATTTAAAAAAAAATTATGTTATATAGAGAGACATGTTAATTCAGTTTTAAATTATAATAATTTAATTTTTATTTGAATAAAATAACTATAAAAAGATTTCAAACATTAAAATTAATTCGAATTTAAATCTATAAAATTTAGATTAAACTTTCATCTTTAATTTTAATATTTCAAGGAAATACTTGATTCGGTCAACGAAAACCCTAAAATAAAGCGATGCACAAGCACCACGAGCTTTAAAATAAAAGTACAAGTAAATTTCGTTTTCTTAAGAGGAAAGTATTCTAAGAAAAGTAACGCTGCCTGGCCATATGTAAAGCGCGCGTGGACTTACTCTTTCCATACCTCCAGGGCACTCTCGTAACTTCGTTCTCTAATTCCTCCTATAAATACAGCTCACATTTCTCCCAAACAAATCATTCAATCAAAATCTCTAAAAATCATATCTAGCGATCTTTCTCTTACGGTTGTCTTCTCGCTCTCTGTCAATGTATGTGCGATTCAGCTTCATTTCGTTTCTAGTTATTACTTTATTGATAGATTAATTGTTGTCTTTGATTTGTTCCAGTTTTCTCTTTTGATTGTTAATTTAGGGTTTCTTTGTGTCGTTTTGGGTGATTGATTTTGATTGGTTCCTTGTGGATTTGATTGGAATTGATGGATTTTTTTGGAGTTTTAGAAGTGTTTGAATTTATCAGGGTTTTGTCAATACAGAGATCATAGTTATTTTTCTGGCTCTTGCTCTTTGATTGAAATAATTGGAGTATCTATACGATTTCTATTTTCTTGGTATATGCATCTTTCCCGGTGTTACTGTGTTTTTTATCCTCTTAGTTTGATTTAGGTTTGGTTTCTAATATTGCTTGATAATTTGTTGTAAATTAAGATGTTTTTATTCCTTTATTCCTATAATCTAATGTAATTTGCTCAGGTCTTTTATTCTTTATTGAGCGAGAGGATCTGTTTGGTGGATATTTCTATATTGTGATTAATTTGAGGTTGATTTTCATGGATAATCTTTTGGACTGTTCTGATCTTGTCTTGTGTTTGTTATATGAGCAGATGCAAATCTTTGTGAAAACTCTTACTGGCAAGACCATCACCCTTGAGGTCGAAAGCTCAGACACCATTGATAATGTCAAAGCTAAGATCCAGGATAAAGAAGGGATCCCCCCAGATCAGCAAAGGTTGATTTTTGCTGGCAAACAACTTGAAGATGGACGCACTCTTGCTGATTATAACATTCAGAAAGAGTCCACCCTCCACCTGGTGCTTCGTCTCAGAGGTGGCATGCAGATCTTTGTAAAGACTCTCACTGGAAAGACAATTACCTTGGAAGTGGAGAGCTCAGACACAATTGACAATGTCAAGGCCAAGATCCAGGATAAAGAAGGCATACCTCCAGACCAGCAAAGGCTCATCTTTGCTGGGAAGCAACTTGAGGACGGGCGCACGCTTGCTGACTATAACATCCAGAAGGAGTCCACCCTACACTTGGTGCTCCGACTTCGAGGTGGCATGCAGATCTTTGTTAAGACTTTGACTGGAAAAACAATCACCTTGGAGGTTGAGAGTTCTGACACCATTGATAACGTGAAAGCTAAAATCCAGGACAAGGAGGGCATCCCCCCAGACCAACAGAGACTCATCTTTGCTGGCAAGCAACTGGAAGATGGACGCACTCTAGCTGACTATAATATTCAAAAGGAATCCACTCTCCACTTGGTGCTTCGACTTAGAGGCGGTATGCAAATTTTTGTAAAGACTTTGACGGGGAAGACCATCACGTTGGAGGTTGAGAGCTCTGATACCATTGACAATGTCAAGGCTAAAATCCAAGATAAGGAAGGAATCCCACCAGACCAACAAAGGCTTATTTTTGCTGGTAAACAGCTTGAGGATGGTCGTACCCTTGCTGACTACAACATTCAGAAGGAATCCACCCTCCACTTGGTGCTTCGACTGAGAGGCGGTATGCAGATTTTTGTCAAGACACTCACGGGAAAAACAATTACCTTGGAAGTGGAGAGCTCAGACACAATTGACAATGTGAAGGCTAAGATCCAGGATAAGGAGGGTATCCCACCAGACCAGCAAAGGTTGATCTTTGCTGGAAAGCAGCTGGAGGATGGACGAACCTTGGCGGATTACAACATCCAGAAGGAGTCGACCCTGCACCTTGTCCTTCGCCTTCGTGGTGGTTATTAAGCATTTGATGTCTGGTTTGTGTTTACATCTAATCAAATATGGTTTCAAATAAGACTGTTGAACAATTTTAAGTCTGTTTTTTGGTTTGGTTTGATATGTTGAGTCCTGAAATGGCCTAAATGGTCATTTTGTCACTTCTTTGATTTGCAATAATAAATTTCTGTTTTAGAACAATTCTCTCCGTTTTGATTGCGGGTGCAAAAAAATATATCTATCATGCTTGTCAAAGGCTTTTTCTCTCACTCCTGGCACATTTGACTTCCCACAACAGCAGTGTGTGATTTCTCCATGATGATTGACTGCATCTGATTGCACAAATCTCGAGTCAAATTGAAGTTCAGGAAGAAAGTATCATGAGCCCTTCTAAGCTTTATTGTGTTCTTTGCTAGCTAATAAAAGGAGCATGATAGTGGCTAACTAAATCAAGATAAAATTTGCAATGGCTTTACGAAAGCAGGAAAAAAATTATCCAACGAAATTGCACATTGAAAGAATCCACTATTTTCAATGATGATTAATTTCCACAGTTCAGAACGAAACTCTGTTCAACTTTCCTTGTCTAAGAACAACAGAAATAAGAAAAAGATAATTTACACATTGAAAGAATACAAACTCTAGCATGACAAGGGGATTTTTTTTTGGATTTTTATGGCTTTTACCCTCTCAATGTTGGACTCGTTGAAGTGGACAACTGGGTTGGCAGAAGGGCTAGCAAAGGTATAGTTGAAGCTCGAATCAGGAGGAGGTCTAGATGACTAAACCAAAGGCTTTGATGGGTGGTTCTTAGAGGAAACCGATGGTGATGGAGATAGCAGGGATGATTCAGGGGCAGAGAATTCGCCGGGGAATTCGGGCTGTTGTAATCAGAGTTATCAATCTCATCTTATTTTGGTCGAAACAGTTTAAACATTTCGTACTAATAAAAATATAAGAAAAAATTGTATTGTTTTTATCTCGGTTTAAATTGTAGTCCATTCAATTTTTTTAGTCAAATACCACTTGAAACACGCTGAAAGCATGCCGCATGCGCTGTTTCTGTCATGAATTTTTTTTATAAAAAAAGAATGAATAATCTAGCCATTGATGATTTTAAAGTTAAAGCACAACCATGTTGATCAGGTACTTTTTTTTTTATTGCAGCTCAATAATTGCTCATGGGTGGGTCTATTATCATGGTTTCATGTTCTCTGTATTTTGTTTTTATTATTAATTTGTAGTTTCTTTAATTAAAATTATATTTTATTTTAGATTTTTTTGTGATTATATATTCTCTTAGTTTTTTTATATAAAAAGAAATTTAAAAATTACTAAAAAAATTAAAAAATAAAACCCACTTGTAATTAAAAACTTCAAATAATTTTTAGTTTTCAGGTAACTTTCCAATAACAGTAATAACAAAGAAAATCATTTTTTTTTGTTTTTTAATACAATCAATATTTAAGTCAAAATTAAGAGTATAAATATATAAATACAAACAAAAAATAAAAAATTACATATATTAAAAAAAGTAAAAAAAAAATTGTTTTATTACAAGATGGGAGCTACATTATCCCACTAGATTGACAATTAAGACCTTAATTATTCTTGAATTTTAATTATGTTTGTTAGATTAATATTTTAATTTTTTCATATATATAATTAATTAATTATATATGAACAGTACAACCCCGAAACGACGTGCCAAAATGCTCTGAAACTAAAACATTCCATACCAATAGAAAAAACAAAACGTCAACCGAAACGGAATTGACAACCTTGGTTGTAATAGAGAGTGGAGAAGTGGAAATTATACTATATACTAAAAGAGGTCATGGTTCAGTTATTGTGCATCGTGAGACAAAATAACTGTAGATTATAAAAGTGTTGCTCAGTTTTCGAGTCGGTTCGGGTCGGTTCATTTGGTTTGCTGGATTACTGAATTTATTTTATTTCCTGCATTGTAAAATAACCATTATGTCTCTCGAAAAAGACAAAAAAAAAAACAACCCATGTCTCGAGGGGTGCCATAGTAATTGCACATTTTCGGTTCGGTTTGGTTCAGTTCGGGTCACCGGTTTCGTTACTTTTTATAATTCTTTGCATAGTAAAATAATCATTTTGTCCCTCGAAAAAGACAAAAACATGTGGATGCCGGGAGGGGTGCCACGAGAATTTCATATTTTTTGAAAATAGCTAAATACGAATATGCCCCCAATAAGATAAAATTGAAGAATTGGTTGTGGGGCTATTCCACTAATTGACCATATATTTTTTCATGTCAAATGATTTTTTTTAGCTAATAATTTTATTTTTTTTCAATTTTTGTTTGCTCTTTTGTTAAAGTTCTTAGGCTTTTTTTCTTTGATTGAATTATTTTCCCATTATTAACATAATAATAATAATAATAATAATAATAATAATAATAGTTTTTTTTCTTTTGGATAATTTAAGAATTTTTATTGTTTTAGCAATGATAATAATGATATTTTTAGATGTTAAGCTTTCGATGTTGCTGTTGTTATAATAGGATATGTTAATGTATTTTATTATATCAAACCTTGCATGTATAAATATTATATTTTATTTTTAAATTAGCAAAATCTATTAATTGTTTCAATATCAACAATTATAAAAACAAGCAATTAACTAGTGGAAGCTAAAGGATGAACAAAAATTAAAGACAACGAGAGATGCGTCTGCCGGGAGTCGAACCCGGGTCTATTGCTTGGAAGGCAATTATCCTAACCGTTGGACTACAAACGCTTGTTGCTTGCTTTGACTCGTACATATAATTTAAACATGTTTTAAAAGTCTCTGCTTACAAGATGCGTCTAGCTAGTGTCTTCGATCAGGCTGCTCTCAAATGATAGAGCTATGTGCTCTTCTGGTGCTGACATTTGCGGTGCTACTATCAGTTACAGCACAAACTTCTACCAATATATAGTTGCGTTTCATAAAGAATGCGGAATTATCATATCATGGAACTTAAAAGATTACTATAAACAGTCCTGGGTCCTGTTCCTGGCAGATATTTGCTTAAATGTTCAGTTCATGGGAAAAATGCACAAATCTCCATTGTTCTATCTATGAACAATGGAGATTTCTATACAGCATATACAGCAATGCAATGCAAATAATCTGACGAATCCTCTCCCTTGACTGCTTCACCTGTTTTCCTATTTCCCGACAGGAATGAGGTGTCGCCCATTTAGTCCAAAGCGTGATATCAATATATGAGCTTCTCTTTCAGTAAGAATTGTCTGGAGAAGTTACTCCAACTCTTGCTTCAACAGCTGTTTTTAACCATGTTTTCTGGTATCTTTTTTGTACAGCCCTAGAATGATCTCCTGCCACGGAAGTGAATTGAATCTAGGATCAGTTTATAGGGCAGAGATTTTTCTGTTTTTTCATGCAGCTTCTATTCTCACACGGGTAATTAAAGTTATGAACTTATCTCATTGTATACAGCAATTTCTTATCGTCTCGAGATCCTTCAAATGTAGATTCCAGTGTGATGAGTGTTTTTAGACCCCACCAGGATTCTTGGCATGTTTCCTAGAATATATATGGAATTACCTCAACTCAAGCAAGTTCTACATGGCATGCACTAACCATTTCATATCAATCTTTTCAAAGTAAAATCACTTTTTCCGTGAACTTGTTTTATGGATTTCAGCCAGGTTCAGATTTGTCTGGCATGAGAATAATTGAAGCCAACACTAATTGAAGCCGATCTGAATAATTGAACTTCTGCCATCCCCATCAACGATCTTCTCTGCATATTCCAAGCTAATCATACATCTAAATACCAGCGTATCACCAGCAAAACAATACTAATCCACGGTAAAACAACAGTAAGCGAATGGATATTTTTGAAACATGAAATTTCATCACAAGAGTCAAACATTGTTCCTGATGAAGAACTTACTGAATTAATCGTTTGGACCGAAGACGGAGAAGAACTAGTCAGATTCATTCAATAGAGCGGGGTCTCTTTGCCCAAGTCAACGAAACCGGAGACGACAATCCAGCCAAGATGGCCTTCAAAAGATAGAGAGACACGGGATGTCTTGTTAGAATGCAATCCGGCAGGAAATGAGACTAGGTTTTCTAGCTTCGACTCTTGTCTCGAATCATAAAGAAAACTGAACACTTGCTTAATGGCAGTATTGCACTGTGAAATCTGATTTATGAATCTGTGGGAAGAAACTCTACCTCTGCTTCATTCATCTGTTTTCATATCCATGTATATATTATGCACTCACATTAACCTTGCAAATTGATTATCATGATTCTCTGAGCCTTGTCCAACTGTTTTGAGTCTGGGTCAAGCTCTCGTGCTTCTCCAGTTCTTCTTTTTGCTACTTCTATTCTTACTTCGTTCTGTTAAATTCAAGACCTTCAATCTCTTACATGGATAGATTTGGATCAAGCAAGAAAAGGTTCTCTCTTTAGGTAACTAGCATTGCCAATAAAACCAATAAGCCATGGAAGTTCCTGGGTATTACTTGGAAGAAGAACCGATCAAATGACCTATGGCCATGGTGTACTCAGGTTCAGTGACAGCAGAAGCAACCAGATATTAACCATCTCTGCGCAGCACAGACTCGTGAAGCAAGAAGATAAAGCAATAAACCCTAATAGTCAAAATTACAGTGAGCTGAATCGAATCTCAAATTATAAAACCAATGGATTTGCTTCCTCTTCTGGGCTCAAATACCCTCTCTTCACGGACTCAGGCATGACTCTCCCGAGTTCATGACTGACATCCCTCTCTCCGTCGTTTACCACTACAGACTGATCAAGCCCTTTCCTCCTCCTCCTCGTAGTTATCAAAATCATTAACTTATAAATCGTATTTATGTGCAAAATTATACTTGATCAATATAAAATCAATAATTTTAGGTGATTGGTTCTACTCAGCTACATCTTTAAAAATCTATAACATGAGAAATCAATAGAGGATGGAAGCATATATGACCATGCAGCTTCTAGATTTCAGACTCAAAATGATGCAACAATGCTAATTCCTTTGAAAGCATCGTTTGTGTTTCTTTCAAAATTGTTTTTTAATTATAAATATATTAAAATTATATTTTATTTTTTACATCCATGTATTAAAATCATTAAAAAATATATAAATTTAATATTTTTTCATGCAAAAAACACTTTAAATTCATTAAAGTGGTCTCGGACAGGGACCTCATTAATTAACAGGGACCTATATCAAAAATATTGAAGATTGTGATGGACGGAACCAAACCACAAATCATTTTGTCCTCACCTTGCTAAAGATCTAATCTAACCAAGCAAATCTCTTAGAGGACACTCACAAATTCTTTTCAAGAAATTGGAACCACATGCCATTGTTTCAGCAATCATGTCCACAGAACAAAAGAAAATATCTATGTTAAAAAACCAAAAAAGAAGTCCATTCTCCATAAATCAAGTGGTCTCGGACATGAGAGGAGCCTCATTCCATAAAATCATTTGCTTTTTCAATAATGGTGATTAATAGTGGGCCGCAACCAGTAAGAATATTGTGTGGCTGAAGGAACAGCACGTTTTATATATCCTCGGCATGTTCAAATTGTGTCCAGATGACTTCATTACAGATGTCTGAACAATTAGTACATGAACACTAGAGAAATGATATTCAAGGTTGTTTCCAAGGAAAAGTGCTATATTCATGAGATATTCTGCTCAAATGTAATGATTTCGATAACATCTTCTTACTGATTAACCCATCTGTGGATTCAAAATCACCCCATGAAGATGCATTGATGTCTGCAACATCTTCTGCAAGAACAGATTGGAAAGCTCAAAATGTAGAGATGAATTTATCGATATGCCTATAACATCTTGTGGCAGCAGGGGCCTCACTCTATGATTCCCTTGGACTCGCACGCAACCTCAGTTACAAACTCCTCAATGTTCTTATCAGAGCTTCCACCTTCATCCACTGCAATTTTGGCTATTTTCCTCCATTTATCAGAATTCCCTCTTATCGCGTTGCTCCTTTCACTTTCCAGGACTTCCCTTATGCACCTTTCTACCTCTTCTTTGGTGACAATCCCCTTTTCATTTGCCTTCACTCTAACTCCTACACGCCAAACATCAGTGATATACTTAGCATTGGTTGGCTGATCTGTCCACTGTGGCATTGCTACCATTGGCACTCCTAAGCTCAAAGCCTCGAGTGTTGAGTTCCACCCACAATGAGTCATGAAGCATCCAACTGATTTGTGAGCCAGAACTTGCAGTTGAGGACACCATTTTATGATCAGGGCTGTGTCTGGTGTCTCCTTTACGAGTTCCCTTGGAAGTTTACTCTCTTCTGACTCTCTTACTATCCATAGGAAGCGCCTGTTGCTTCGTTTAAGACCCCAGGCCAGCTCTGCCATTTGCTCTTCTCCGACGGCAGCCAGGCTTCCAAATGAGACGTACACAACTGACCCTGGTTCCTTCGAGTCCAGCCACTTCATGCAAACATCTGAACTGGGCTTGATAAGGTTCAGGCCATAATCTTTGTCATCCCCCAGCCGCTTGTCTAAGAACATTGATGGAATCATTGGTCCTACTGGTTTGATTGACCATTTATTGAGTCTCATCCAGTCCACTACCTGTTACAGAAACAGCAAACTGTCAAGAAGTGCTCAGCATGCCATAGATGAACAGAATAAATGACTATATTATCAGAGAATAGGAGTCCACACCTCAACTTCAAGCTCATTAAAGCTGTTCCATATCAGCCATCTTGCTTCAAGAATATTTGAGAACTGGCCAAGGAGGAGTTCTCGTATGGCTGGATATGAACTCGCATCAGTAGCAAATGATGGTAGATCATTGAACTTCAACTTTTCCAACGAAGGCAAGGACACAGCTGCCTGATCAGACTCGTCTACTGGAACTTGAAATGCCCCCTGAGCGGCATGATAAAGAACAGCAGAAACTGCACAAGATTGAGTGAAAAATGGACCACCTTCTATGCCCTTATTCCGAGCCACCTCTAATGCCCATGGTAGGACAGAATCATACACGAGAAACTTAACAGGATATTCACTGCCATTATATCTATCAATGAGGTTGGATAAGCTGTGAGGCATGATGAGCTTGTAACGCTCGAAATACTTATCAATGTTCTCTGCCATTTCACCTTCCTTGGATCCATCATAAATTGGTTCCAAATTGACGGAACTGTGTTGGCCTTGCATGGACTTGGCAATATAAGGGGTGACGATGAGCGTGACCTTGAGGCCTTTGGATTCTAGACGCTTGGAAAATTGCAGCATTGGGTTTATATGACCCTGCAGAGGCAAAGGGAGCACGAGGACATGGCTTTCCCTACCTCTTCTATCCTTAACCATTTTTTTTCCAGTTCTTGTCTCATAAACACAATAGAGAGACATTATATATAGAGATGAAGTCAGGGCAGGCGCAACCTACAGTCAACAAAATAATCACGAATAGTTTCATAAAATATTAGCGTGGATTGATGGATTTCTGTCTGTCTCCTTGAACTATTTTTTTTCTGAGCATGTGGGGTCTTTTCTCATGTAAATTCACACAAACCATATCCTTTTGACTTGAGGATATAAGAGGGTGTTTGGTATTGTGGTGTGATCTGCGATTCGCAGATCACACCACAATTTGGTGTTTGGTTAACGTCAAAAAGCAATTTTTTGTGTGGGACCCACACCACTTTTTAACCAAAACAGCGATTCAAAAAAAGCTGTAAATTGATGCTTTTTTTAGTGCGATTGCGTTTCAAAGTGCTTATCGTGCCGAAATACATCAAAATGATGGTTTTTTATTTTTTAAAAATCATTTTTGAAATCAGCACATCAAATTGATCTCAAAACACCAAACCGCCGGTCTTTATAATGTAAAAAAATAAATTCAAATTGATGCTTTTTTTAGTGCGATTGCGATTGCGTTTCAAACTGCTTATCGTGCCGAAATACATCAAAATGATGTTTTTTTATTTTTTAAAAATCATTTTTGAAATCAGCACATCAAATTGATTTCAAAACACCAAACCTCCGGTCTTTATAATGTAAAAAAAATATTCAAATTTATGCTTTTTTGAGTGCGATTGCGTTTCAAAGTGCTTATCGTGACGAAATACATCAAAATGATGTTTTTTTTTTTTAAAAAAAAAATCATTTTTTAAATCAGCACATCAAATTGATCTCAAAACACCAAACCGCTGATCTTTATAATGTAAAAAAAAATCAAATTTATGCTTTTTTGAGTGCGATTGCGTTTCAAAGTGCTTATCGTGCCGAAATACATCAAAATGATGTTTTTTTATTTTTTAAAAATTATTTTTGAAATCAGCACATCAAATTGATCTCAAAACACCAAACCGCCGGTCTTTATAATGTAAAAAAGAATTCAAATTTCGGCCAAAAGCCGGTCTTTATACCTGTTTGGAATTTTGTTTTATAAAATATGTTTTATTTAAAAATATATTATAATATTATTTTTTTATTTTTTAAAAAAATAATTTTAATATCAGTTTTAAAACATTAAAAAAATTTATTTTTTTAAAAATACTTTTAAAACAAAATGTGAAATAAGCACGAAAGGTATTGGGGTTTTTCTTTATTACTATTCAGAATTTTCCATCTTGAATTTTATTATTATTTTTCAGGCTATTATTTTCCATATATTTTGTTTTTCTTTCTCTCATATACGTTAGTTGGATTGTTTTTTATTTCAGTAAAACCATTAAATCATGTTTTCTCTAAATTTGATTATTCAATTTAATGTAGTCAAATTCCTATAAAAAATGACATATGCAAATTAAATTCATTAATAATAATAATAATAATAATAATCGTAATAAAGTTAACGCAATCTTAACGTTAACACAATCTCATCTTTCAAGCAATATGAAAAGCTTGGTAACCAAACACCCAAAACTGCTTTTTTTTCAACCTCCAACTCAACCACAGTTTTAACCAAACACTTCACTGCTTATTTTGAACCACAGTAAAAGCACTTGTTTTGAAACTGATTTTTTTCAATCTCAATCGCAAAAGCAAAAGCAATGCCAAACACACCCTAAATCTTTTAGTGAAGCACCAGCTTAATGCCCGCGCGTTGCGCCAGGGCTTTTTTATCTATGTAGAAAATTGATTGTTTTTATATGTATTGTATTTTGCTATTTTAATATTTAATTAGTAAAATTATAATTGATAAAATCTTTATAATCGAAATGCAAAGTGGGTCGTATATTTATTAATCGTAGATAATGTAGGTAATTTTTTTTTCATGAGTTGCATATTTTTCCCAGTATTATTCAATTTGACACATTATAAATAAAAATATTGTAATTTTTTTTCGAGAAAGAAACTTATATTTTTTGCGTGCTATAATTACTTATGTCAATGTTTAAATTACTAAACTTGCAACAGATAAAAATATGATAGGAATGAGTTTTTTGCGTGGTATAATTAGTATGCTTGCCCGCACATTGCGCTTGGGTTTTTTTCATGTAGAAAACTAATTGATTTTTTACATGTTGTAATTAGTTGTTTAAATATTTAATTAGTAACATTATAATAGATAAAATATGTAACAAATAATTTTTTCCTCAGCCTAAAAGGAATAGTGCCATCGAAATGGGAAGTGGTTCGTATATTTTTTAATTGGAGAGCATGTATATATATGGACAGAAATAAGAATTATGTAAGAAATATAAAAAAAAGAATTTTTTTTGAAATGGTAATGAACAACGAAAATCACAATTGAACTAATTGTTCATTACTGTTTGAAATTGCAATCTCCTTTAGCTATTTTATGAAATAATAGTAGTAGTTCCCGTAAGCTGACCCGGACACCCTGTTTATAAAAGAAAAAATTATAAGTGCGAAAAATACAGAAAAAAATCCAAAAAGATGGGTTTAGGGATTATTCACGGCGCATGTAAGTTGTTCCAGGCATCACAATTATAAAAAAAATATATACGTGGGGAAAAATCAATGGAAAAAATGTTAAAAAAATGGATTCAGAGATTAGTTGTGGTGCACGTAAGTTGTCACGGAAACTTTGGTTAAAGAACACAAAAAAAGAAACCCAATGAAAAAAATATTTTAAAAAAAGCTAACCAGGATACCCTGGTTATAGAATAATGAAAAAAGAAAGTGTAATTGGAAAAAAAAAGGAAAAAAATGTTTTAAAAAAAATGGGTACGAAGATTAGTCATGGTGCGTGTAAGCTGTCCCGGCCACCTTGTTTATTAAAAAAAAAGGAAGTTTAGTTATAGACAAAAAATGCAAGGGGAAAGCATATTTTTAAATAGTAATGAGAGAAAAAATTGCGGGGCGCATAAACTAACAGGAACATCCCGGTCATGGGAAAAAAATGTATAAGTAGGAAAAAAACAGGGAAAAAATGAAGAAAAAAAAAGTGGATCTAGAGATTAGTCGTGGTGTGCGTAAGCTCACATGGATACTCTGATTTTTTTTTAAAAAAGAAGCGTAGCTAAAAAAAACAAATTCAAACAGCAATGAAAAGTGAAAATCATTGTTCATCAGTGTTTAAAAACATCAGCAGCCGAAGATATTCAAACTCTCGCTCTTGTGGTGCGGCAGCAAACGCGTTAACCACTCAACTTAGTTGTTCATCCTAGCATACATATAATACTTATCTTACATTTTTGTGTTTTTTTGCATTTATTTTATATATATGCGACATGATATTTTTTTAGTTTACAGTGATTTTATTTTTTTATTTTTTAAGATTTATTCTTTATATTATTATATTAAAAGTATTTCAAAACACTTAGATTAAATTAATTTGAGATTTTAAAAAAAATCAGTTCATTTTTTTATATATATTTTCAGGCGTTGATACCTAACAAATATCAGAATATAGCTGCGCGTTGCGCTAGGCTTTTTTGATGTAACAAACTGATTAATTATTTAGCCTGCAAAGATTTATTTAGTTGGTAGATAGCAAATTGTAATCGTTAAATTTTGTTATATTTTTTTTGTCTGTATTGAATTAGTTGGTTGTTGTTATCAGTTTAAGTGCTCGGATAATAATTTAGTTGACAATTCTCAAAATTATAATCGATAAAATCTATTAAAGATGAGTGAATTGTATTTTATAGCCAATTCATTAATGGGTGAACTTGCTTAGATATTTTATCGATTTATGTAATTTGCATATTGAAAAACTATAATTGATTAATTGGTAGGCGTGTTTTGATTGTTCTGACAGTTATTTAATTGGTGGACGTAAATTTGCAATTAATAAAATGAATAAAATATGAATTATTTTTTTCTTGTATCGAACTTGTTGATGACTGGGTTTATTTTAACAGCAACGAACGATTTAACCAGTTGATAGCAAAATTGCAACCGCTAAAATCTATCAGAGATGGATTATTTCTGGTTGATTGCTATTTTGTGTCGATTTATTTAATTCATAGATTGCAAAACTGCAATTGATTGATTATTTGGTGTGTCTTAATTGTTTTGACAATTATATAATCGGTTGATGAAAAAAATACAATCGATGATATAAATTAGAGATGAATAACTTTATTTTTTGTAGTCAATTGGGCATTCGTTGGCGGTTGGGTGTTTCGTAATGGGTGGGCTTATCATTCTCTTTTTTCTTTTTTATTTATTTTTCAAGTCAAATAATTTTTTAAAATCTAATAATATTTATTGTTGTTTTTTCATTCATTTTAATTTTTTTTTAAATATTATTAGGTGTTGAAATTTCTAATTATTGTAGATAAGACATTGAAAATAATGACAATAATTATTCGTAAGTTTTTTTCTTTATAAATATGTTACACTAAGTATAGATTTTGCTATTTATTTAATATTAGTGCATTTAAAATAATGATAATAACTATTTGTGATTTTTTCTCTGATAAATATGTTAGACTAATTATATATTTTGCTATTTATTTCATATCAACACCTTAAAATATATATATTCATCACTTTTTGGAACTGCGATCTCCTTTAGGTATTCTAGAAAATAATAATAATCGTCGTGGTGCGCGTAAACTGACCCGGACACCTCGGTTAAGAAAAAAATATATAAGTGGCAAAACAAAATAGGAATAAAAAAATCGAAAAAAAAGTGGATCCGGAGATTAGTTGTGGTGCACGTAAGTTGACCTGGACACCTTAGTTATTAAAAAAAAAAATTCTTGTTTTTTTTTTAAAAAAAAACAACCAGCTAGTAAAAAAAAACATTTTTTAAACAAAAAAATCCTTTTTTTTTAAAAAAAAAAAGTTCTTAAAAAAAAAACAGATTTGTAAAAAAAACAACAACAATCAGTTATTAAAAAAAAAACCTTTTTTTAACAAAAAAAAACCCTTTTTTTTTTAACAAAAAAAAGTTCTTAAAAAAAAATTGTAAAAAAAAAATCAGTTATTTAAAAAAAAAACCCTTTTTAAAAAAGAATTAGTTATTAAAAAAAATATTGTTTTTTGTAAAAAAAATAAAAACAACAACCCGTTAAAAAAACAAAATCATTTGTTTTTAACAAAACAACTTTTTTTTAAAAAAAAAACAGTTCTTAAAAAAAAAAACAAATCAGATTTGTAAAAAGAAAAAACAACAACCAGTTATTAAAAAAAAACAATATTTTTTTTAAAAGAATTTTTTTTTTACAAAAAAAACTTTTTTTTAAAAAAAAACAGTTATGTAAAAAAAAAAAGGAAATCAGATTGGTGGCCGAGCGGTTCGAACTCGTGCGCGCCTGTGTTGGCAGCGCGCGGCCAAAGCTTCTTATTTGTCAATTTCACCATAAAAAATACATAAAGAAGACCTGTGTAAAAAAAAAAAAGTGGACGAACTCGCGCGACGCACGGACGACAGAAGTCCAGTCCACAGTGCGCGAGTCCGAGCTGTTTTAGCTATATAGTAATGTGGTTTCAAATTCCAGCTGATGTATATTGTCAGAGAGTAATATAAATAATATTCTATAAATAATATTCTATAGCCTCACCTAACAGTCTAAATTTTTAGGTGAGATAGTGTTTTAATATAGTATCAGAGTCTTCTTGACCCAGCAGTCACGAGTTCGAATCTCACCACCCCTATTCTATTTGATAAAAATCAAGTACAAGGTAGTATAGATCTGTGCAAGTTTGTTAAAGAGTAATATAAATTATATTCTATGACCTCACTTAATAGCTTAAATTTTTAGATGTGATGTTTCCTTACTTAGTATGCATGACAAGGAAACCGCATGATCATTCCAGGAAGTAGATAATTAAACCAAATAAATACTAGCGCGATACATGTGGGTTATTGTGAAGAGATTAGAATCAAAAGATAACTTCCATCTTAGTTGATAAATCACCTCATCAGTTTTTTATTTTTATTAACGAGTTTCATTTTTATTTTTTTCCAACTCTAATTTTTTAGAAGAAAAAAACAAATGCATTGTGCATAAGGTGACTTGATCCAGAAGTTCCACCCTCGCTCGTAGCCTCGATAGCCAGCTCTTTCCATTTCTTGGAATTCATTTTCATTTCTCTACCTCTATCTCCCTCCATCACTTCTTTTATGCAGATGGCAATCTCTTCTCTTTTCAGAGCTCATCAACCGTAGCTCTGATTCCCACCTTCCAAGCATCTTCAACAAGTTTAGAATTCGTTTGTTGATCACTCCATCCTGGCTTTGTCACCATTGGCACACCCAAGCTCAAATCGGTAGTGCAGTAATTCTACTTTTGAAATCATTTCTAAAATATATTTTAAAAAACATGAAATTGATGATTTTATAAGTATTTTTCAATTATTTTAATGTGAACAAAACTTCCATCTGTAAGAAACTGAAAACCCTGGGCAGATGTGCATATGAAGAGTTGAATCCCTCCAGTATATATTTTCTTTACTCTGACAAAATGTTGCTGAAAAACATAATTTTACAGCACCTGACAGAATTTAATCGTCGAGGCTGTTGCTGACAGATGGAATATTGCTGAAAAACATATGACCTCCATTGAGTTTGATGCGAAGGTATTTCCAGTGGTCAGGTTGTTATTGTTTTACTATCTTCTCTCAAAAGCTATCATTGAATATCAAGGAATACCACACTGCAGTTGATATAACAGTTCCTCCCACCATCTTTTTGAATGTTTCCTACTGCACTGTAAATTCTCATATAGCAAGTGGATCATGTTATCTGTTAGATGTTTGTGTTTTTTAAAACCATCTTGATAATCACTTTTTTTTTAATTTATCTTTTTGGATTTTCAATTAGTTTGGTAGGCACAAAACTAATTCAAAAATCCTCGTTGTCATAAAATAATATTTAAATAAATAATCTCATGAATTGTTTTACCAGTATATCTACAACCATAGTAAAATAGTATTTAAAAAAAATGTTAAGTAGTTAAAATTTAAAAAATATATATTATTTTGATATATTTTCAAGTGAAAATATTTTGAAAATCAATTACTGAACGAACTCTTAGGTGCTGTTTGGGGGGCGATTGTACTGCCGTTTCTTCAAAATTTGAATTTTTTTTGTTCACTTGAAATGAATTTTTTTTTAGTATTTTAAAATCATTTTGATGTGCTGATGTCAAAAATAATTTTTTTTTTAAAAAAATATTATTTTGATATATTTCTAAATGAAAAACACTTTCAAAAACAACCGCAACCACCCTCTTGATATTAGTAAAGCCATCCTTTTACCTTTTTTTATCTTTAATTAAATATTATTTTATTTAAATTTAAACTTTAAATGTTAAGTGTGTTTAACATGTAAACCCAACTCAGCACTTGATAACTTAATTTGGAAGCAAGGACCTGCCTGATCAACGAATCATAAGTAGGAGGGTCATGCTAAGACAATTAATTAACAGGGACCTATATCAAAACTATTAATTGACAGGGACCTATATGGCTATATTAAAACAATTACAAAAAAGAGTTCACGTTCACTGGCTACGAGCCACTACCCGTAAACATCACCCTCTCCCACCCCTCTCCAGTGGCTTCCCTCTTGTGCTCTTATTTTTCGCGCCAATTTTCTCTTCTCAAATCTCTCAATGAAACCCTGACCCCCAATCTCATGTCTTCAAGGCTTCAATTTCAACCACTCAGGGTTTCACAGAGATTTCAATTCCAAAAGTTCCCTAAACCCGACAAAACGACAACGCTATAACTATGAAACGGTCTTCAACGAGGGGGGAACCTCCCTCAAAACGCGCCAAAATCTCCAGGTCAGCCACAAATTCCAATCTTCTACGGTTTCCACGGCCTTATTTAATCCCCATTGTATCCCTCGGGGAATTTTTTTTCATGTTTTCTTGTGTTTCTGCTGTTTCTGGTTTAACCAAATTAGGGGTTTTGGCTCTTTTTTTCTGGTTATTGAGAAATGCGGGGAATAGGAATTAAATTGACTGAAATTGAAAATAAATTTGGATTTTTAGTAGTTGTAAAGGAAATTATGCAATATAATTGAACGACTTATTGGAAAATCTGTTATTACTTTGCTTTCTGTAATTGAAACTGTAGTTTAATTTGTTTTGATTTTGTGAGTTACTTAACCAAACCCTTTAAAAAATTTGTTCTTGAGGTTAAGCTACAGTACTATTATATTCAATACCAAGATTTTGACCCATGCCACTAGCATATTTGTGTGCCCTCAAGCGTAATTTTATGTTTGAATTGTGCCGGCATGATTTGGAAAAATGGAACTTACAAACTCCTCCAATTTCTCGTGTCAATTTTGGCAATGGCTAATTTTCACTTAATTTTTTCTTCCAGAGGAGAAGACGACTACATGCCTGGAAACATAGTTGAGATTGAACTTCGGAACTTTATGACTTATGATTGTTTGGTTTGCAAACCTGGATCACGCCTGAACCTTGTAATTGGACCAAATGGGTCGGGTAAGAGCTCAATTGTGTGCGCCATTGCACTTGGACTTGGTGGTGAGCCCCAGGTTGGTTGAAGTCTACTGAGATTCCCCATTAGAGTTATATGTGATTGTAGTTTTAAACAGTCGGGCACTTTATTTCTGCAGCTGCTTGGGAGGGCAACAAGTATTGGGGCATATGTGAAGCGTGGGGAGGAGTCTGGGCACATCAAAATATCCTTGAGAGGAAGCACAAAAGATGAGAAGATTATCATAATCCGCAGAATTGACACACATAACAAGTCAGAGTGGTTGTTCAATGGTTAGATCTCCAGTTCTTGAAATTGCTTAGCATCCCATTTCATGCCCTGAAAGTTGGCCCATTAACTGAAAATTTTCATGTTTATGTTCATTCAAGTTGGGAAGGACTATTAGAGACGAATAACAGCCATTCCTTGCAAATATTGAGATGTTTTTATCTGTCTCATTTGAAATCACTTTGACTTTTTTTCCCCATAGGGTCTTAACCTCAACACAAACATATTCTTACTAAAGTTCCTTATAAATAGATATTATCTGGATGACATGTTGAATCTTCCTGTTCCACTTTATGCACAACTGCAGGTTTCTGGTTTCTTTCATCGTTTAACTATTCTATATTTCCAGCTCACAATCGTGGTTGGTTTTCTGCCTTTAATTTATTCATGAGGCATCTCTTTCACTTGGTATAAACAAATGAATACATTGAAACTTCCTCCATATTCTGTTGTTTCCAGATATATATTATTTCAAATGCTAGTAAAGAAAGGAACTTATAAGAGTGTCTATTTCTGTCCTCTTTTAAAGGCTTTATTAGAATAAGAAAGAAATGATCTTAATTGATAGATGTTATTCTAATTAAATTTGTGAAGAGATGTTGAGCTTTTGTTCACTCATGGCACATTTATTTCAGGAAAAGTGGCATCTAAGAAAGAGGTCACTGAAATCATGCAACAATTCAACATCCAAGTCAACAATTTGACTCAAGTAAGTTCCGGGACTTGCAACTGACACTGTTCATGTCATCCTTAATATGACTTTATGGCATGCATTTCCTTTCAATATTTGTATGCCTTTTAGATATTTAAATTTTGCCCTTCAAGTGGAAGAATGATCTTCTTGTTGTTTGAACTCACTGCCTTCGCATACTACAAGTGTCGAAGCTGCTAAATGCTTGAAAACTGGACTCTTAGACAGCCAGCGAACTTTTATAGCTTGCTAATTAATTTGAAATTGAATGCCACGAGTCTCATACACCACACCTGCTGAAAAAATAATCTGAAACTCGAGCATGGGTGAAGAACATCCGATACGTGTTATTTCAGAAACTTGGATGTCTTCCCATCCCAATTCCCCCTCTGCTTTTTCCTTTCATCTCAAATAGGTTCTAACATCTCTATTGCCTGTGATATGTTGTTGATTTCTGTGCTTGAATCTGGTCTTTTCAATATTTTTTCCATCTTTAACCCTTCCTTATTTTCATTTGGTATTGGCGTGAGATTTGCAGTTCTTACCACAAGACAGGGTATGTGAATTTGCAAAGTTAACTCCTGTGCAACTTCTAGAAGAGACTGAAAAGGCTGTTGGTGATCCTCAACTTCCAATCCAACATCGTGCTCTTGTTGACAAAAGCCGTGAACTGAAGACTATTGAAATGGTGAGAAGTAAATCCATCTTTCTCCCTGAAATAGTACTGTTGATCTTGGGAGGCTCATGAACCTCTTGAACACGTTATCTATCCTGTATTAGGCTGTTACAAGGAATGGAGAAACATTGAATCAACTGCAAGCTCTTAATGCTGAGCTTGAAAAAGACGTGGAGCGTGTCAGACAAAGGAAAGTGCTTTTAAAGAAGGTAATTATTTAGGTTGATTTATTTATTTATTTTTGAAAAGCTAGTCTAACATCTTAAGGCTGACTCTGTAGGCTGAATCCATGAAAAAGAAATTGCCATGGCTGAAGTATGATGCGATAAAGGCTGACTATTTGAAAGCTAAAGAGGCAGAAAAAGATGCAAAACAGAAGCTGGAGGAGGCTGCAAAAACTTTGAATAACTTGAGAGAACCTATTGAGTATGATGTTCTGTTCCTTTTACCAATATACAGAATGGTTTGGAAATATTGATTGAGTGATTTGTGGTGGTGGCATGCCTAGTGTGGATTGCTATTGAACTGTTGAAAGTCAAATAATACTGATAATTGTGTCCTTCTTTGTTGAAGAAGGCAAGGTTAAATATTTCATGTTGGTAGACAAACTGAATCTAGTATTTGTTTAAGTGAGATTTTTTTTCCTCGTGATTGCAAAAGTAAACACTGTTCTGAAAATGCAAAAGCTTGCAAGATGTCATATATGTTGAGGTTGATTTCAAAGGTCACCAGTTTGGACTCAACCTTAAGCTGCCTTTCTGTTATTCAAGACTTCTAAATTTTGTGTCCTGTAAAGTTCTTTTCCTTGATTATCTAAGAATCACACCTTCTTAGGGGTCAAACCTAAAATTCATTGCCCCAAACAACTGCAGAGCATACTTTTTGTAAAGTATCTCAAAATAGCCGCTCCCTTGTTTAAAAAGTATATAGCTATACTAAAAGTTTTACTACTTGTATTCCTCTAAGGGCCTACAGATTTCTAAACCAGAAATTACTGTTATATGTATTTAGAATAGTAAAGTCCTAAACAAAAAAGATTAATTTTTAATTACTGCTAAAATAAACCTAAACCTATAAAATTTGCAGAAAATTTTAAATACTGAAATCTACCCGAAGGTTTTAAACTTAGACTTGACCCTGACTTGAAAAATTAAATAAAAGCACATAAAACTGATCTTTTTGTTGGTTGCGCCATCCTCATGTTGTAGTGGCAACCATAACCTTGATTGACATGGTCACATGATATTAATTTCTGAATGCATGCAAGAAGCATTGGTAGAAATTGGATCCATCATTGAGCTTGGCAAAGACAGCTCCAGCATGATTTGAGGTCATTGTGAAGGCATCTTCACTATGGTTTGTGTCAGCATCCATTAAATAGACTTCAAATTGGATGGCGGTACTGTCATTATTATTTTCATTTCTCGCTATATGTTGCAAGAAATTGTTGGAGGGTTGTAGTTAAAGCATCCATACTCCAGTTTGTAAATTCATATACTGCTTGACTTCACGTTGAATATCTGTACTGTTAGTGATGTTTTCAATCTTTAATGAGATCTTCACTTATTTTTCAAAAAAAAAATGAGAAACTCTTGCTGTCTAATTTTCTAAAAAGTGATTATTTATGAGCATGCAAAGATTCTTTGTTAATTTCAAAGTAAGCATCTCCCCTGGTGATTTTGTTTTCAATAGACAGGACAACTGGAGTGCTGCTTTTTACATCTTTTTGATGTTTATCCATACTCTAAAAATGTTGGCAAGGCTAAATAGCTTCTCTCATTTGTTTGTTTTCTGTATGCCACCTAGGGCAAATTACTGCGTTAATTTTTTAAATTTACCTTTAGTAAAACAAATTTATTGCAGAAAACAAAAGCTTGAAAAAACCCAAATGGATGCTAAATGCAAAAGATTAAGCAATCTCATAAAGGAAAATGCTAAGCGACGTATGGAATTTCTGGAGAAGGAAAGCAGTTTGGTATGATAAACTTCTTATTGTGTCCTTGTGCTTTGCAGTAGTCCTAGTTTGGTTATGCAAACAGCTTAACTTCTCATTGCATTTAATGTCTATTTACACACATACAGGGAGTTCAAATTCGTGGAAAATACAAGGAAATGGGAGACTTAAAGAAGGAAGAAGAGTCACGCCAACAAAGAATCATAAAAGCTAAAGAGGATCTTGCAATTTCTGAAGCAGAACTTCTAACTTTTCCTGTTCATGAACCTCCAAAAGATGTGCTTGTAAGTATACTTTCTAGCTGGAACTGGCATTTTCTTCTGGTGGTACTCAGTTTACCAGGTCAATATGGTACTGACACTTTTTACTCAAACATATGGAAGCTGAAGTTATCATCATGAACTTCACTTTAGAGGTTACAAATCCACCAATTTTGTTAAGTATACATATGTTCTACACCTTTTTTGAATTCACTTTTTCCATATTTGCCAGGATAAATTACGTTCTCAGATTTCTGATCTAAAAGTCTCTGCAAATCAAAAAAGAATTCAGAAGCAGGACAAGGAGAAAGTTTTAAATCAAAAGAACGTAGCACTGAGGCAGTGTGTTGGCAGGTGGAGTTTGAATCAAGAATGATGGAATTCGTTCATGGGCCTATATTTTAATTAAATGACATTCATTTAGTACATGTGAATACCCTTTTGCAGGTTGAAGGATATGGAAAATAAAAACAATAAGCTCTTACAAGCATTAAGAAATTCTGGAGCTGAAAAGATATTTGAGGCTTATCATTGGCTGCAAGAACATCGTCATGAATTGAATAAGGAGGTCTATGGGCCTGTTTTGCTTGAGGTATTTTTTGAATTTTGGCTGTCCTGCTTGTAATTACAAATGTTCCTACTTACAGTATCATTATTTCATTGGGATTGCAAACCCAGGTTAATGTCTCTAATCGGGATCATGCTGACTACTTGGAAGGTCATGTCCCATATTATATATGGAAGGTACTTTCAAGTTATGGCTTTTCCATAGTTTTTTTTTAAGATTTTGTTTGTCTTAATATAAGAAAATGAAAAAAAAATCTTTGTTGAGAAGTTCTTTTGATTCTTACTATAGATAAGTATGCTTACTTTGCATGTATCCTACACCCATGCCTGCACCTGGATTATCTATTGCTTCTTTTGAGAGCCTCGTTGCATGAGATGAATGCAGATGGAAAAGGTGAAAGTGTTTTGGTGCAAGTATGTCAGGAAAGGGGATACTGACTTACACTGATTTTACAATTGAAAAAGATTGTGTGACGAAGTGGAGGAACGAATCAGAGGTGAATGGGCTAAAAATTTAATCTTGAACAAATTCATTAATGAGGGAGTTATCAAGCATTTTTCTTGTGCAATTTTTACATTTATAGGCAAATAACTCAGTAGGAACAATTCTCTGATACTTTTCGTTGAAATAAAAGATTTGAAGTGTATTTTGCTTAGAGATATGAAGTTGTTACCTGAATTACTCCTTGTTAAATAAAGGGCAGATCAGGATGCAGCCAGATGAGTTTATAAATGAGAGATGAAGGTTTGGTGAGGGGAATGAATATGTGATGTCTGTTTATCTAAATTTGACTTAGAGCAAATTGCTAAAGGTTTTTTACAAAGGAGGATTATTCTCATTATGATTGAGTTGATCCAAGAAGAAACTCAAGCATGAGAGTTAAATGTAAATGTGACTTCTGATGGAGTATTTTGGTCTGCATCTCATTTTTTAGAATCACAGAAAGTTGTAGAAGTGGCAAAATGCATAACTATATCTATATATCTGTGTGAACTCTAATTTTATTCTACTCATTTTCTCATTGTTTCTTTGGTGTTGGGTTAGCATTTTGATTATCGAGAGGTTTTGTTGTCATTTTGTTTTGTGGGCTATCTTTGATGTATATAGTGCAATTATCTGGTACCTTTTTTTCAGCATTCATTCAGCAGGATGCTTTCTCAACATCTTTCCAGTATTCATCTATGTAGCCATTTGCAAAAATGGTAGAATTCTATTTATCACATTGATGGTCAATTTTGCTTGTTTTGCAGTCTTTCATAACCCAGGATCCTCATGACCGGGACTTTTTGGTAAGAAACCTGAAGTCATTTGATGTGCCGATTTTAAACTATGTGAGGGATAAATATCGTCATAAGGAGCCCTTTTTCATTTCCAATGAGGTATCTGTCACATTTTCCTCGTCGAGTACATGTTCCTTTGATGTAGCTTAGCTTATTGTGGTTTTTTGTCATTGTATCAAACAGATGCGTGAGCTTGGCATTTATTCACGGCTCGACCAAGTTTTTGAAGCTCCTGATGCTGTTAAGGAAGTTTTGATCAGCCAGTTTGGACTGGAACATTCTGTATGCTCTCTAACTAGATTTATTAGTTGTTTGGTGGTTTCTCTCTGAGAAGATGTTGCCTTACATTATTGAAAACTTTGCAGATATTTATCTTGAATATATTATATGTGTGATATTTATGCATTTTCCTCACATCTGTTTCTGTCAGTATATCGGGTCAAAAGAAACTGATCAGAAGGCTGCTGAGGTGGCAAAGTTGCGAGTTTTAGATTTTTGGACTCCTGAGAATCACTACCGGTGGTCTGTTTCTAGATATGGTGGTCATGTATCAGGAAGTGTTGATCCAGTTGATCGCTCACGTCTTCTTCTCTGTAGTATGGTTCTTACAAATGATTTCTGAATCAACATATTTTTCAACTTGATTTTTTTATTTTATTTTATACACTTATTTCAGTACTCTGAACTGCCACTTTTGGTTTTGAAATTATAGGTTCAGATGTTGGGGAAATTGAAAGGCTGAGATGCAGGAAAGAGGAGCTGGAAGAAACTGTTAGTGCTTTAGAGGAGGATTTAAAATTGCTGATGACCGAGCAAAGATCCATTGATGAAGAAGAGGCTAAACTTCATAAGCAGCGGGTATGCTGAAGAGGATGCAAGAATCTGTTCTTATGCACATGCTGAACCCCCCTTTTCTTATATTGTATTTTCATGCATACCACTGAACTTGATATACTGGATAAGTAACCACTTGTTGTCTAGCGGACAAATTTAGTTTTCCAGTCTGTAAAATATCCATTTGTAATGTAATGTGTAGGAGGAGATTGTCAGCAATGTGACATTGGAGATGCGAAAACGGCGTGAAATGGAGAACCGTGTTGGCAAGTACAACAGATTTACTTATTCCACCGACAGTTTTTTTTTCTTTTGCGGTAATAGTAAATGAAATATTTCTGTGGTTTAGATCAAAGGAAAAGGAAACTAGATTCATTGCTGAGGGAGGATGACCAGGATGCTATTATGGCAAAACTGATTGATGAGGCTGCAAACCTTAACACTCGGCGGTTGCAATGTGCAATTGATATTAAGGTAAAATTGGTTTTGAATCAGGCAGATGTGCATATGAAGAGTTGATTCCCTCCAATATTTTCTTTACTCTGACAAAATGTTTTACAACATTTGACAGAATTTACTTGTCGAGGCTGTTGCTTACAAATGGAATCTTGCTGAAAAACATATGACCTCCATTGAGTTTGATGCGAAGGTATTTCCATTGGTCAAGTTGTTTTTGGATTAACTATCTTCTCTCAAAAGTTATCATTTAATATCAAGGAATACCATACCGCGGTTGATATAACAGTTTCCTACCACCATCTTTTTGAATGTTTCTTACTGCACTTTAAATTCTCATATAGCAAGTGGATCATGTTATCTGTTAGATGTTTGTGTTTCAAAACCATCTTGATATTCACTTTTTTTTTAATTTATTTTGGATTTTCAATTAGTTAGGTAGGCACAAAAGCTAATTGTCTTCTGCATCAAGAAAAGTGTTTATAGACAGGATGTCTGTGCATTTAATGGTCATGTTTTACCTTTTATGTTTGTTTTAGAAAATATTGCTCATTCAAGTAGACATAGAATATATTGTGGTAACAGTTACTTTTCAATGTGTTTTTTGCTTGGAAATGCATAAAAAAAATCATTTTTTAAAATTCATTTTTGACATCAGCATATTAAAACAATCCAAAAACATAAAAAAAAAATTGAAGCAAAATATATTAAAAACACACATATAATATACTGTATTTTAATTTTTTTAATATATTTTTCTTGTTGCACAATGTCATAGATTAGAGAACTTGAACACGGTCTGAAGCAGCCTGCAAAATTTGCTCAACAAGCAGCATGCCAATTGGAGTATTGTGAGTTACTGGCTTTCTAGGCATGGTTCTGATTTGTGCTGTTGCTGGAAATTTTCAAACTTTTTAACATAACATACTTGTGTCTGTTCCATTCGTTTGAAAATTGGATAACATATCTGATAATTTGCCACATGATTATGGCAATTGCTTATCCCTATACTTTCCAGGCATCTCCTCTTCCTATAACCATGCACTCTTTTATTATCAAGTATGAACATTGAGTTCACTAATCATTTCACTCTTTATTTTCTATTAATGGTGCTTCTTGCTGGGAATCTGTTATATGGTTCATGTATCTCACCATCATAGATAAAGATAATGGCAAGGGTAATAAATGCTTATTGGCTGCAATGGTGGTGCAGCTAAAACTTTCATGTAGCATATTGATGATACTTGGAAAATTTCAGGGAATATTTGAGTATGGCCTTAAGAAATTATTTACAATATTTTTGGCTTTTCACTTTGTTTGTGATAAGGCAAGAAGGAAACAGAGGATCATCGACAGGAACTCTTGGCTGCTAAAAGACATGCAGAATCAATTGCTATCATCACTCCAGAACTTGAGAAGGCATTTCTTGAGGTTTGTTAGTATTATGACTGGGATTTAGGTTTTTTAAATCAGAGGATTGTTAATTTAACATGATCTAAAGTGTTAAAGAGAGTGTTTGGTGCATAATAAATGCAACTCTTGGTGTCCATAAGTTGCTGTTGATAAAAGAGCCACTCCATGGCATTTCTTAAACCAATTTTTGTACAAACTTTTGTATTTACTTTTTTACTTTGCTTGCAATGTTTTGTCAAATAATGATTGGGATTCTTGAATTAATGAAGTCCAATTTGATTAGATAAACTGTTTAAGGAAGAGTTTACTCTAAACAGCTTTAGTCTTATGTTTGATGATGGTGCAGGTCTCCCTTATTTAATTTAGAAAAATGATAATGTGATTGGTTAGAATGTTATAAATCATTCTTTGTCTTGCATGATCATTTCTTCGGACATTGAATCTGGTTGAACCGAACATTGTTAAACATGGATTTTGCAATAATTAGTTCTGGACTTGAATCACAAGTGATATATAGCATTCGGCTTGAGTTGGTGTACCTCATTGCAATTTACAAGGTCTTGGTTCAAGCACTCCTTGGAACATTTGGCCTTTGAGAAAAGCCCCCCAAGTGGTTGATGTAGCCAAAGTGGCATTTGAAAGCTTCATGTGGTGCAATATGGTCCTCATAGTGTCCAGGTGCTAAATAAGACTGAGCATCCCCTGCCCTACTAACTGCTAAGTGCTAACTCCCTAGGGGTGGGTGGCCATCTTCTTAGACAGCTTAAGGTTTATAAAATTGCACTTTCAAAAGCAGTGATTAGGTTGATCAAACATTACTTGATCTAAGGTGGGTGAGATGTTGCAAGATGAGCATTATCTTGGAATAAGCGTTTTCACAGTTAAGTGATTGAACTCTCCCAAAGTGAACTATCTGAATTATAAACTTGGTCCTGCTTTGATGCATTTGCAACTGTCTGTCTTCCTTATTGGAAGACGGTTGAGTCTTCATGTCTTCTTTGCCATTCAAATCCTTTGACTTAACAAGGCTTGCCTCTGCAGCTAGAGTAGTATGTTAATGCACAAATGACAAATCTATTTGTACACTGGAATTTTCCAATAACAACACTCTGTTTTCTTGTCTGCTTTGTTTAACTTGGAGCATGAATTAGAATTGTTCTTATTTGGTGATATATACTCTTATTTGTCAGGTGGACAAATACTTATTTGATGCTTTTAACTCTTCTGCTGTCTCGTGAATATTTTCATTTACTGTTTTACACATGTTTTTTGTCTTATAAATATGGTGAGTGATGACTCATTTACATGCTCACATGCAGATGCCAACGACGATTGAGGAATTGGAGGCTGCTATTCAAGATACTTTGTCTCAAGCCAATTCCACTCTTTCCCTGAACCAGAATGTGGTGGAAGAATATGAACACCGTCAGGGAAAGGTAATGCTTGAGAGTGAGACTATTTGTTTTTTATATCAGTTATAGCTCTCGCTTTGAAACTTCATTTACCATTACAAGCACTGCAGATAGAAGCCATTACCAACAAACTTGAAGCCGATAAAGAAGAACTAAAAAAGTGTTTACTTGAAATAGATGCCTTGAAGGTAAGAGATGTTTCTTTGCTTTGCCACACAACTGGCATATATATATAACTGTCATTTGGTGGATTGCATTTCAGAATTTCTGGGATTGTCTATTGCTACAAATCATGTGTGTAGGATGTGATTGAGATTTAAATAGAACAGTGGAATGCAAATAATGATATGAGTAATGAAAGCTTCAAAAGTGACCTTTTTTGGGAATAATTTGGTTGATTTTAGCGCAAAGTTGGAATTTTCTAATTATTTTCTAAGTTTTTTTTTAATTATGCTGTCACAATCTATCCAGGTTAATTTGTATCACAAACATGTTTTAGTCAAGGTTCATGTAGAGCTGGTAAAAGTTGGAAACCAAGAGTATTTTGGAAACTAAATTTAATAGAAATCTATGTGCATGAGTAGTGTTAATAGATCATTCTAGAGAAAAGGAAGCTCGGATTTTTTATTTTGTAGTTCTTCCTTTGCTTCCTATTCCAAAATTCAGATCTGTTGCTACCCAGACTTTGATTCAATTTGGCTTTGTGATTCCTGAAAGTATATTTATCTAGTTTGCACCTGTAGATTCTAATTTGAGAAACTTGCTAAAGCAGGATATTGAATAGAGATTATTTTTGGGATAATTTGCATCTGTAGACTTTGATTATTCTTGTTGCTGAAGCTTGATAAAACTTTATCATCTTGCTGTACGATCCAACTGCCATAGGTGCACTTAGCAAAAGTAGCAAGTATAATTGAGGACATAGTTTGTATGAAATTGAAACAGCAACTAGATAAAAATTAAGATAAATTATGGGGATGCATGAATGGCCCCATTGTATTGGTTGGTAAAAGCGATACAATTCAAGGAGCTTGAGCCAAGCATTTCTTTCAACTCCTTCACTTATTGTATTCATTTCAGCCAAGCAATCTAATAGACAGAGAAGATAAACTGTATTTAAGTTAAACATAATTCATCCTATTGTCTATATTAATTCAACTCACATCTTTTTAGGATTTCTCTCTGTTGCTGATTATTTTCTTAGATTAAAGTGTAGAATTGTGCTGTCTTCTCTTCCTAAAAATGTCCCTTGGTTAATATGCAGGAGAGTTGGCTTCCAACATTGAGAAGCCTTGTTACTCAGATTAATGAAACTTTTAGCCATAACTTCAAGGAGATGGCAGTTGCAGGAGAAGTTTCATTGGGTAATTATTATGGTCTTCGAATTACAATTGACTACATAATTCATTACCAAATATCACTTGCTCATTTGATTTGGTGTTCTTTGTAGATGAGCATGACAATGACTTTGATCAATTTGGAGTACTGATAAAAGTGAAGTTCAGGTGACTGCAGTCTTAAACTTCTATTTGTTCTAGCATATCTAATTTGGTGTGTCTAAAAGGTATTTAAATTGGTGAAGCTAAGTCTTTGCTTGTTGAGAATTGCTAATCCTCTTTTACCAAATTGTGATTGGAACTGGAGCGGCAAAAACAACTTTGATTTGAAATTCTCCTTTTCATGAATAATGGTTATGCAACAACAATTAGACCTAATGCTGAGAGCCAACTTAGTCTCTCATCTTCCTCTTTTATGTCATGCTCTTTGGGAGACGGTCTTCTTCTGGATTTTGTTTATGAGGCCCTTGAGTGATTATAAATTAAGTTCCATGATATTGATTCTTTGAGGTAAATGTTTAAGTCTGGTTTTAAACTATGCATTGGACTACTTTGGTTCACTACTTATTTGGTTTCTTGTTATGGTCCTCAGAGAAGCTGGACAACTTCAAGTTCTTAGTGCCCATCATCAATCTGGAGGGGTATTTTCATGACATGAAATTCTGTATTCATTGTTGCAAATACAGTGTCTTTACTATGTCTTGATTTTTTTTAATAGGAGCGTTCAGTTTCAACTATTCTATATCTTGTTTCTCTTCAAGACCTCACAAACTGCCCGTTTAGGGTAGTTGATGAGATAAATCAAGGTTAGATGCCACTCAAAGCTTAATTACTTAATGCTTAAATAAGATATAGATGGTGCCGTTTGATAATTTTTCCTTTTCCTTTTCAGGAATGGACCCCACAAACGAAAGAAAGATGTTTCAGCAACTAGTGAGAGCTGCAAGCCAACCAAACACACCACAGTACGGATAAATATCGATCTTACTGTACAATTTGAATCTTCAACTTATTATCTCTATCTTGCACACATTTTCCATGATTTTTTAAACTCTATTGGGGTTGTATGGTTTTTGGCAAACTCAATGAAAAGGGTTTAGTGAAATATCTGGCAGATGTTTAATAACAATTTTTACTAACAATGTGCAGGCATTTTTAAGTTTTGACCAAGTTCACGCCTTGTTAGTCATGTGTCCTGTGTGTGCTCAAACGCATATTACATGCAAATACTGTCCTTGGACATATATATATATATATATATATATGCTAGTGGGCTTGTTTTTGTATGCCATCTGCAGTAGTTATTCTGGAGCACAGGATGCCTTTTATTTAGCAAACAGTAAATGTTTCAACTAATTGTTGGAAAGCCCTGGGTTCTGATAGTATGGCAATGGTACCTGTTTTTTAGTGGGAACCAAGTGAGGTCCCGGGGCTGTTTCTGATGGAAGTAGAGTGATTCATATTGGGATGTCCTCTGCATGGATATATATATCCAATTTTCATGCAATTGTGATTGGCTTCTCTTCCACTTTCCTGCAACAAATGAAACAGTAACTGAAATCATATACTTGTATGGATCTTCTATAGGTGTTTCTTACTCACCCCAAAGTTACTTCCTAATTTGGAATACAGCGAGGCATGTAGCATTCTTAATATAATGAATGGACCTTGGATCGAGCAGCCCTCCAAAGGTTAGTGTTAATTCATTTTTTTGTTAATTATTTTTTTATTTATATATTGTTATGATATGGGCTGCTGGAAGTTAGACATCTTGTTTATAAACTTTTCCAAGTTGAAAGTTATATTTTGTTAATTCAGCATGGAGCAGTGGAGAATGTTGGGGAGCTGTCACAGGTCTTTTGGGAGAAAGTCGAAGCTGAAATGTCAGTTCTAACAAAGATGCCACCATGGAATCCTTGATTACTAACGTCCTGTTGAGTCTCCATCTTCAAATAAATGCAAGCTGCGTTTTATTTCTCATCAGCCGGTTGTGGAAAGCTTGAAAACTTCCTTGAATATGGTTGTATAATTGATCCCCTAGTGTCCTTTGCAGTAAATAGTTTCATTTTCATTTTGTGTATGCACTTGTCATCCGAAGCAGGGATGAATGGCTGGTTGATTTGAAGATTTTCTCAGGTGATGTCAATAGTAGATTAATAGCCTGCTTGTGCTTTGAGAGCTCACTCATTTGATAATTTCATAGACGATTCTCTTGAAACTTTAGTGATCAAAAACTTCTGCCCTGGATCTTGTTGGTATATTAAATTCAGCAAAATCAAATGTTATGTATTTTAAAATCCTCGATAGTCTATGGTCGGAGAAAAAACCATTGTTCATGTCACTTTTATTTTTGTTCTTTTGGAGAAACACGTGAAAATGCTACTGTTGATATCTTTTGTACTTCAGATCATTTAAAATTTGAGAATTTACATCAATTGCTTATAAAACAAGGAAAGAGACGGAATGGATTTTATAAGATATAGAGGAGATAGTTAATTAGGGTTCTCATCAGGAACAGCTACAGCATCCAAGAAATCCAGCCGTAACAACAAGAAAACAGAGGTCTAAATGCTCAACCAACAAAATTTGCAAATTAAAATGCCCAGTCTGAGCCAAAAGTGGATAATAATTAAATGTAAAGATATTGATCATCATCGTCATACAATATTTTCCGAGTCTGCAGAGGAGGACCATGCATGTGTATGTCAATTTCTTCCTAAAGCAACAACAAAGGCACCTCTCTTCATTCTATCTTACCTACCTTTAATGAACACTGGCAAGCTCAGAAAGAGATCCTTAATATCATTTACAGGTGTTAAGTTACATTCAAGCGCTCGATGGAAGCTTGTAGTCGAGCATCTCCTTTGTATTTAACCGAATGGAAGGCCCCATTGATGAGCATATGTGTGCACTTTTCCAGTACACTCCCTTTGCACCTGATGGTTTGTTGGCTTCAACTGATTTCTGCAAATTAAGACAGCATATGATAAACAAGTCTTTGAAATGCAAAACCATCTTGGCATCCACAAAACCCAAAAAAAGAAGAAAAAAAAAGTACATATACAAGGAGAAAGCGGGGTCAATTTTGAAACATACAACTGCAGCTAGCAAGTTTACTAGGAGGTCTTCTTCTGGGAAGCCAGCTTTTCCAAATGGTATGTGAACAATCCCAGTTTTATCTGCCCTGTACTCAACTTTCCCCTTTTTGAATTCAGCTATAGCCTGAAATGCATTTTGATCAATCCATTTCATTAGCAAGGTAATAATTGGTAGCAGCCACATCATAAGTGTTACTAAAGCTTGTATATACTGAGATACATTCACTCAAAGCATACATTTCTACGCTTGTCTGTTAGTACATGCTTAACTCGAGCAATGGTGATAAGAGTGCTACTTTTATATTTTTGTAGCATTTGGTAAACTTTGATATGTCCAATTACACGCTAAATGTAGATTGATAGTGGACTCCATTTCATTTTTTCTGCTTTGTTTCCAATGGAAGGTTTAGAAGGATGTTAAGAAAAACTTTTGAAGATTGAGATAATGATAGATCCAATTTGGAGGGTAGGGTTGGGGGGGGGGGGGGGGGGGGACCATTACCTGAGGTATGTCAGTTGTAACAGTACCAGCTTTTGGATTTGGCATGAGTCCTCGGGGTCCTAGAATCTTACCTAAGCTGGCAACCTGATGCACCAAACAAACAGATATAAGTAAAGCTATGCTCAATTAACGATAAGCTCTCCAAAATAAAATAAAATCTCACAGAACACACTCAAACAGATGCATAAGAAAATGCTATTTGTCTGATCGGTAAATTAGCCACAATAAACCATAATCACATCATAAATCGAAAATGTTCCTAGTGGGAGTCCCTTTTCATAATTTATGCTCATGAACCATGATGCAGGTATTGCCTAAGATTACATCCCTGAGCTAAGTATCAATTAGCCAATCTAATTGTAGTCTCTACAAACCCAAAAAGTCATGTTCTCTTGAAGGGATTGCATTCTACATTAAACTACACGTTTTACTCCAAACAATACACTAAAAGGTTGTGTATGATGACTTAATGACATTATAAAAAGATCGAGCAAATGCATCTTACAGATATTAGGAATTCAGTTCACAGGCATGGATTTCATTAAAATATCAAACGAAATGATAGAAGAGCAACACCTTAGGCATCATATCCGGAGATGCAATCAATTTATCAAACTCCATAAATCCTCCTTTTATTTGTTGTATCAGGTCCTCACCACCAACCAAATCTGCTCCTGCAATTTTTGCTTCATCGAACTTTTCACCTGCAAATCTCCACCACATTTGCGATATCAAAGGTTTTTTTTTTCTGGGGGGCAGGTATAGCCATGTCAAAGATCTAACAATATTAATTTAGCAAAATCCATGATCATCAGGACTTATTCTGGATGAACATAAAAGACAAGGAAAAGTGCGCTAATTTTTGGCGGACATGAGAAACCTGAACTCTTGTTTTCCACGTGGAAAAAAGAAGAGAGGGATAATTGATCATATTCAGGGGACAGATGGTATAAGAATCAACAAAAAGCAGAATCTTGAGATAATTAATAGTCAATACAATAGTTGGAACATCAGAAACTCCATATTACAGATTCCAGATATTCAAAATGCCCAATGCTTTCATGGCATGCAAATCCAAAATCTCTTTCTTCCATAGACTCAGATAACAAAGGTAAGGAGATGAAAGTAAGGACTCAACACTCAAGTTTTAATTTTAAATAACATGTAACACATTTAATAGTAAGAACCTCAGCATCTTAGATTAAGAAAGTCTAAGATCAATACCAAACAAAACCACTCGAATAGCCAGAAACATTTATCATCCAGACAGCATTCCTTAGTAAGACTTTTTTGCAACATTTCTTCTTTCAAAATCATGAAACCATCAAGCCATTAAGGGGATGTACAGCACAACTTCTGCTTCTACTTTTAAGTGCTTTTTGACTTTAAAAGGCATTAAATTGATGCTTTTTAGTGGTTTCCATGATTTGTTGTCAAAAATGGGATGCTTTGATAATACAACAGAAATATATTGGCAAGGTTCTTCATTGTGTCTATGTCTATCATTACGGGAGTTGGTGATTCAGATTGTCCTCTGCAAGGCACAGCCAATCCACATGAACTGATTTTTTGTCTGTACAAAGTCTCTCCTCAATGTCCATTTTTTCCACTAATCAGAAGATACTGAACTAAAACTGATCAACAATGACAGTTTGCTTTCTAAATACACAACTTTATATTTGGTCTCGTCAGAAAATTGGAAAGAGCAATTACCTTGAGTAAGGACTGCCACTTTAACAGTCTGTCCTGTTCCCTTGGGCAAATTTACCTGTGCAGAGAGAAACAGAAAAAAATTAAAAGGAAACTTTAATTCCGCTGCAATAGCTGATTAAGCCATGTATATAACTGTTTATAAACATGAAAGTGATAACTCACAGTTGCTCGCAGCTGTTGGTCATTGTATTTGGGATCAATGTTCAGACGAAAATGAGCTTCAGCACTTTCCACAAACTTCGTGCTTGCTGTTTTCTTTAGCAAAGATACTGCTGTCCCCAGGTCATACTCCTTTTTTATTTCCCTCAATTTTTGAATTTCCAAAAATCTCTTAGACCTTGTCTGGCATTTCCAATAAAAGGACAGAAAGCTGAATACTTGCAACTGATAATAATCTTGAAAAATGAAAAAAGGTGCAATTCAAAACTCAAACCAAGAGAATTGTCAGACTCCGCCTGCTCTATTAAACATTTTATTCGACTAAATTCAGTTGAAGCTAAACCCAGCAAAAACCACCACTCTCCCTTTCTCGATAACCAATCACCCTTTAAGCATCGAAAGAAATAGAGATCCTTGAATACAGTAACTAAAACGTACATCCTTTCTTCATCAGTTCAAAGAATAAAAGCATCAAGTGATCTCAATCTCTCTGCCAAAAAAGTAGCCTTTGAGCATATGATCCCATAATTGTTAGACCAAAGTTCAAAGGAATCAAAACCCACACAACAAATCAACCTAAGCCCCCAAAAATCATTATATATAGAGAGAAGCAAACAAGAACACACATACTCTATCTCTCTTTAGAGTCAATGCAGCCTTGCCTTTCTTGGGCTTGGGAGGGATAACTGTAGCAGTTACCACGGCACCTCCTTCTTCCCCCTCCGTCTCTTCAACCCCCTCGCCCACCTCTGAAGACAAAGCAGCAGCCACAACCACTCTGCAAGGTCTAGACTTTGCCTCTGTCTGGGCATAGAAATTGACCCCTTTGCTCGATTTTCTCTCTGAAACCAGTGGGTAGATAGAGAGAGTTTTGGGCTTGAAAGAAAGGAGAGAAGGGGTTAGGTCTTGTGGATGAACTGTGGAGGCGGCGTACGTTAGCATGAGGGATGATGTTGTCGAAGTGCAAGCTGTTGTTGCCATTGTTGTTTTGGTTTTGTTTTAAATCCGCGGATTCCTTTCTCCTTGGGAAGTGAAGTTCTCTGTTTGCTTATCTAATCTACTGTCTATGCATCCTAAAATGAGAAAAAAAATAGATCTTTTGGAAGGGAAACCATTTTTGTGGTGTGCAAGCCTCCAAAGGAAACCCCCCTTTTTTTATTCTTCTTCTTTAGAAATATCCACAGACACTAACACCATATAATTTATTTTAGAAATATCCAAGTATTTTTGTCATTGAAAGAAAAAATGGTATTGTTTATTCATTTTAAAAAGAAGAAGAAAAATTAAATTTGGTAACGCCGTTTAGCCCCGAGTGTGTTTGTTTTTGTTGTTGGTTTTTTTTTAAATAGTTTTTTTTTTTAATATCAAATTACATTTTAGTAGTTTCTATGTATAGATATAAAAATAAAATGATATTAAAAAATATATTTTAAAAAAAATATAATATATTGCAATATTAAACACATCTATAATCTCTCAACCCATCTATTCACAGGTTGATGACGTGTTGTTTTGCAAATGATTAGACATTTATTGATTATAATTGGATTTCAATCTAGATGAGATTGCTTAAACTAGAGGTCCATTGTAATAACTTTATGTTAACATGCTTGGTAATGGACATAATGACATGTCATCTGCTAATTTGTAGGTTTAAATAGTGTAATCTGGTTGTTTGTCTAACTTCTTTTACAACATATGGTTTAGCAGGGGAGTTGACTTTGACCACTTGTTGCTCAAAGTCAAACAACATTGCAAGATAAACTCTTGATCCATCTTTGCTTGTTGTCAATCCAATCTAAACTGATATGGTCTAAATTATTTTTTATTGAATACAAATTATCAGTGTTATATCTCTCCTTGACCCAATAATTATCACACATGTAAAATGTGAATTGCACTAGGGTTGAAACAGATATTGTGCAAATGTTTATACCCCACATGTTTATATGATATATATATATATATATATATATATAATCGATAATGTATCTTGTAAGTAAAACAAAAACATCTTAAATAATAATTATATTTTTTAACAGTTGCAAAAGCTAAACAATTGTTTCAAAATTTGATTCATTTATTGTCAGCAATAACTTACATGATTTTTCTAATGATATTTTATATAAACCAAAAAAAATGCATAAACACATGTTTTGCAACTCATGCTTTGTAATATAATTTTTTATTCTTGTAATGTAATTTTATTTTATTCTATATAAGTGTAACCATCATTGAAAGATCATATATAGCAAGGGTTGGTATAATATTAGTAATATGATTTGTATTAAGTTGATGGTGGTCTTTCTGGATATAGGTTGAAACACATATGTGGCTCTTTTAACTTTGTTTTCTTAAATTAATCTCACATTTTTATGATATCCCCTGCGCAAACTCCACTTATATTAAGGTGTTTGCATATTTTATAATTGAATAAATATAGAGTTTGACTGTTGAACTTGGTATTCAATTAAATGTACAATCAGACACCATTCAACTGCATTAATCAATTTATTTTTATTGATGAATGTTTGTCCAGCCTTCAAATCAAACTCTTATGGCATATATTTATGACTAAATGCCTAATGATGAGAAACAACAAAACTAAACCCTAAAAGTATCTTCAAATTCATGAGCAAAAGGTATCATTTCATCATCATCTTCAACAACAACATTTACTCTTATATTCGGGCATGATGCTTCATCATATTCGGGTATGATGCTTCATCATCTTTATTGTCAAAAGACTCAAAATAGTAAAATCTATGTTAATTAATAGATGAATTGTCAAACATAATATTATGTTTTATTTATAGCAAATCATCCAATAATAAATTGTTTTCACCTTTACTAATTGACTTTGAAAGTTTGGTATAAGATAGGATAACCATAAAGTTTGGCCAACTACTTACATATGATATCATCATGTCTTAAAATTTTCATCACACAGTCAATACAAGACAATACCGATGTTCATCCATTTGACACCTTTAAGTTATTCCAACATCAATATTATGATAATCTCATCCAAGTCCATGACTAATAGTTTCGTTCATTTATGCATATGTCATGTCTAAATTACAATCTAACAACAACATACTCTTGTTATTGTATATGATACTCTTGTTCACACAAGAAGAAATAACGTCACTATAATGACATAACATAAATATATTATAAGACATCGTGTAAAAAATCAACCCTAATAAATCATATTCATAATTAATTCAACAGATGTTAAATTCATTTTATATCGTAAATTTAACTTATACAAATATTTTAAACCAAATACAAATCCATGACAATATAATATATTTACCTTGTTTGCATGATTAAGAAAAAGGTCTAAGACGACGATGGTAGCGACAACAACTATGGATTTTCAATAGAAAAACATCAAATGATGTTTAGAGACTAGAACGAGGTTTGATGAGATTTTTTTAGAAAGAAAAAGGTTTACATCATCGGTTTGTAGAGACGGAGAGTTGTTGTGTTTGTGTGTTCTTTGATATATAAACATTTAAATTTATTTTATGTTGTTTTAAAAATGCAAATATTTTTTAATTCTCTCATTTTAATTCTCTCAAAACTTTTATCTTAATAAAAAAAATCAATATAAAAATAATAAAATTCGTAGTGGTGGAGGAGCGTGTCATATAAGTGATATGGGAGACTGCATGTATGGTTTTGTTTTCATTGGTAAAGTCATCGCGCCTGCCCGTACATAAACATTTTCTCCACCACCGAACTCAAACTGTCTGATCCTTCTTCCCTCCACTGTCCTAAATAACACCACGCTCTTCCAATGGCGCTCGCCACCTTCTCTACAAGCGCCTTTTCTCTTCAGTCACCGAACTGCCACCATCAATATCACAGCAACAACTTTGCCACAGCCTCTCTCCGTGTTGCCATCCCAACTTCTAAACTCTCAGCTACTCCTTCTCTTTCCTGGACCACAACCACTTCTCGTTTTAAGAGATTTCGAAGAATCATCGCTCTCTCCTCTGGTGGAGGAGACGGTGGTGTTGGTGGCGGTGGGATTTCTGGTGGTGGAGGTGGTGGGAATGATGATGGTGATGATGCTGGGTCCCGCAACAAGAACGAGGCTATTCTTGCATTGGCAGAGGTACGAACACATTTAAATACAAATTTAAAGATCGATGAATTTGTGATATGATTTGGTTTGCTGTTTTGAGTTTGATGATTTGCAGTTGTTGATCATTATTAGGTGGGGAGGTCGTTGGAGAGCTTGCCAAAGGATTTGGCTGCGGCAATTGAGGCAGGGAGGGTGCCAGGGTCGATTGTTAGTAGGTACCTAGATCTGGAGAAATCAGCAGTGTTTCGGTGGTTGCTTCAATTCGGAGGGTTTAAGGAAAGGTTGCTTGCTGATGATTTGTTCTTGACTAAAGTTGCCATTGAGTGTGGTGTTGGGATCTTTACCAAGGTTTGTATATCTAAATATCTTAGAGTTCATTATCAACTACTAAAACTGTTTGCTTTCATTTGCTTTATTACTGTATTATTGGCAAGAAAGAATGGAATTTGCTGGGAGGGGGCTGGTTGAAATTTCAGTGGCTGTTGCATGTGTAACTAGCAAGTCAACTCCAGTGGGGTTGACCTTTTTCTCTTCTCCAGGTTAATAGCAGATCTGACACTATTCTCAGAACATTTAATTTACGTGACATACTTACCACAAAATATTAAGATTATCAAGCAGTTTGTGAATTGATCTATATGCATGTCTCCTGAATTTGTGGGGATTTTCTTCTTCTTTTTTTAACCAAGGCTGTTCACGTTCCAAAGCATTGCTAGGTATTTAGCAGACAGTGAGGTATGTGTTACTCTTGGATAATCTTTCGCAATTTTGCTTGATCTTCAGACCGCTGCAGAGCTGGAACGGCGCAGAGAAAAGTTCACCAAGGAGCTGGATTTTGTTTTTGCCGACGTGGTATGGCTGTCTATGCAATTTTCTCATGTACCGGAAAACTTTTAGTAGTGGAAGTTCAAAATGAGTAGTTGCTACCCATTCGAGCTTGTAGCGAGGGACTAACACAATCCCATCTAAAATTAAGTGGAAAACTGTTCACAAGAACTTTGAACACTAGGGGGGTTTCATAAGAAAACAAGAGCCAGTGATCCTAATTTCGTGGAGCTGCTTCCAAACGATTTAATTTGTTTGGTCAACGTAACGCTGAGTGCATAGAGGACATATTTAATGTCATGTCGGAATTGAGCCAATCATTGCTGAAATCCTTTAGCCTGGCTCGGCCTTTTCACATGTAGCCAGAGCCAGCCATGCTTGGATAGGCTTTATTCTATAAGTGAACTAAACAGGGCTGGACAATCTATTCCTGTTTATCTGTTTCATTTTATTATATTTTTACCCAATATAGTTCCTATTTTAGGTAATGGCCATAATAGCAGATTTTATGCTCGTTTGGCTTCCTGCTCCTACTGTTTCTCTTCGACCACCTCTTGCAGTCAGTGCTGGTCAAGTTGCTAAGTTCTTCTACAGCTGTCCTGATAATGCATTCCAGGTTAATAACTATTTTGGTCTGCAACTTGTTGTTGATATTGTTAAAGCCTGTTCACCAATTGTGAACTTGCAAAATCCTGCATGCAGGTGGCTTTGGCTGGAACATCTTATTCGTTTGCACAGAGAATAGGCGCTATACTGGTATGTACCAGATCATCAACACAAACCGAGTCTTTTTTTTATGGAAATTTCAATTTTCCTCTTATGTTTATTTGTTTTGCAGCGTAATGGATCCAAGCTATTTGCAGTTGGTACCGGTGCATCTCTAGTAAGTTATCACCTTACAGAATCTGAGTTCCTAGACATCGTAGTTGTGGTGTTTGAAAGTTGGATATTTTTTTAGTGCTTTTGGAGAGTGTTGTGTCTTATCGTCTCCCAGGAAAGAATCTTCCTTTATTTGTCGAACTTTCTTTACATAAAATTCCAGCGGAAGAAATAACCACTCCTTTTCTTTTCCCTGGTATTTTTAAGTGATCGTTTCTTTTTATCTGTGTCATGCTGAAGATATGTTTGTGCTGTATTCAACTGCTCATTTAATGTCTTTATAGTTTGACTCTTTGTATACTGTTGATGGTGGAGTTCCAGCATCGTTACACACTCAAATTCATAACTAGGTAGGCAAAATGTTCAGAGTTTGAAATTGGTGACAGAAACATCATAATGAGCTTTAGATGCTTGTCCCTACAAATAGTTTCAGATTTGATTAGAAGCAATTTGATGGGGCTAATTATCGAAATTCCTATAAGATTAAAGATCATGCCCATGAGAACTACCCAGATGATAGAACCAGTGTTGGTATATGCTGATGTAAAGGTAGCAGTAGCACTCGATACATCTTGATCGGAGATCATCGATCGAGGCAACAGATCAGTTAATTAAAAGTAGATCAACTCAAGCAAGGAATATTATGGCCGGTGCGCGCGCTACATGTTGGTTTAACACTTTTTTGAATGCACAGAACTTTGCTAGTGAAGTTCATATCTACTTGCTTGATTGAATTGAGAAACTCTCAAACAATATGAACTCCTTGGGATTTTCTTGCATGGGGGGGCATCGATAAGGTTAATTGCTGGTTGTAGATGTAACCGACATTTTTTACTTTCCTCTGCATGAGGGAAACCTACTGCCCTGTTCTTCTGAAAGAAGGATCTTGCTGTGTGGTGAGAGAATCTTATTCTAATTTCTCTATTGACGAACCTGTAGGACAAACTAGCTGGACTTGGCCATGTTCTTCTCTTGTGCTGTGAAGACACTATATTTTCTTCTATTCATAATTTTGATCTGAATATGTCTGTACAAGTGTGTTGCTCTTCCAGAATCTCCATTTTCTTGTCTGACAGCAACTGAGCTGCATTCTAATTTTTCTGAGAAATTAATTGAATTCGAATGATCTGGTTAAGTGCAAGAATTTCCATAATTTTTCTCCCAGTTTAATCCAGATAAATTCTGTCGAATTCTGCAGAACATATCAAACAATGCACAAAATATGTTTTCATGAATTAGTTTCTTTGATAAATTTGTTTTTATAACTTTCAGTAGATCTATATATGATTTGGATACCAAGCTATTGCTGTATGAATGGTAGCATCAATTTTGTTTTGGCTGCACTGGACTGATAGCAGCCTTTTTACAGATTGGTGTAGGTATAACAAATGCGTTGATTAAAGCACGAAAGGCTCTTGATAAATCTTTTGCTGGAGAAGCAGAGGACGTGCCTATATTGTCAACCAGTGTTGCCTATGGTGTGTACATGGCAGTTTCCAGCAACCTAAGGTAATCATTGGCATTTATATTCTAACTCTCTCATGATGCTTTTTTTAACCTGCCAATAACGATACGAATTGAATCGACATCTTTAGACTTCAAGAATCATAATTTGGACGAAAGAAAAAAAAATGCAGTTATGAAATGTAAGTTTGCTATTGCGTGTATATAATATAACTTCGAGTAACCCCGAGGGGTGTGGCTCACCGGTTCGATTAATTGGCTGTTAACTTCAGGGCTCGTGGGATTAGTCGAGGTGCACGTAAGTTAACCCGAACACTCACATTCTAAAATATATAAATATCTGGTCTTCATCAACTGAATTTTGATGAAGGTGCTCCAAATACAATTTTGAATTCTGATGAGGGCTTCATCAACCGAATATCTTTACTATAACAACGAATGTTTTAGCAATCAATATCTGCTAACTTGACATGAACTGTGCACCAAGTATCCGTGCACTGCACCCTAACGAAGGAGATAATTAGTTGTGAAGCAGTCTCTTGTCTCGCCATCGTGAAACGTTAACAACAATCGCATTCTCTGTTTTACAGGTACCAGATCCTTGCTGGAGTTATTGAACAGCGAATTTTGGAGCCTATGCTGCACCAGCACAAGGTTGCGTTGAGTGCAATCTGCTTTGTCGTTCGAACCGGCAACACATTCTTGGGGTCACTGATGTAAGATGTTATAAACTTTCTCCTGTCCATTTCGTGGTGTTTTCTCGGATGGTAAAAGATCGTGAATACTCTGTTGCAGGTGGGTGGACTATGCACGCTGGGTTGGAATCCAAAAGGAACGAGAGTAGAGTACAGGGACGGTAAATTTGGCCGGGACTTTTCAATGGCCGCCGCCGGCGGCGGCTTGATGGATATTGGAGAACGAGGGTGGATCCATTTGATAACCTTTCGTGTTGATTTAGCAAGGCAAAAATGGCTGTGATGCATGTATTTTAAGTGTATATTTCATTCACATACTCTGTTAACGGTGCAGAGATTGAGTATCCTTGTTCCTTTGATTGTTTGTGGATATGTTTGGAGCTTGTTTTATAAGACCATCAAAACCTTAAACAAGTTCCAGTCCGAAGACTCTTCTGAACCATTTATTTTTGGATTTGGTAGGATTAAGATTGCTGCACAGGAAGAAAAATAAAAAGGGAGTTTTTTTTTTTCACATCATTAAACACATATGAAGTGTATATTTTATGCGATTGTTTTATAAATATATTTTTATGTAGAAATATATTAAAATAATATATATATTTTTAATATCAACACATCAAAATAATATAAAAAATTATTATTTTAAAACATAAAAATAAATTAAAAAGGAGAAATTGTTATTTATATATGAGTACAATAAAAAGTCATTTTTAACTATATAGTAAATGGTTTAATGGTAAGAGTTTGAAACTAAAAAGTTTGTTTTTTCTGTGATCTCACCCTACGGTTATTAATATGATAGTCACTAAAAACTTACATAATCATTAACTTCAAGACCTGTAGAATTAATCGAGGTACATGCAAGTTAAACCGGATTCCCACGTTAAAAAAAAAATACTCTCATTCTATACATTATCTTCCATATGTGATATCTATCCCACGGAGTTTTAATTTAAGTTTATGGAATTTATTATCAAAATCTACCTTTCTTTTTCCCTTTTTGAAGATCAATTCTGTTTATAAAAGAAGCATCGCAATCAAAATTCAATTTATTTATATATCTTTGAAAAATTAAACTAAAAAGAAATTGCCACTTAAATTATAACTATAAGGCATATATTATTTTTTCAAATTAATATATATATAAATGGAATTACTGCTTTAGAATTTACTAATGTTTTAAATAATAATTAAAAATCACTTCTTTAAAAGCATCGTCGAGGTGTTCTTAATTAATTAATTACTGAGCGAAACATGGAAGGAAATATAAATTAAAATCATTTAGTATTTTTAATGTAATTGACAGCTTCGCAACCGAAGACGCTGTCGTTTATCGAGCAACTCGAGGGCACGCTAGTAATTTAGACGAACTAGGGTTTTATATTCTAAGAGCAAAGCCTCAGTCCCTCCCAGCCGTCTCCTCTCAAACTGCAGTAGCATCAGCAGCTCTGTGCAGAGAAACTTCAAAATCTTATCTCTGCAAAAATGGGTAACTAATCTCTTTTCTCAATTATTTTTTTTCTATTCTTGGAGATAATGATTCAAAACTTTGTATGGGTTGATTAGGGATTTCTCGTGATTCTATGCACAAGAGGAGGGCGACTGGAGGAAAGAAGAAAGCCTGGAGAAAGAAGAGAAAGTAAGACATTCTCTAACATTATCCTTTATAGCAAAAACCGCACTCTTTTTAAGTATTTTTTTCCCGTTCTGATCCGTGGCAAAATTTTGGTGATCTTATATCAATGCACACTAAGTGTTCGAAACTTTTTCTTTGTTCTATGTTTTTAGTTGTGCATGCGGGTTGAAATCCCACTGATTTGGGTCAACTAGTCGCTTGTCTGTGGTTATTTCTACTCTGTCTTTCATCTTGTTTGCCTGATATTTTATGTATATAGCCGTTTGTCCACTACTTTGGTAAAAGTCATCCAAGAAAGAAAAGGTCTGCAACCATTCTTATGAAAGAAATTAGAAAAGCTTTGAGAACCCATAGTATTCGGAACTCTTAATATAAGAGAAGGAGCCTTATTTTTATTTAAAACTATTATCTTGGACACTGGGAGTACAGAAAAAATAAAATTTTGAACAAATTTTCCACTTAAGATAAAATTGGGATCAGAAAATATATTTTTTAAAACAAACAGGCTCTTACCCTTTTTCTCAAGCTCATCTTGCGGGTGTTTCTTTTTGCACTTTTTGTTTGGTCAAGAAAATGAGAATTTTGTATCCTCTGATATTATTAATCATTAGTCATCAGAAAGGAACTATGCTGTTCTGATCCTTCAAGGAAAGGAAGCAGGTCATTTGATATTAATTTTTTTCCTGGTGGATTACTTTGAAAAACAAAGCTTTACGCTTAATAAGGTTTATTGTTGCATCCTCTACTTTTAGTACCCTCAGTGTCCAAAGCTGGCATATGTTCTGTTTGAATTATGAATTCAGACCGATTTAATTTTTAAAAGTCACAAATTGTGCACTGTATTGGTTTATTTATAGTTTTTGGTGAATCTAAGTATATCCATGTCGATTACCTCTTGAAGGTATGAGCTCGGAAGACAACCTGCAAACACTAAGATCTCTAGCAACAAGACAGTGAGGAGGATTCGGGTTCGAGGAGGGAATGTGAAGTGGCGTGCTCTGAGACTTGATACTGGAAACTACTCATGGGGGAGTGAGGCTGTGACCCGAAAGACCAGGATTCTTGATGTGGTGTACAATGCATCTAACAATGAGTTGGTCCGTACCCAGACTTTGGTGAAGAGTGCTATTGTTCAGGTTGATGCTGCACCTTTCAAGCAGTGGTACCTCCAGCACTATGCTGTGGAAATTGGTCGCAAGAAGAAAACCACACCAGCTGCCAAAAAGGAAGGAGAGGTAGTATCTTTGCCTTTAATACTATTCTATATTATTTCTATTCTGGTTTTATTTGGGTTTAAAATGCTACCTGTTTGTATTGCTATTGCTGTGGGCATAGGTAGTTAATTTTGTCTCCGTTGATTTTAAAACTTGGAAATAGTCTTTCACAGTGCTATTCCTACTCAGTTATTTTCATCCATGGCCTTACAAAATGGCTAAACTAACCATCTATTTATTTTCATAAATTGAAGATTTTAGATAAATGAAAACAAATGACTTCCTAACATAATAATAAATTGTACATCAATGACACTGTTAATTAAGTTCATGTTTTTTTCCATGTGAATCGACTTTTATTATGTAATGGAGTTTTTTTTTCTAATTTAATTATGACTAATGCCTCCTTAGACAAATTCTATTTTTATAAAATGTAATTTGTATCCCTAATATTTATTTAGTATATGAACTATTTTTATTTTATTGGTTTAAAAAAAATGATGTTTAAAATATTATGAAATTAAAATGTAAAGAAAGAAACTCCAAGATTGTTAGTTCGGTCACTTGACAACATTTTGGAATGAAAATAGTGCCACCTGCAGTTCTTAATAGATTTTAATCCGTTGCAAGTTTTTACATGCTAGTGTTATTTGCCACTTCTATTGGCTTGTTGTTCATGTGAGATTAATATCTGGTTGTGCAATTTAACTAGTTTTTACTTAGTTTCTAGAGTTGAGGCTAGAATAAGTGCTAATCACATGGTGCTTGATGTTTATTGATGGCCCATTTATGGAGATTTTAAGTGCTTTGATAATTATTTTTCATGCATTCTGAAAATTTCTATCTGATGCTTTTGTGCCTAATGAGTGTATGAGCTTGGTGTCTGCTACTGATATGTTTTGTTGGTAATTGTCCACAAAACTCTCTATTGATTTACCACAAACTTCTCTATTGATTTATAGGATGGTGAGGCCGCAGCTGAGGAGGCGAAGAAGAGTAATCATGTCCAGAGAAAGCTGGAGAAGAGACAACAGACTCGCAAGCTTGACCCACATATCGAAGAACAATTTGGTGGCGGTCGGTTGCTAGCTTCTATTTCATCACGTCCTGGCCAGTGTGGGCGTGCTGATGGGTATGTTACTTGTGTTCCTTTAGGTTGTTAGATATGGTTTGTGTAAGACATTGCAAAAGAATGTTTGTTAAGCTTCAAGTTTAATATCTCATCTCATCATAATGCATGTCCTTTGGTCACAGGTACATTTTGGAGGGCAAAGAATTGGACTTTTACATGAAGAAGATACAAAGGAAGAAGGGCAAGGGAGCTGGGGCTGCCTAGAGTTTTGTTATTTGAATTTTCTTTTCACACCAGTTATCTATTCTCACCTTATTTCACTTCATTTTTGGACCTGCAACCTGTGATGAGAAATTAAACTTTAAGCTAGACCTCTCATTTGAATTTTTGGTTGAATATTTGGTGTCGTGCACTTCACATTAAGATTGTTGTGAGTAAATGATGATAGGCTTCTTAGCGGAATCCTATTTCTGACCTGGTTAGTCGTCGTTATACCTGCTCTTGCACGAGATTTATCCAGGTAATGCATATGCATGATGCGATACACTTGAAATCTAGGCATGTTACTTGTAATTCCAAACTTCGAATGCGGTCAAAGTCTGCTCATCTTTATATTTACATAATCACGTTGAATAATGGATAGGCCTGTCCAAGCCTCTATAAATGGCCAGAATGGGTTTTCTTATATTTTCTTCCAACCGGCAGTGTTCTTCACAACCTGTATAAATTTTATTACACAAAAAGGCTTCGACAACATTTTAGCAAGAAGCACAGTCGATTGTAGAAGCGCTATTTAGTTAATATTTATGTGTGTTTATATATATATATATATATACAAATAGATCATTGCCTGGACAATCCAGTGGCTAAAGTCTTGTCAAACAGTCCTTGCGGGCATGAATTGTCGGAAACAAAGATTCCAATCTCTAAAATTTATGCTTTATTTTCAGATTTCTGCCGCACAAACTATTTTCAAATCATCCTTAAATGTTGAATATTTTCAGGTTGCCGGGGCTTCATTGAGAGTAGAGGTTGTTTAGAGGCTAATAGGATGTGTGGTGGTTGATCCTGAAGAAAATCCTCCGAGCAGAACAGACAAAAAAACAAACACCTGCATGAATATACATTAAATGAAGGGAACAAAAAAAAGGAACAGCTTCAATTTGACACTGTAAAATTAGAAAACATGAAGCAAAGGGAAGGGAAAAAAAACGAAGATAATCTCAAATGATCTTAGTTTTGGTGGTAAAGAGAAACTTCCTCGCCTTAAGATTTGTGGACCTCATGTTTGAATCTCGCCATTAACTTCTAAGAAAAAAATATATATGTATACCTTATTAATTTATATATATATTATTTTATTTTATCATATAATATAATATGATTAGACAATAAGAATATTTAGTAATATATATGAGCATGAAATATGCAATGTTTTTCTTATATTTATATAATTGATCCATGTATTTTTGAGGTAAAAGAAGGTACGGAATATATTTGTTATTATCGTATAATATACTTTTTAAAAATGCTTTTCTTAAAAATTATTAAAATAATTATTTTTTATTTTAATTGTAATATATCAGAATCGTTAAAAAAATATCAATTTCATATTTTTATTAAACTAAAACCACATTTAAAATACAATTGCAACCGTTAAACCAAATTAAAAACGAAGAAATCTGACTTGTTTTAAAAAAGAAAATCTATTTCACAAAAAGAGATTTCTCATTTTTGTAGAAACATTACTGCTTGATATTTGTAAAAATTAAATATTCTTTTTTTTTTATTTTAATTTCTGGTCTCTTTAAATGCACTTTGATTTGGAAGCTTTGATGGCTGGTTCAGCTAGTCACTTCATGCAGTTGTCGGAATTTTTGTGGAGCATTTAGTTTTTTCCTGCTGCCTCATCTGATTGTTGCTGAGATGTAAGGAATTATTATTTTCCATATGATTAACGTAGATTTTCTTTATCCCTTTCATCTGTTATTGTCTTTCATCAAGTTAGTTCACCATATCTAGATTTGAAAGCCTAATCTATGATGTTTCTCGGTGTCTCCCGTTTGTTTATCTTGAGAATAAAACCCCGGTTCGTCACCAAAGAGTATGGTATGGTGGTAAAAGTATTGAGATTTGTATAACAGATTTCGAGTTCGAGTTAAGACGTGTATTTTTTGTAAGAGCTTGGAATAACCAGTGTTTTATTCATTCACCTGAATGACAAAATACACTTTCCAGATAATGTAATTGAATGTTTGAGCAAAGATGTCGGATCCTTTTTTATTTTTTTTAATGGGTTCTTTCTTTATAAAAACCGCTTAATTTTGGGGTAATTTCGTTTAAGTTGTAATTGTGATTGCAGTTATTTTTTGAAGTATTTTTTACTTGCAAATATACTGAGATAATAACTTTTTTTTATTTTTAAATATATCAAAACAATCTTGAAATACAAAATAGAAAATTTTCAAATAATAAGAAACATGTTCTTAAGATCTGTTCATAAAATAGAAATTGAGTTTCTGTAAGAGTGGGAAATTAACAAAAATAACGATTTCATTGAAGAGAGAGAGGAAATTTCTAGCTGCTATCCCCGAACAAAAGGAAAGGGTGGCTCAGCTTGCAAGCTGTTGCTTTCTTGTCATATTCACTGCGACTATTAGGAGAGAGACATGGGACAGAAGTGAGGTGGATCCAAGTATCATGCTATCTCAGACTTATTCAATCAGACAGACCCCCACGGACACACCACCCGATGGCCACCATTTCATCTGACAATAGACTTCAGAAAGTGGCCCAGGTAACAATTTTAGTTACCGTTTTTCAGGACTGCCTCCGTGGCGAGTGTCTCGTGACTCGTTTTAAAGGTGGTGAATGTTTTTGAAAAAAAATAAAAAAAAATTAATTTTGTATATTTTTGAGTAAAAAGTAAATTGAAAAGTAAACTCAATTATACCTCGTATGTCCATGAAAGAGAAAATGTGACGTCAATTCTTCCGTGACCTGCCACGCACCTATGTGGGGGGAATACAACTAACTTTTTTCTTCTTTGATTTTTTTTAAAAAAAAAAGAAAAATTTTTTCTTGACGTAAAGTGTATTTGGTATTGCTTTTACTTTTGTGGTTAAGATTTTAAAAAAATAGTTTCATGAAAAGCATTTTAATTGCGATTCAAAATAAGTTTTGAAGTATTTGGTTAAAACTGTGGTTAAGTTTGAGGTTGATAAAAAGCAGTTTCGTGTGTTTGGTTAACATATTTTTTATATTGCTGTCAATTTATGAAATTACTTTAAAGTGTGTGTGTGTGTATTGTTTTTTAAATATTTAATAATTATAATAATAAAATGTAATTAATAATTCAAGTAAATTAGACACTTGTTTTTATTCTCCCATCAAATCACTTGTAATTTCATCACGAACTAAATCCATACGTGAAGACATCTGCGATTCCGGAACAACATATAGTAAAATATCATCTAAAATAAAATTAGAATTGCGAGAAAAAAATTATATTGTGATATTCTTCTAATATATTTATTTATTATAATTAATTTTTAGATTATTTTAATATTAAAAATATATTTTTTATAAGAAAATATAATAAATAATATATATATACCCCCAGATAATTGCAACGCATGAAAAGAAGCAATTTATTGCTTTCCGTGAAACTTGATTTCTACAGTAAAAAAAGGTGGGCCTCGTGGTCAAAACTTGGTTTCTTACCATTAAACAAACACTTATACTCTCAACTTTTTTGCAACCTCCGGTTGCACTACATTCCCAAATACCCTCGTTGTATATGATTTAATTACCAAATGTTCTTACTTAAAAAAAGGTTTACCATATATGTTTTATACCGGCATGTTTGATATTGCATTTAAAAAGTGTTTTTGAAAAAACTTGAAAATATATTTTTTTATTTTTTTGGTGTTTTTAAATTATTTGATGTGGTGATGTTAAAAATAATTTTTTAAAAATAAAAAATATAATCATAATATATTTTTGAATAAAAAATACTTTGAAAAATAATTCAACCACACTCTGGTAATATATTTATGATAGATTATGGATTGTTTGGAAGTACGGTTGAAATTATTTTTCAAAATGTTTTTTGTTTAGATAAATATCATAATGATTTTTTTTAAAAAAAAATTATTTTTAATATCAATATATCAAAATAATTTTGAAATATCAAAAAAATATTTTAAAATAAAAATAAAAAAATTTCAAAATCTAAATGCAATTTCAAACAAATGCTAACTGTCTTGTAAGCTTTCTGCGAAGCTATCATTCCCTTCTCTCTCTTGACCGATAGTTATAAGGAGAGGTAGGTCATAGGTGGCCTCTCTCTTGACCACGGTGCAGCCTCTTTAATTAGAGCTTCGGGAGAAAGTGACTTTTTGAAAGTAAAATTATATTGTTTTTAAAATTGTTTTTTATTTAAAAATATTTTTTTTCTAATATTTTTGTTGATATATATATCAATGATTATTTTTAAAAACATTTTTTTTATTTTAATAATATTTTTTATATTAATAAATCAAAACGATTTGAAAACTGAATTTTTAGAAATATATTATTAAAAAACCAAAAACAAATTAACTACAGTGAGATCACTAGATAATTAACTATGTATTAATACATTAAGGGCCTGTTTTTGAATGCAATTGCAGTAGCTTTTCGAAGTGTTTTTTGTGTCGAAATATATCAAAATGATGTTTTTTTATTTTTTAAAAATCATTTTTGACATCAGCACATCAAAATAATCTAAAAACACCAAAACATATTCATTTAAAATGAAAAACAAAATTGAATTTTTTGAAAACACAGTTTCAAAAGCTATCCCAAACAGCTTCTAAGTATCTGTTTGTGATTGTGGGTGATGTTGATTTTGAAAATGTTTTGCGTTCATAATGCATCAAAATAATAATTTTTTTTATTTTTAAAAAATTATATTTAACATCAACATTTGAAAATAATCTAAAAAATCAAAAAAATAATTTTAAAATAAAAATAAAATATTTCAATTTTTTTTAAAATAATTTTGAAAAACGAAACGGTGCTTATAAAAGGGAAAGCCACCGCTAGCAAGATATAACGGGAAAAAACGGCACTAACAGCACACAACCCGAAGGGGGGGGACCGATGAGGCCACCTCTGTCTCGTGCGTGTATTACTAAATTAAAGCCACTAGTTATATTATTGTCTATCTACTCACATGTTTTTATTAATTGTAATAGTTTCCCTGACATGATTGTCTTTAATATATTACTTGGGTTGTATTTGTCTTTTCCTTTTTTTACAGTAAAATGACTAACTTATTTTTTGCATAAGAGTTGTTTTTGTCTTTTCATATTTTTAAAATTGTTTTTGAAAAAACAAATTACCTCTTTAATAAATAAGGTTATTTTTGTTATTTGATATTTTTTTTTGTAGATTTAAATATTTTAGAGTGTTATTATAACTAGCATGTATTGAATATTATTTAAAAGAAAAAATTGTTAATGTTTAACGCACGGCTTAAGGATAGCTTCACGTCATTCAGGCAGTGCGTGCACGGTCATCAAACCTCTAAAAACAACTTTCTAGTGTGTTATTTTAAAGATCTCAACGCTATTTACATGATGTTGTGGCGAGGTGTATCTTTATCATTGTCGATTTAATGTGGGAGACTATTTTTTCCTTTTTCTCTCTCTCCTTACCTTAAAATTCATGCTCCTTGTGTAAATTTTCAGAGCAATGGCTTCAATTTTTTTCATTCATATTTGATCTCTATCCTTTTATTATGATTTCTCTTTTCTTTTATAATAAGCTATGAAATTATAAGTGTTTTTTTTAAATTCATCCTTAAAATTGTTGTTTTTTTTTCAATTTCATCTCCTATTATTTTAAAATACATAGATGATTTATCAAATATAATATATTTTTCAATTTTACACCTATCATTTTTTAATATATAAATACTTGTCAAATTACAATATTTTTTAATTTTCTCCCCTATGATTTTCTTATGTTTTGGATTTGATTCTCGTTATTTTAGTTGTTATTTGTCGTGTATGTGATTATTTTTATAAATTTCATCCTCTTGAGTTTTCTCTCTCTATCAAATTGCATTTAAATTGTTCTTTTTCTTTGTAAGTTTTTTGTATTAATATGTTTCCATGGTTTTTTCCTTTAAAAATAAATTTGTTTAGAGTGAATATTTTTTACTAAGCACAAAGCTAGGATTTCACAAGTTGTAGATTTTAAAGATTAGACTATGTTTGTAAGATTTGCTTGTATGTGCTTGGTTTTTTCTTCTGTTTTTAAATTGATATCTTTTTTTTACTCTACTTACCGTTTACCTTATAATTTTTTTTTTCAATTCCACCCCGTTATTATTTTTTAATCTATAAATAATCTATCAAATTACAAATATTTTTCAATTTCATCCCCTATTATCTCTTATCCTTTTAAATTTTATTTTCATTCTTTTAATTACTATTTATTTTGCATGGTCATTTTAAAATTGTTTTTTAGAAACAAATTCATCTATATAGGGTTTTGTAGTCTCAAATCTTATCCTCATTCTTCTCGTTGCTCTTTTTTGCCCCTGCAAGTTTTTTTTTTTGATATTTTCAATGATTTTATCATTCAGAATTAAACTGTTAAGAATTAAGTTTTTTTATTGAAATCGGGACTAGAATTTGACAAGTTTTAAAGATTAAATTAGGCTTATAAGATTAAGCCAAGTTTACTTTTTTTAAACTAAAAATTATGTTTTTTTTTAGTTTTGCTTTTTTATTTGTTGCAGTTTTTCTTTTATTAAATTAGCATTAGGTTGTTTAATAATTTGAATAGACTCAGGTTTGTTCTTCTTACTTTTTTTTTCTTTGTTGTTTTCTTTTGGCATTTTATTTATTTTTGTCAAAATTATACAATGAACCTATTATTTTATTTTTAGTTGTCAAAATAAATTGGTTTTATTTAAAGGGCAAGACAAATTTTTTTATTGTAGCCACTAGTCATTACAAGAAAGACACATGATTAAATTAAGTAATATAAATACTTTATTATTAATATATATAAAAGCATACCCTCTCGTCAAGTTACTTTTTAGTTTTGATTTAATTCTAAAACATTTCAATCACATCACTACCCTTTAAGATCTCTCTCGTTCGCGCGTGTATGAAACTTTACAAAAAGGCGCGTCGTTTCTGCATCATTCCGAGACCAGAGTTAATGTATTAAAAGCATACTTGTCAAAACTATATAAAAAAATAAATTAATGAAAAAGGCCTGTCCACACCATAACATCACCACAAAATATTACGCACACAAAATCCAACAACATTTCTATACAGACATAACATCTGCGCACCATAACGGCCACCGTAGCCACCACCGTGAAGCTGACGCCGCAACCGCAACCACCGCCATTATGGGGGCTACAGAACCTGTAAGACAGGATACCTGAATTATTTGCTCTTTATCTTTATGTTTTATTAACACCAACATTAGTGTCTTGTTTGAGCTGCTAACAGGTTCAAGCTTTTAATTTTTTCAGGTGATGGTAGAGAGAGAGAGTGAAAGGAGAGAGGAAGGAGGAGGAGAAGAAGGAGATGAGGAGGAAGGAAATGGGAGGAAAGAAGAGGAGAGAGAAGCGGAGAAAGGACAAGAGCTGGGTGTTAAAGAAAAGGTGATAGACAACAGGAATATTGGTGTTAACAATGATCTACCAAACCGGCTGGGAGATTCTCACGTGGCAATGATGCAGAGGTTGAACCCAACAAACCCTTTGAGGATTGTCATCAATGGCTCTTCAAGAATGCCCACTCCTTCTCCTTCTCAGACTTCTCTGCCTCGGTCTACACCAACCCCACAAGTAAGTTTCGTAATTAGTAGTGTACAAGATGGCGTCAGCTCTCTGTTCTTCTGCCTTTTCCATTGTTTTAAGGTTTTGATTTTTAGTTGATTTTTTTAAAGGTGTTTACGTTTTTAATCTCGTAGCGATCAAAGTCGTTAATTACGACTTATTTCTGAAGATTTCTTACTAGACACATTTTCCAAGTTTTATTTCATGCGGTCAAACTCAAAACTGTTTTGAAAAGGCAATTAATTTGAACTTCATTTAGTATGCTTATAGGTTATAGAAAGCCAGAAAGGTGTCATAAATTCTTGATCGTTTTTCAATTCAGTTGTGTGAATTTAACAATCGTCAAGTTAAATGCTCCCCCCCCACCCCCCCAGCAAAAAGTAGAATCTTTTACTGATTTTTCAAGTTATTAGTCTGAAATATTTTCTGGGTTTTTTCCTCTTTCTGACCAGCCATCACTAACAACGTTGAATTCAAGAAGATACACAAACAGAATATCATTGTTTCTGTTTGTCCTGCACATGGTTATCGCTGTTGGACTAGTATCTTTTCTTATATTCAAGGGCATTCAAGGATTGACAGAAGCTTCGGATAGTGTAAAAAGAAAAGAGAGGAGGATATTGAAGTTCTACCTCCCACAAGTTGAAACCGCATCTCTATTAAGCATCACCCTTGCGTTTGTTTGGCAAAAGGCAGTTAGACAATGGCCTAAATTCATGGTTCACTTCATATTATGGAGCTCTTTTTTACTGACGTTATCAGCTGGAATTCTTTTAATTTGTTTCCAAAGGGCTACTACTGATGGTGTTGGAGTTTGTCTTATTGCTTTTGCAATTGGAAATGGCTTATATTCCTGCTGGGTTACTCCAAGAATTGGGTTTTGCAGCAAGATTCTGATCAAATCACTGGAACCGGTTCCGAAATTCCAGGACTTGAACCAACCCACTTACTGTATGCTTGGAGTTGGATTCTTGTGGATGTCTCTTTGGATTTTAGCCGTGATTGGAGCCATGAATTTCTACTTCCCTCCTTTGATCATCATTGCACTGGGGCTAAGCTTGGCCTGGACTGCAGAAGTTATGAGGAATATAGTTAATTTGACAGTTTGCAGGGTAATGACTCTCTATTATCTTCGAGGAATGCAATCTAGTACTCAATTTTGTTTCCAAAGAGCTTTAACTCAGAACCTTGGAAGTGCTTGTTTGGGGTCTCTATTTGTGCCTGCCATTGAAGCGCTGAGAATTGTTGCTCGGGGTTTGAATTTGCTAGAGGGGGAGGATGAGTTCATGTTTTCTTGTGCTCATTGCTGTCTTGGAATTATGCAGTCTATCTTCAGATATGGAAATGGCTGGGCCTTTGTGCAGGTATTATCTCTTTTGAAACTTAACCCCATCAAATCTGCTTACGTTTTGCCGTGTTCCATGTTAGAGATTCTAAACAGCAGGATTAGCACATAAAAGCTAAATTGAAGCGGCGATCTGCCCGAACTGAAACTAATGTATAACCTGGCATTGCAAAACATATCAGTTCTGTCTGGTTTTTGCTAGTTCACAGACCTTTTTTGGTGCTGTTACTGATAGCTCAGTTACCTGTCACTTATCCAAGTTATCATCTCCAATATTTATTTAGTCCATATCGCATTATCTGTAGACTCAATTATTTGTCAAAGAATGGCTAATGACCAGCTCAGAATGATTGATCGCGTGAACCGTTGATGCAGATAGCTGCATATGGAAAAGGATTCGTGCGGGCATCACAAGACACCTGGCAACTCTTTGAAAGACGCGGAATGGAATCCATTGTTGACGCGGACATAACCAGCTCGATTTGCTTCCTCACAGGTGTTTGCAGTGGATCTATTTGTGTGATTGTGGTGGCTGCCTGGACTGCCAAAGTGCATCAAACCTTCACTGCCACTCTCTCGCTCCTCTCCTTTTTCATTGGATACCTCATGGTTGGTGGCACCTCTTACCTTATTTGTTTTTGTGTTCGGATTTCAACTTGGATTTTCTATAATCTACAGCAGAATCTCTTCAACCAGCAAGTTGATTAACACAATTCTTTGTTCAATTTGATCTGTCAGACCAGGATTGCCATGGCATTGCCGCACGCCTGTGTGAGCTGTTACTACGTTTGCTATGCAGAAAATCCTGACGCCACCTTTTTTGATCAAACCATCAAGGATCGTCAGAACATGATGAACTCGGATCGCGAAGTGGTCGTGCCCACACCTCGAGTACCCCGTAGATTTTCATCCTAGCACATGAGCTGAGGGAGGCATTATTATGGGACCCCGCTGGGATTCCAAATCAACAAGGCTACAATGACAAAATTGTCTTTCGGTCTTGTCCTCTGTATCTACTTTTAGGATATTCATCAGAAGTAATCGATAAAAGCTTCTCCATTATTGCTGTACCAATTATTGCTTAACCTAGCTGCACATCAATCATTCTTGTGAACCTGTAGCTTGCAGGAAATCTCCTCGGCCTGGATAGGTGTGCATGGAAAATGGAGGAGCCTTGCCAATGCATCAGAACAGAGAGGATATAAAATTATATTTATACATTTATAAATAAAAAATACTTTAAAAAATAACTAATCTAAACTTTCAATCATTCAACAAATAGCTCTGTGCCACGACTCAAAATCATTTTGATGTCTGATGAAATTCATACCGAGTAAAATTACCTTTACCTTTCTTGGGAACCTCGAGGAGAACGTGTTGAATGTGACACCCACCATACAGGAGGGAAAGTCTTAACTATGTCCCATCATGTTTCTAGTGGGTGTGTCTGTGTTTTTTAAGAGTATTTTTATTTTTTAAGCTGAGAATATATTAAATTTATATTTTTTAATAACCTTGATATTAAAAATAAAAAAATCAATAAAAAATATTTTAAAATGTTTTTACATAAGAAATTATGCACTAAACACTCCTGACATGACGAGGTGCACTGCACTAGCGGCCAACAAACAGGCACTGGTTATATTCGAGATTTATCTAGTTATAAATTAGAAACAAAGATTTCGGTTTCTCTCTCTCGAGTGACCTTATGGGTTTTTATTATAATTTTTCTTCTTCTATTTCTGTCTATAATCTTCCAGAAGCACCGTCCGTTGACTCAGATTTAGCTCAAAAACCCTAAACAAACAATGAATCATGACAGGAAGAATTGATATAATCTGACTTCTTTTTTATAACCTATGCTCTTGAACATGCAATAAGCTAATGATTAACGTTGAACATTAATAAAATATATACATATTTTTGATCACTTTTCAAAAAAAATAAAATGGGAAAGCATTAAATTTGAACAATAGAACGTTTAATAAATTAGAGCAACCTACAAATCCCCCCAAATATACAATTTTTTTATTTTTTAATATTTTTAGATTATTTTGATGTCAAAATTAATTTTTAAGAAATAAATAAAAAATTATTTTAATACATTTCTAAATATATATTTTTTAAAATAATATACAGTCACATAATAAATTAGCGCAACCTACAAATCCCCCCAAATATACAGTTTTTTATTTTTTTTTAAATCCTTAATTGTGTTCCTAAAACTATCGATGTAACGAATAAACAGGAATAATACCTTTTCTAAATAAATTTATTTCTTCACGTATAATTTTTTCCCCTTGCCGTACTATTTTAAAAAACAACATTGTCAATATTGTTTTGGGTAGTTTTTTATTTTTTTAATTGAAATGAAATATTTCGGTTTTAGAATGTTTCGACACATCGTTTCATGATTTACTGTTTATATATATATATATAATTAAATATATTAATTTCAAAAAAAATATTTCAAATCCAATAATAAAATTATTTAGAATTGTATAATTTAATCTAAAAAAAGACAATAAAATAATTTTTCTGAACAAAATTATAAATATTTATAATATTATAAAAATATCATCATCAATCTAACAAGATCATTACATTCTTTGATTGTTTTGAAATATTAACAATATATATATATATAAATATGTCAAAACTCCTCATAAAATTTCATCTCAATCTAACAGTCGAATTAAGAGATATGATTGATATTGTAAAATATTTTATTATTTAAAAAAAACACTATTTGACCAAAAAATTCAGAACGAGATGAAATTTAAACTGAGATAAAAACAATACCATTTTATTTTATTTTTTTAATTAGTATAAAATATTTCGGCCGAAACAAAACAAAACAAAACAACAACCATACCCTCAACTGGTCGTGTTTCGGTGCAGAAACCACGTCTCCGGAGTCCCAGTGTCGCGATCTTCGGGAAATTATCAAACTCTGAAGTATTGGGGTGGCGTTAATATAGGAAATTGAAAATGCACCAAAATCTCCCACTACAAAATGATAACATCTACGGACACGCCAGTTCCACAGCAATTAATCCTGTTCTGATATCAGCATCTACAACACCTAATAACTAACTAGCATATTGAAGGACCACGGTTCAACATGTGCGTTCCTCACATCCCATGGTCATACACAATAGTAGCCTCCACAAGAACACTAGCTAGAGAGACATCGAGGTCTGGACAAAATCTAAAAGCCATCACAAATCTCCAACTCTTATTTTATCTTGACTAACCTCGAAGAGATGATTTGTAGGGATAAACAGAAACAAAATTACCAGTCAGCTCACAGTTTTTGGGAAAGAAAACACATGGGATAGGTAGTGCAAATGCTATATCCTGATAGTAGTGGTAAAATCGATACTAAATACCAGCAGCAGACTTTCAAAATTGCATAAAAAAAAAAAAACTCAGGAAGAAGGTGCAAATACACACAGCAATGCTAATCCCAGTATATATTGGAGGAAGCAGTAAATAGAAACAGCAAGGCAACTCCTGCTCCCCAAGTGGATCGTTAACAAGGATAAACAAACTTCGGTACAAACAAACAGTATTCCAATTAACATGACAAAAGCAAGTAATGCCCACTTCTCCAGCTAGCCAGTTACCTTTCACCATCATTCCATTTTTTATTCCACCTTGGTGCTGGCTTTTGCCTCTGACTTTGATTCTGGATGAGCTTCCACAGGCCTGGCATCAGCAGAACAGCACCCGCCACCATGGTGGTGGTGATGGTGACCATGGTGATGACTCTGCTTTCCCTTGAGCTGCTTCCTCATATCATATGCATCCTCCCCATCTGCATAATACTTGGCCTCCACATCATGAATCTTATAGCCCAAAGTTTCAGTATACAGATTGAATGCTGCCCGATTACTCTTCCTCACATGCAGCGACACATACTCTGCTCCAAAAACCTGCTCCACAAACTTAAGCAATAAGAAACATATGATAAAATGCAAACCCAATATGATAAAATGCAGATTTATGACAGTAAAAGAACATAAATCTAATCACTAAAGATAGCCATGTATCTCCAAAATGCAAATCAAATATGTCAAAATGCCCTCTAAAAATTTCAATTAGATTACAATAAATTACATATATTTTACTGATCAAATAAAAACAAAACTTAAAGGTACCTAAACTAGAAATGGGTATCAATTAATGCATCCACCCTATTGATTGATCTGCAGTTCAATTACATTCCACATACACTGCCAAATTCTACACAAAACACTGATAAAAAAAAACCAACCAAACATTCTAAAAACAACAAATTCTCAAAATTTATGCATTTCATCCAACGATTCAGAAGATATCGAACCTAATCACTCAAACCCCTAAAATCTCATGTGCACAGAAGAAACACACCAAAAGAATAAAACAAATCAACGCATTTCATCCATTCATTAAAAATAATAAAAATCTAACGATTCCTATCCCTAATTTCTCGTTTGCACAATCAATAAAAAAGACTCGAGGAAACAAATGAACTAAAATAAGTAATAAAAGCCAAAACTTTAGACCTGTTCCATGGCGGTTTGGGCGGCTTTCATGAGCTTGGTAGCGAGGCCAAGCTTACGATGAGTACGGAGGACAGCGAGAGAAGTGATATGACCGTGACATTCGTTAGATTCTTCTTCCATTTTAGCCAACACGTAGCCAACAATTCGGCCGTTGTAATCTTCGGCGACGTAAAGGAGATGCGGCCAAGAGAGGATGTGGTAGAAGTAATATTTCATCTGGTAGTTTTCGGGCAAGCATAGCAAGTTGCATGCTTGCATCGCCAGCAAGTCGTCCATCGTCGCCTTCCTCACGCAAACCATGTTGGAGATTTCGACGCAGAGGTTAGGGTTTTTGTTCTTTATTTTTTTCTTGTGATTTAGTCTCAGAGGAGAGGAGAGAGACCGAGTGGATGGATCCTGGATGCCTAAATCATAAATGGATGGCTTTGTTTTATTAATTGGTTTTGGGTTTTATGGGCTTGGGTTTCATCTCTGAATGTGATTTGGGCTTTAGACTTTTAACTTCTTTCAATTTATTTATCGACCCGTCCATTGAATAATCTCAACAGTAGTTGTCTATTTGTGTTTGGCTGTTTCGAAACAAATCAAATTTAATTTAGTTTATAGATAATTTTTAATTTAATTTATAGTTTATAAATTTTAATTATATCATATCAATTTAATTTCAATATTAATATTTATTGGAGATGAAATTAGATGGTCTCTCCACAAATTTGATTTTGCTAGGGGTTTTATTAGTATTTTTGGGCTTTATGACCAAATTCAGTTGATATTTATAGAATAAGGGGGGGAATCAAAATAAATTCATAAAATAAATGAGATAATTGTACATACTCAATAAAATATATACATGATAATAAAATTATAAAGCTCAATCTCCAATAAACCTTGTATTAAAGTATAAAATTATTTTAATTAATAATAAAATAATATTATTATTTAAATAAATAATGATTTTTGAGAGGAGTACAATAAAACACTTTCTTTCTTTCTTTCTTTTGTGAAGAAGAGTGTCAGCCTCTCTCTCTCTCTCTCTCATTTTACGTTTCTAGCATGTGTTAGGCAAGGCTAGGCTAGTATAAGTATGAAATTATATTTTTTGTCTAGTGACCACCGAGCCCCCCTCCTGGCTGATCTTAACTCTCTCGATGAAAATGGTAAGACTATATTGCCCTTTTAGATTTATGAATGTTCTGCCTACACAGTATAGAGCCTGTTTGACATATATGTTGATGTTGTGGTTAAGGTTGAAAAAAAACAATTTTATAAAAAATGATTTTAGCTGCTGTTTATAACTGAAAAAAAGTTTTGTATGTTTGGTTACCATACTTTTCATATTGCTGTCAACTTGTGAAATTAATTTAAAATACACATGTACACACACACACATACATGTATTATATATATATAAATATTTTGTTGGAATAATTTTGTATATTTATTAATAATTATAATAACAAAATATTTGAAGAAAATTAAACACTTATTTTTGTTCTTTAACGCGATTCATTACATTTTCATAATCACAATCAAAATCTTTATTAACTATATTGTTATACCAATGATTATTCATATCTTAAAGTTCCATGAAAAGAAAAGAAACTTTAAATACACTTTAAACAAAAACAACTTATAAGGTCACAAAGAATTAATTAAAATTGCAAGAACTTAAGATAAAAAATTACATGAACCTGTAAATTGTTAACGATATTTCTTTTGTGAAGTTGCTATTCAAAAGATGTTTTTGTGATTGTGAATGTGAGATTGTAAATGTTTGGAGAATCACTCTCACTTATATAGAAAAAATGATTGAAGAATTATCTAATTGAAAACATGTGGTTATGCAATTTTTAGCTTTCAAATGCATTATTTTCTTGTCATTTTCTCAACAATAATTCAAATTTTCTACACATTTGTACTATTTTATTTCCACAAAACAAACATGAGTGAATAGTAAATTTCTGTCACAATTGTAGAATTCATTCAAAAATATTATTTTCTTGTCATTTTCCCAACAATTGCTCGTAAATTTTATGCACATTTGTACCATTTTATTTTAGCAAAACATGTGAGTGAACAATAAGTTTTTGTAACAATTGTAGAATTTAGTGCACAACTCAAATGAGCAGAAAAAACCAGCAGCACAAACTAACCATATTTTTCTGTATATGTGTAAAGAACTACCGAGAACTTGATTAGAAAAATTTGACGGAAACACAAATTGTCGAGCGGGAAAAAAACATATTAAAAATATGCATAACACAAGCAAAATTATTAACAAGAGCACAAAAAAAATTAAAATATGCATAACACATAACAAATTATTAACAACAGTAGAAAAAAATTACCGATGAAAAAATATCCCACCCATGCATTAATACAACAATACAACCGGTTTATATATCTCGTAACACTAACAAGGGAATTAAAATTCAAATACAAACTTTTAAATAATAATTCAAATACAAATATAAATTCAAATAAAGTGAAACTCATCTTCAACGATGAACGGATTGTAAACTAATGTTACCAAAACTGTCCGTGCAATAAATCTGACATTGTAAATATATACATCAAAGAAAGTAATTATACTTGCTAATTAAACAAACTATCCTTGAAAAACCTTAATTAACAAAATTTGACAATAGAAATTAATTAACAAAATTACAAAACTTCAACACACATTTATTCATCAAAAAATTGTGTTCGCATCAATTTTTTTGACATTTATCTCATAAATTTAATAGAAATAGTAAATGAATAATAATTTCGCAGAATAAATAGTTATAATTTGTAGAAACAAACAACAAAAATAACCAATAACACATGGTTGAGCTTCTATCATAGCCACGGTTCATAGCATTTCGAGCTAAACAATTCAAGTCAAGCCATTAACCACACAATAAAATTCAAGTCAAGCCATCAACCACACAATAAAATCCAATAACTATTATCAACAATTTAACAATTCTCCGAACAATCATCAATCACCCAATAATTTTATAAACCACTAACAATCATTTAATGATTTTAAGATTCATAAACATCCATTCAATAATTAATTGAGCTTGTTTGACAACCATGGTGAGTAATATTTTCATTTTCAAACAATTACTAGCTATTTTCATCCCAATTCCAAGCCAAACTTGTAACAAAATCAATTCCTTTGTATGATTTTCAGAACAAATCATTGATATTTGTTCAATTACTAGTTATTTGTTCAATTTTTTCCATCATTCATAAATATTTGCTATAATATTACCGGGTTATAGAATCACAATCTTAGGTTCTCTGTTACTAATAAGAAGAAAAAAACTGAGGGAAAAATACACATACCTTCGATGTGCAGAAATCAATGCCTTCCTTTTATGGTCAACGTTGATATGAGAGAGAAGGCTGGACTTCGTGTATGTGTGGCTGATGGGGTGTTGCAGGTTGGTGTGATTCAGGGGGAAGGGACGATGGATGTGGGTGGTCTGTAGGTTGATGAAGAGGTTCTGTGAGGGAGAAGGCCGAGACTCCTTTGACAATATGGCTGAGGGAGTGTTGCAGGTAGGTGTGGTTGAGGGGGAAGGGACGATGGATATGGGTTGTTTGTGGGCTGAGGTGAGGTTTTGTGAGGGAGAGAGGGAGGTGAGGGAGAAGGCTAAAGGCTGGACTTCCTGGTCTGTATGGTTGAGGGAGTGTTGTTGTTGTGGTGTGGCTGAGGGAGAAGGAAAGGTGGGTGTCAGTGGGATTTGGGCTAAGAGAGAAGGGACAATGGGATTTCAATTGAGGGAGAAGGGACGATGGGATTTCGGCTGAGGGATAGGTTCTGTGAGGGAGAAAGGGAGGTGAGGGTCTTTGACAATGCTTGTGTGTGTGTGTGTGTGTGTGGTTGTGTGGAGATGAGGCACTACTTTGTGAAGAGATGCTTTAACGCTGCAGCTGCAAAAGCAACTCTCGGCTGTTTTTGTATCTGCGGCCAAATTTTAATTTTTTAGTGGGACCCACAGTAAAATACCGGGGTCCCGTTTGGTAATGGTTGTGGTTGGGTCCGCGATTCAACGCAACCACACATTGAACCGCAACCTCAAACACCATCTTAGAATCTCACAAAATCACTTTTCAATATTTTTTAAAATTCAATTTTCTTTGTACTTTATTTTATTATTTTCACTCTCAAATCACTATAGATGTTAATATATCGCAAAAAGCTTAAATTTCTAAAAAAAAAAAAGTAGTGTTTATTGCTAGGGGGTAACATGAGATTGTTTCGGAAATTATAAGGATAAAATTGGGAAAATGTTAAATCATAGGGGTCAAATTAAATATTTGATGAATCTATATCGTTTCAAAGCGAAGTTTACCTTTGTGAAAAAAAGATTTACCATATTTTTCGGGCTATCATACTTCCCCTCTCCAACAACGCAAGTCCAACGCGCAAAGTTTCAACTTTCAACCCCTGCCCACCCTCTCTCTCGCTCCAATGGCAGCGGAGCAAGATGACACCGTTTTCGACCAAGACCTCGAGGTTGACGACGAAGATGAAGATGATCAATCTTCCCAATCTCAAAACGACGATATAGAAGACGATCTTGAAATCGAAAATGATGACACCTTGCCCGAAAACGATGACGTCTTATCCGAAGAATTGCTTGAAGACGATGATACCTCCACTTCCGCCGCCGTACCCACTGCCATCCCAGCAGTCACCATCGCTTCCATCCCTGCTTTCGCAACCACCATCACAGCAGTGGCCTCTGATTCCACACCCGATGCATCGAAACGACAGCGTGTTCCCCCTGAAACGACAACCATCCCCTCTCAAGACTCGAAGAAACCACAATTTGATGACACCAGGCGGTTATTTCAACGATTATGGACCGATGAAGATGAAATTGAACTACTTCAAGGGTTTTTAGATTACACAACGACAAAAGGTACTGTTAATAATCACCATAACGACACCGCTTTATTCTATGATCAAATCAAGTCGAAACTCCAGCTCGATTTCAACAAGAACCAGCTTGTTGAGAAACTACGTCGTTTAAAGAAGAAGTATCGTAATGTTCTGAGTAAGATAAATTCTGGCAAAGATTTTTGCTTTAAGTCCACACATGATCAGGCTACTTTTGAGATTTCGAGGAAGATCTGGAGCTCTACGGGAAAAATTGCGGGTTTTAGTAATGAAGATGGGCACAATTTGGATGATGATGATGGAGGAAATCCGAACCCTAACCTCAATAACCATACTGTGATGATGGATGGCGATGTTGCTGTTAAAATTGAGGATCAAAAGTCTACTCCAAGATCAAGAAAACGGTCGCGGTCGCGATCAGCTGTTGGTGTTAGAACGGAGGAGAAGCGGGTGTTAAATGATGGGTTCGTGGGGGATGAGACTAACGTTAATGGGGGTGGGAGTGGGAGTGGGAACGGGAATATGTCGAGCGTGATAGAGGAGACAATGAAGAGTTGTTTGTCGCCTTTGTTTAAGGAGTTGTTGAGTAGTATGGCGGGAGCAGGGATGGGTGGTGTTGGTAGAGGGGTTGGGGGGCTGGCAATGAATGCGATGCCATTGAGTTTTGGAGTAGGGGATGTAATGATGATGGATGAGAAGTGGAGGAAGCAACATATATTGGAGTTGGAGGTTTATTCCAAGAGGCTGGAGTTGGTGCAGGATCAGATTAGAGCACAATTGGATGAGTTGCGGTCTATGGGTGATTAGTTTGCTGATGATGGTACTGTTGGAAATTTTTCTTTGGTTATTGATTTAGTGTAGGGGAAGTAACTTATTTTTTTTTCCTGGTTTTTCTAGAGGTTACTTTATCTTTAGTCTTTTTTAACTTTGATAAGATAGTCAATGAATAATAATTTTCTAATTTATTTAGTGGTTCATAGTTTGTTCTACTGTAGATATGGTTTGATGCATAGATTGGAAGGACTTTGTAGAATAAAAGACAGGTTTTATTTTACCATGAGCATTCATTTTGTTCTGTGTTTTTGTGACCAAATATACCACTTGCCTGTGTACATTGATGGCTTCAAGGCGGTCATAGATGCATATTACAGGTGATTACTGAATCTGCTTTCTAACTGGTGTAATCTATCGCCAACAAGTGCTTACTTTTCATTTATCAACAAGTATGATTCATTATCCTGATTGACCATAGTTACGTATAGTTTTTGCTTAAATCTCTTACCAACAATTGTGGCAGATATTTTCAATAATATTAATGTCCAAAATAACAATAACAACCAGTCAGGGGATTCTCGTATGTCAATGATGCAAAGGTTGAACTTAACAAACCCTTTGAGGTTTGTCATCAATGGCTCTTCCAGAATGGCTATTCTTTCTACTTCTCAGCCTCTACTACATCAACCCCATAAGTGAGTTTCTTGTCTCTGAAAATTACTACTGTACAAATCCTCTCTCTCTCAGTTTTGATTTTAAGTTGATTTTGAAGGTCTTTACATTTTGAATTCAGCAGTAATTAAACTTGGGTGAGAATGAAGAAGGATTGAAAATTCTTGCAAGACCATTTCTTAGATTTGGTTTGTGTTAACTGTTTTAGAAAAGCTATTAATCTGAACATTACTATTGTGTTCACAGGTTGTAGAAACGTGTCATGAATTCTCAGGTTGTTTTTTTCCTATCCGGTTAGGTAAATTTAAAAAGAAAGTAGCAATATGCTTTATTTTTCTCTCCTGCAAAAATAGAAGTCTTTGCTGTTTTTTCAAGTTATTTATTTAGTTTTCCTCTTTGAGATTCGTTAACACTAACATCATTGAATCTAGAAGGTTTGCCAACAAATGTCTCTGTTCTTGTTTGCCCCGCACGAGGTTGTCACTTTTGGACTAGTATCTTTTCTTATATCCAAGGGAATTAATAGAAGCTTAAGTTAGTGTTAGGAAAAAACAGAAGAGGTGCCTCCCATAAGTTGAAACTGTGTCTCTATTGAGCTTGTATGACATAAGGCAGTATCCATGGTTCATTTCATGTTACGAAGTTCCTTTCCCTTGTCTCCATCAGCTGGAATTCTCTTAATTTGCTTCCAAAAGGCCTATCAGTGATGTGCCGGAGTTTGTCTTACTGCTTTTGCAAGTGGCAATGGCTTACATGCGTGTTGGGTCACTCAAAGAATTGGATATTGCTGCTAGAATATGATCATATTGCTTGAACCTGTTTCGAAATTCCGTGATTTGAGCCAGTCCACTTATCTTATGCTCCCAGTTGGATTGTTGAGGATGTCTGGATTTTAGTTGTGATTGGAGCTTTTAATGTTTACTTTCCTCCTTTGATCATTATATCATTGTTGTTAGGCCTGGCTTGAACTGTAGAAGTTATGAGGAATATAGTTCATTTGACAGATAGTTCTGTAATTGTTTAGTTATTATAACTTGTTACTCTAGCATAATTTTTCTGTCTTGTTTCATTTGATCCTTAATTTTAATTAAAACATCCTTGATAAGTGATTTGTTGTACTTATTTCTCCAACCTTTTCTTTTTCTTGTCTACATTTAAGTTGTTTTTTTGCAACTTTCTAACTAATTGGACTATCCTGATAAATCAATTATCAAGTTTATGATGATTCGTTAGAGTTTAACAAAAATATTAAAAATCTTTTAACAATCATTTTGTTCATTTTTTAGTAGTAAACTTTAATTATTGTAAAGTACACAATTAGATATTAAAATACAAAAAATGAAGTGCTAAAAGTCAGACCTTAAAATGGTTAGGTTTTTGACCCAATAAGGTAGAGACTTTCTTATGAAGAGAGATTTATTTCAAAACTTAGAAAAGACAAAAAAATCAAAAATCAAACATAGAAATAGAATCAAACAACAATGCAGTTTATCTTAGGTACTTATGAAGAGATATTTATTTCAAAACTTAGAAAATACCAAAAAATAAAAAATTGGACATAGAAATAGAATTAAACAACAATGCAGTTTATCTTAGGTATGGTGTACTAAGACAATGCGTCTTCCCCTTGCACAACAAGTTTCCTTACTTAGACTCTTATAAACCATTAAGTTTTCTAGTGACCTTAATACTAGGTGACGACTCTTAAAAATTATAATCATAATTTTATAATTATAAAACTCTCTCTTTTCAAGTATGAAGCACAAAAGTCATCATCGCGACAATGTGTATGCGTGGAGGTGCGACAATCCATTTATGAAATCTTAATATACATTAATGTATGATTGACAATGCTCCACAATCCTTTTATCCAAGATTCTAATATACTCTCAACATATATTAGCTTGTGCATAACAATCCCTGTCCTTGAGATCCTAGCACACATTGAATGCATGTCAATTCTTTATGATGATCTTCTTATCTGAGATCCAAACATACATTAAATTTATGTTGGTCATTTTTGGCCATCATTTTATTCAGGGTCCTAATATACACTAAATGTATGCTAGTCACTACAAATTCCATTCATTCTATAGTGATTACAATGACGATTCTATGACAACCTGATAGATTTCACAATAAACTTACTTTCTTTACACACACACCTTAAATATTTTTATTGAAAAATCACTTCTTGTAAAACTTTCACTAAAAATGATAAGCATAATTCACCTATTAAATTATAAAAATTAAATTAGAAGACATAAACACGTATCACCTACTTGCTATGAATACTCTACTCGTGGTTACCAATTGCTTTTGTTACACCACACTCGTGGTTCCTCCTGCAATTATAAGCAACTCTCATGAATTATTCTCATTCAAGGATACCATTTATAATAACCACATCGAAAACAATCAAAATGAGCTCTTTTTAACTCGGTTACTCTTTCCTTTTTATTTTAGAACAACATTTGTACTCTTTATCCAATTAAAAACACTATTATAAATGCCTAATATAATCATAACTTATTTATTTTCCTTTAATGTATTTAATTTAGTTGTTTCATGACTTTCTTTCTCTATTTTTTCCCTTTTCCTCGAATATATCAACAATGGTCACATTCAAACCTTTGCCTAGATTTTTTACTACAACTTGAGTTATAGAAATCTATTTTGAATGAGGTTGACCTCATTGAAAAGATAACATACAAGGATATAATTCTCATGAAGGGAGAAAGACTCATTTCTGTCCCTAAATTTCACGAAATTTATCATAAATGCGATATACCTGTTGCTCTATAGAGTCTACCATGCATAGTTATGTTCAGTGAACCTTAACTAGGGTTATAAAACTCTAAATTAAATGAAACTAGTTCCCTGGATGATACACAACTAGAATTGCAACTCCTATGAAGGAAGTCAATCCTAATTTCCTTGTTTCCTCTCTTAAATGTTCTTTGAAAATTAAGAGATGAATTTGCCCAATAATTAACTTCTGCATCATATACATTTCCTTCGCTCCCAATTCTACTTCCTCTACTTCATCTTAACTTTCTCAATATATACCTAATAATATCATCAAACCATCTTTAAAAATTAGTTTACCGTATTTGCATCAATTTCCTTTCATAGGATCAATTTATAACATAATTATTAGTTCTATTAAATTTCCAAACAACATCCTTTTAATTCATGCTTTGCTATTTCTATATGCATTCATTTTCACCTCAAAACATATGAACATACACACATTAATAAGCTAAGTATCTTTTTTTTTCCACACCTCTGGCCAAACAGTTGGCCTTGGGGACCAATAATTTTCCTATTCTTTTCATGCTCAATTTAATCAATACACAACATTTACATAAAAAACAATATATTACAATAAATATTTTGCAAAAATACATGATCTCTTCCTCTTAATTCCTCCCTTCAATGGTTAACCATGACCTCCCCTAAGGTACTCCCATTTTCCTTTTCATTTGTCTGATCATTTATACCTCATCTCATCCTATTTAAAGGTACATACATCAATTAAACACAATTTCATAATTCCTCCAAAACTTTTTAAGAACTCTAACCCTAACTTATAAGGAAAATCATGCAATTTATCAATAAAGTTAAGAATTTCTATATGAATAAAAAAAGCATCATACCAAGAAAAATTTAAATCCTAATTGTTTATGAAATCAAAATCTCATCCCCTCCCTTTCTTTTTGCTACTGCCAGCCAATCCCTCCACCTCTTCTCCTAATTTATTATTCTAAAAACACTCACAATACATGTGTTTTTGATGTATAGATGTTTTGGTAACATTTACTCTCTTTTTATATGAATTTTGTACATTAGGCAAGAACAATTTCAAAATCCCCCTCCCTTTTCTTGAGGGGTATTTATACCTCTTAATTTTTCATATTTGTTCTTAGATCTCATTTCTACTAAATATTTTATTTTACCCCCACATCCTTTTCTTTTATAATTAAATCCTCACTATTAACATTTTTTTTCCAATTCTACCCCTCAACTTATATATCTATCACTATCTTTCTTTTAATTCATTTTTTGAATGTAAATTTAACCCCAATTAATTTCGAGTTAAAAACTATAATATCTCAAATATTTTGTTTAGACATTATATCTAAAATTCCTGAATTCTCATTTTATTTAAATTTGTACGTGGATTTCCTCCACTCTTATTTTTTATATTTATTTAGTTTAAAATGTACACCTAAACTTATTTTTTGGGGTTTATATGCATGATCATATTGCCATTTAGTTTTTTTTTTTTTTTTTAAGATAGCCCAACAATATTCTTATTGAAATCATTTGCCAACACGAAAGACATATATTTGTCGAGCATCATTAATCTAGTAAAACTTATACAAAATTCAACAATGTACTAAACAATTTAACATGAAAATGAATATTAAAATTATCCATGATTCTTTGGTCATTCTACTTTGATGATGATTTTCAATTTGGCTAACAAATTTAACTAATTTAGCAACTTCACTATTTATTTTTTTGCCATCTATTTAAAATGATTATTCAAGTTTCCTCGATTCTCTACAGAGTAATCATATATTCAAGTCTATAATTGTTTTGTTCGTTGAACTATTAAGATTAGATATTTGTTTTGTATTTAACCATACAAATACAAGTAAATAATCTTTAATTGTTGTTAGATTTGCTCATTGCCCTTAATTCACTGTCAATTAGCTGAAGCCAAAAAGTATGCTTCCTTAAAGACTTTTTATTTTTATTTTTTTTATCACCTAATTCCAGAGACCCTTGATGTTAATGTGCTATTTGTTTTGATTGCTTTATTTTTTTGTGCCCGTTTGCGATGCAGTTGTTTTTTAAAGTATTTTTTATTTTTTTAAATTATTTTTAACATCAATATATCAAAATAATTTAATCATAAAAAATATTTAAAACAAAAAAAAATCAAATTGTTTCAAAAATATTTTTTTTAGGTTTCCAAACACTTGTTACTTTATGCTTTTGAAAAGCCCTTGCTCTGCCGCTTGTTTGTTGTTTTTTATAATTCAAGTTTTCCAAGCTATTTGACCAACTTTCTAATTAGTGATTTAGAAAATATTTTACAAATTATCCTTATCAAATAATTGATCACTTCACATGCTTTAATTTAACTATTTATAATAAAAAACTATAAAAAGTAAAATTTTCTATCATGCAAACACAAGTAAGAATCTTTTATAGGGTCAAAATAAAAAAAAAAAGCAATAAATGAATTATACAAATTTTATGTTTTTATTTGTTTAAGAACTTATCTTCAAATTTGGTAACTTTTTTTTTTTACTTTTATTATTTAAAAAATTGCTTTAATTAATATTAAAAAGCAAAGCATTCGAACAACAAAAAATAAAATATCAATATGTATGATAACGTAGTATTATTTTTGTAATACAAGATAAATAAATATCAGAAGCAGCAAAGTGAAAAAAGAAAAGAAAAGAAAAGAAGTGGATAAAAAGGGATAATTATTTAGTACCTGTTTGTGAGGGTAATTGATATTGTTTTTAAAAATATTTTTTATTTTAAAATAATATTTTTTTAAATAATTTTTACATCATCACATGAAAATAATTTAAAAATATTAAAATATTTTTATTTAAAATAAAAATAAAAATTCATTTTTTTTAAATACAATAGCAAACAACATCTTAGAGGTTTGAAGGGGTTTGATGGGCATCTCAATGAAAAGTAATTACTCATACAAACGTTTTTTAAAATATATTTTTCTTGAATAAATAATAATAATTTTTTTAAAATAAAAAAATAAACAAAATAATATTTTTTTTATTTTTTAAAAATTATTTTTTGATATCAACACATCAAAATAATTTAAAAACTCTAATTTTTTTAATTTAAAATAAAATATTCAAATAATTGTTTTTAATTTTTTTCAAAATCAATTTCAAAATGCATTTTAAAAACTCTAAATGATATATGCGTTTAAACCATAGTTGTAAAATCCGTTCCGGGTACCGTTCCGGTTTTTTGTTTGGAACGGAACGTTCCGGTTTCGGTGCATTCCGGCGTTCCGTTCCGGTTTTGTATTGTTCATATTTATTTAATTATATATATGAAAAAAATAAAATATTAATTTAACAAGTATAATTTAAATTCAAGATAAATGAACTTTAAATTATACAATACAAACATAATCTCAAAATTAGAAACATCTTTAAAATTCCAAAATATTATGAAAGTAAAATGTTCTAAAATAAAAGAAAAATACATCAAACATCTTCTACATCATTAATATAAAAATATTAGAATTTCTTATTATGCATCCCAAAAAAATAGTAAATACCATAGTAAGATAATTACAAATAGAATAGTACTGAAAATTATATATTCAAAAAGAAAAGAAAAAAACAGATTTTGAAAAAAATAAATAAGTAAAATTCGGAACACAATATGATATAAATAAAAAATCATAAAATCGTAAGTAAAATATTTCTAAATACAATACAACATAATTATGGCTAAAACTTCATTAGTTAAGGTTCATATATAATTCAAAATAATTTAAAAATACATTACAAAACAATTATGTCCATAGAATTTCATTAGGTAAAAACTAACAAATTTAAAATAAATATTTTGATGATATACTATATAAATTAAAATCAGTCCCATGCCCGTCATTTTCCTCGTTATTTTTAATACATTTATCAAAAGTATTATTATTGAAAGGATTATCAGTACTAATATTGGTGTCAACACTCAACATCGATATTACTAGTACTAGCTCCAACTCTAATAAATTATTTCTACATTAGGATATGAAAATGATTTAAAAACATTAAATTTTTTTAATTTAAAGTAAAAAATAAAAAAAAATCAAGTATAAATTTTAAAGTTAATATTACTGATTTTCAAGAGTGATTCCATGATATATATTTGTTATTTTTTTATAAAATCAACACAACAATTTTATTTTTTTATAATATATTTTTTATAATTTTTTTAATATATATTAAAAAAATTATATATATATATAAAATTTGTCCAGCCGAATGCTGGACAAAACACCCTCAAGTCTCAATTCTTTTCTTTATTAAATACTTTCACTCCAAATTCAATCTTCACTCTTCTTGTCCCACATCGGACAAGTAAACTTTTTCCTCAACTTTTCTTCATTAAATACTCATCTCCACTCCAATCTCCAGTCAGCTTCTGCTTTTCAGCCGGAACGGAACGCCTGGGTCAGAACCGAGGCGTTCCGGCCGGAATTGGGCCGGAATTTCCGGATCAGTCCGGAATTAAAACTAGGATAAAAACGACCCCGTTTTGTTCCAATTTTATAAACGAAACGGAATTTTTTGTTCGTTCCAGCCAGAACGGAACGGATTTAATAACTTTGGTTTAAACATCGGAGACCGAGAGAGTACAAAGTAGAAATCCTCCATCGTCTACTGACGTGTCTATCTATTCTCAAAGCTAACAACCAGAGCTGGGGATGAGACTCAAAACGGTACGTTTTCTTCTTAACACTGCAGTGGTACGAGACGGAGGACAGCAGTAGCAGTAGCAGTAGCAGTAGTCATAGTAGAGGTATCATGTTGCTCATGTTATTGATAATACCCTGCCTCTTCATTTCCTTTTGGGAATTTGATCTAGCGAGCGGATAGATTATTAAACAAATCAACAATTTATTAGGAGGGAATAAACGAACTTTTGAATTTTATTTTCTTTGTGTTTTTAGCTTGCTTTACTGATGTAGAAATGCTGAGAAATAGTAGTCTCGTCTCTTCAATTTTTTTTTTTTTGATTTCTCAAAGCTCTAAATATTCTATTTGCTTCGAAATCTGAATTTTGTTCGCAGACTGATTCAAAAGAAAGAAGAAATTAGATGGCTTTTGTAGAAGCTATTACATCTACTATTCTTCAGCCTTTGATCGAAAAGTTGGCTTCTGCTAGCTTTCTTAAGTTTGCTCGCGAAAAGGAAAAGGAAATTGACAGTGAAATTAAGAAATGGGAATTAAGGTTGTTGGAAATTCGAGCGGTTCTGAGTGATGCCGAAGAGAAACAAATAACTAACCAGGCTGTCAAAATATGGCTTAACAATCTCCGAGATTTGGCTTATGATGCCCAGGATGTATTGGAAGAGTTTGAAACTGAAGCTTGGTATCAAACTTACAGCTACAGGAGGAGGAAGAGTAAATTCGGCAAGAATTTGGTCCCAACTTGTTTTGCTGCTGGTATCGGCAAGATGGGGTGGTCCAAGCTAGAGGATATCACTTCGAGATTGCAAGAGATTGTAGCAGAAAAGGATCTCCTGGACTTGAGCAAGTTTAGTTTGAGTAGATTCGATGAAAGACTGCCCTCAATGTCGTTGATGGTAAAAAAATCACGTGTCTATGGGAGGGAAAAGGACAAGGAGGCTCTGGTTGAATCGTTGATTAGAGGTGGTGAAGCAGCAAATGGGTCGCCGTTCTCTGTGATTTCAATTATTGGGTATGGAGGTGTCGGCAAAACAACTCTTGCGCAGCTAGTGTATAATGACGACAGTGTGGAGTTTGATTATAAAGCATGGGTTTGTGTTTCTGATGAATTTGATGTGCTTCGGATAACCAAAGCAATTTTAGACTGTGATAGTTCTGCTGTGGGATGTGATTTAAATTTGCTTCAAGTGCAGCTGAAGGTGAAGCTGTCTGGCAAGAAGTTTTTGATTGTTTTAGATGATGTCTGGAGTGAGAACTACGAGGAATGGACCGCCCTTTGTTGCCCATTTGCCAGTGGGGCACGAGGAAGCAGAGTTATTATCACCACTCGTAATGAAGGAGTCTCATTACTGACGGGTTCAATTTATGCTCATGCACTGAAGGAGCTGTCGGATGATGATTGCCTGTTGCTATTTGCCCAACATGCTCTAGATGCAAGTAATTTTGATGATTATCCAGATTTCAAAGAAACAGGCGAAGAGATAGTTAGAAGGTGCAGGGGATTACCTTTGGCAGCAAAGACACTTGGAGGCCTACTGCGTGGTAAACGGAATTCTAAAGAGTGGAAGGTTGTATTGAATAGCAAATTGTGGGATTTACCAGAAGAGAATAGTGGGATCCTTTCAGCTTTGAGATTGAGTTACCATCACCTTCCTTCTCATTTAAAACAATGCTTTGCATATTGTGCTATTTTTCCGAAGGACTATGAATTTGACAAGAATGAATTGGTTTTGTTGTGGATGGCAGAGGGTTTTCTGCAACAAACAAAGGAAAAGAAACAGATGAAAGACATAGGCAAAGAATACTTTGATGATTTATTATCAAGATCCTTCTTTCAGAAGTCCAGTGCCAACAATGTCCGGTATGTTATGCATGACCTAATAAGTGAACTAGCTCAGTTTGTTAGCAGAGAAGTATGCTTTCATTTGGGTGATAAGCTTGAGGATTCACAGTCGTATGCAAAGGTTCGCTATTCATCGTTCACTCGTCACTGTTATGACATCTCCCAAAGGTTTGAAGTCTTTTATGAGATGAAGAGTTTACGAACTTTCTTACCTTTGCCAATTTTTTCACCACCATATAACTACTTGACCAGAAAGGTGTTGCATGACTTGATTCCAAACTTAAAACGTTTGGCTGTGCTATCTCTAGCTGGTTATTGTTTAGTAGAGCTGCCAAGTTCTATTTGTGCATTAAAGCATTTACGGTACCTTAACTTGTCTTACACTGAAATTGAAGTTTTACCTGAATCACTATGTGAATTATTTCGGCTGCAGACGCTGAGATTGAGGGGGTGCAAGAAACTTATTAAGTTACCTATAGGCATTGACAATCTAATTAACTTGCAGTATCTTGACATCAGCGGGACAGATAGTTTGCAAGAGATGCCACCTCAGATAGGTAATTTGACAAATCTCCACACCTTGCCAAAGTTTATCATTGGAAAAGGGCTTGGGATAAGAGAGTTGATGAAACTTTCCCATCTTCAAGGACAACTTAATATTACAGGGCTACATAATGTGGTGGATGTTCGGGACACAGAGCTTGCCATTCTAAAGGAGAAGAGGGGCCTTAGTGAATTATCCTTGGAATGGATTCATAATGTCAATAGTTTTCAAAGTGAAGCAAGGGAATTGCAGCTCCTCAACCTTCTAGAACCTCATCAAAATCTACAAAAGCTTTCAATAATGTCATATGGTGGCACAACATTCCCATCATGGTTAGGAGATCACTCATTCAGTAATATGGTGTGCCTACAACTTTGTGAATGCCATAAAACCACATCATTACCATCACTAGGACAACTACCTGTACTTAGAGATTTGAGCATAAAAGGAATGGAAAGGGTAACAACAGTTGGTGCGGAGTTTTTGGGGGTTGGTTCTTCTGTCAAGGCTTTTCCATCTCTTGAGGGTCTAATAATTGAGGACATGTTGAATTGGAAGCAATGGTCCTGGTCTAATGGACTCAACCAAGAGGAAGCAGGAGAATTTCCTAATCTACGTGAGCTTACAATAATAAATTGTCCCATGTTGGTTGGAATGTTGCCAAGTTGCCTTCCGTCTGTGAAAAAACTTTCTATTTGCAATTGCCCGCAGTTAGTAGCTTTACCTGAATCACTTCCATATCTTTGTGAATTAATTGTTCAAGGATGTAATGTGGCAATTTTAAACCATATGCCTGTTATGCCCTCTCTTACTACTTTAAAAGTTGTGAGCATCACTGGCCTTGTTAGTTTATGTAGAGATTTTTTACAAGCCTTGGTGGCACTTGAAGATCTGGAAATTGAAAACTGCAATGACTTGATGTACCTGTGGCAAGATGGAACTGATTTACGTGAACTTGCAAGTATGAAGCATTTAGAGATCAAGAAGTTTGAGCAGTTTGTGTCATTAGTTGAGCTTGAGATACTTGGTGACCTGGAACAGCTGCCAAGTGGGTTGCAGTGCCTTGGTTCACTCAGAAATTTGAAAATTGATCATTGCCCAAAACTAGTGTCCCTTCCAGAAGGTTTGCCATACTCTCTCCAACGTCTTGAGATTTCACAGTGTGATTTGCTGAAGTCAATGCCTGATGGGATGGTGATAATGATGAATGGCTGTAAGAGCAGCCAGTGCCTTCTTGAAGAGTTGCTAATTAGTTGGTGTCCATCTCTCAAGTCCATTCCAATAGGAATGTTTCCCATCACACTGAAGTCTTTGGCAATTTCATGGTGCACAAATCTCAAGAATCTACATGGGGGAATTGTGTATAATGGCGGTGGTAGAAGGGAATTGTCTTGTCTTGAGCATTTGACCATAGAAGGTCTACCTCGCTTGCTCTTCCCAACTTTTGAATTACCTTGGTCTCTTAAGACGCTTGAAATTGGCTATTGCACAATGCAGTCACTAGAGTCTTTGTGTGACCTATCCCATCTCACTGAGCTGGAAATAAGTGGGTGTTCTATGTTAGAATCATTCCCAGAAATGGGATTGACCACTCCAAATCTTATTTCTTTAAGCATATGGAAATGTGAGAATTTGAGGTCTCTACCCAATCATATGGACTGCCTAGTTTTTCTTCAAGAGCTGAGTGTATATCATTGTTACAGTCTTGTTTCTTTTTCAAAAGGGGGTTTGCCTCCAAACTTAATTGAATTTGAGATCCGTTATTGTGAGAACATCACAGAGTCAATGTCAGACTGGGGACTCCACACACTCATCTTTCTTAAACGACTTGTAATTGAATGCACAAGTCCTTGTACAAATATGGTTTCCTTTCCTGATGATGAGGGTCAACTTCTTCCCACTTCACTAACTACTCTCTACATCTTGACTCTCAAGGGTCTGAAGTCCATATCCAAAGGCCTCAAATGTCTCATGTCTCTTGAAATTTTAATGATTTCAGACTGCCCTAAACTCTGTTTCTTTCCAAAGGAAGGCTTCCCTGGTACGCTTGGGTCCCTACATATTGAATTTTGCCCTCTTCTGAAAAAACAATGCTCAAGAAAGAATGGACGATGTTGGCCCATGATTGCCTTGATTCCCGATGTTTTCATACAGGGTGTTCGTATCCTATAAATGAAGTACGGATATATTTGTGCAATTCAGTAACCATGATGGTGGTTCTTGAAGATGTGGCTGATCTTTAAGATATGAAAAATAGTGTTGATCTTGCAGATACATTCAAATATTGTGTTACCATATATATAGTGTTTGTGTTTATCTTGTAAATCTTTAGGCTGTAATCGTACTCTGATTTTTCTCCTTAATTGTAGGAGTTTCTGCTGTATATATTCTTCCGCTAACAATAGAATAATACAAGTGATTTCAGTATTTTTTTCTTCTTTAATACTGCTTCATGATTTCTACAGTGGTAGAACTTGCAGATTGTTACAAGTTTCTGCTGATTGAAAGTGAACAAGAGAATCAGGTACCATTCTTCTTTCTCTGACTTCAATGTTGGCCAAGTGGTTTGCACAATTGTTCTCGTACACCTTATTTCATTTCTTATGGCATCTCGTAATCTGTAGTGATAAATAACAAATTAAAATCAAAGCTATTCATCAAGGCAATCAAGCCAAACAAACGGTTTAAGATAACAAATGTTCTGTATCTCCATACAGATTGTTAATCTATCTCTCAACAAATATTCATCAAGAAGCCAATCAACCACCATGTGCAACCTAATTTATCTTCATCATTTGCATATAATTTTAGTGTTTTCTCTCAGATGATAAATAATGTCAAAAACTCTCTAATAAGAGTGAGTATGATAATTTGATCCCCTATGCCTACCCTATCTATAATAAGCAATACCTAGCGCCAGGTACTTCTGAAGCTCTTTCCTATGCTTTCTTCTCATATGGAATTTCAATTTAGTGTCTGTTTTATCAGTAGAAAGAGCTAGAAAAACATCTTTATATTGTTTTTGACTACTGGGTTCTCATCTCTTCTAAAGGATCAAATCCCGATTTATTCATTTAACTGTATCCAATTGTATCGGGATTTGTAATATCATAAATAATGGTAGAAATTGAATCACTTTTGTTATTCTATATAAAATTTCATAACTCCAAGTTAAGTAAAATTTCTCAATTCTTTTTCTGTTGTATCCATTGCAAATTCCAATCTGAGTAGAAAATTAAAATTCTCTTTATTCCTCTGTATTTCAGACATTCCATATTCATATATGAGTTAGATAAAATTGTTATGGTATTCTATAAATAAAATGTCAGTTTCATCGGTGCTGATTGATCCATATAATTGGATGAAAAATGAACCAATAATGAGATTTCTTTTTCAATAAATGGGAAATTAAAAATGATTGGGAATGGAAATGGGGAATGTCTACAATACCTGAAATCCATTACAATTTGAAGGATTTTGTAGGTTCATTAATTAGAGTTTAGCAGAAGAAATTTATTAGTTTCCAACAATTGGAGATAAAGATCAAGAAATTGAATACGTGGAAAATTTGTTTATTAGGAGTGCGGGCTCAAGGGATAGGGGCAATAACTTAGTGTTCCTTTTGAATTTTTAGTGATAGGACATTTGAGAACCTTTTGCTTGGTGATTGGACTTCCAATTGAGGAATGCTTAGTTGCTTGCACCAATGCTCATGATATGGGGCCATAACTGTTGCTACAGTTATACTCCCACACTTTCTTGGGATATATGCATGTTATTGATTAGTGAACATGTAGAAATATATTTCAACAAGATTGCTCACAAGCCCTTGTGCAAAGTAATCCGGTAAAATCGCGTATTTTTTCTTACATAAGTTTTGTTTTCATAGTAATGATTTTGAATTGTTTGTTTGGCAACACACACACACACATTTTGTAATGTTATATGCGGTCCTTGTGCACTGGGGTTATTGCACAGGAAAACCTGCACACATGATTGCCTTTCGATGTGGATGCATTTCTGTTACCCTTCCCTCTCCTGTTTTTCTGTTCAATTCTTTTTTCCTACCATGTTTAATCCTGGAATAGTTTCTTCTTTCTTCTGTTTCTTCAAAATTAAACTTTATTTGGCATCTTCTTGCTCTGTTGTTGCAGAATAAAAAAGAAATGAACTTTATTTTTTTTATTTTTTGTCACAATCTTATATATATTGTTTCAGGATCTATCTGCAAATCTCTGTTGGTTCTGGAGGCACAACAAGAGGATCCTGAAAACTGGTCCAGGAACAAGAAGAGAAGGTGTTGTGAAGCAGGCAATGTGTTTCTTTCTTTACAAATCTTTAACCAAGTACTAGTTTTCATTACACAAAAATTAAAGTTTGGGCATTATTGATTGTTCTTTACTACAATATTGTGAACTTTAGGTGTTGTGAAATAGTTTATTGAAAATCTGCATTACTGGGCTTGCATGCTGGCATGAAAAACAATTTTAGATGTTGAAAAGTAGGTTAATAAACATCTGCATTATTGGGTTTGCAATATTGTGAACTTTGTTAATTGTTCTTATATACACATGTTTTTGTTCTTCTCGTTTTACTTTCATCATCTACTCAATTATTGATGTACTCTATTATTTATTCTTTTAAGAAATATTGTTTCATGTTATTCAATCCCCCCCCCCCCCCCCCCCCTTTAATTTCTTGTCATTTAAATAAATTTGTAGATCAATGCTGTGGCAGTTTTTTCAAGAGGATTTGGCCAAGGAATGAGTCCTTTATGTTGGTTCAGGACTATTTATTAATTTGACACTTGATTTTGTCAATTCTAAGGTTAGGTTTTAGTGCATTATTTTTTATTATTTGAATGTTATGGAAGGTAGATTAATTACTTAAAAACTTCATATTTTTGTCAATTGCTGAGCATGATGAGTTTTTGAGTTAACATGTAATTGATAAGAATTATTGTGAAGACTTCATATATTTTAAAGTCTATATGTTTACATGAAGTTCAATTCTAAAGAATATGGATAATATATGTTTACATGCCGTGTTCTAATTATAAAATTAATTCTAAGCAAAATGTAATTGTTTGTGAGCTTAATGAGGTAATCATTCATGATTTGATGTGTAGAAACATTATTATTTATGTTACACAGGATGTAAAAAATAAAAGATAGGACCTTAAATTCAACAAGTAAACAGGGACAAAAATTGAAGGGATAGGATAACTTTTCATACAACCAATCATGTGAAAATGAACATGCTAAGAAAAGACATTTGTCATTCCTTGTTGGAATAAATAATTTGAAAATAGTGGCATGCTGCAAGTGAGTTTAACTTTGGAGAAAATAGTAAAGTGTAAACATGACAGAGACTTCAAAATTTTACAAATGATTTAAACAAAATATTCTAAATGACAATAATTGAACAACTAAATCTGTACAAAAGATAACATCTAGTGCAAAAAATCATTGCTATATTGAAAATTTCCATACAACAATAATATGCAAGTCATGCCAAGAACAATGTCGACATGCACTTGCAATTTCAGGAATTATATCTCTTTCTATATTCTAAATAAGATTGTTTCTTTTCAGCATGCTCTTAAATTATTGTTGAGAATTATTTACACTTCAGAGCATGTTAGAAAAACACAGGCAAGTGATCAATTAATTCTATTTTATTGCTCATTATTTTTGTCCATGAGTGTGTCTGGTTTTTGTTATGGTGTTCTATTTGAAAAACTGGTGCTTGACATAATTCATTTGTCATTATAGATATTATGAAAAAAGCACAACTTAATGCAATATTCAGTTAAGATCTTGATGATAATTATGAAAATATAATGACTCATATTGTTGATCAGATTAATTATTGTGGAGGTAAAGGCAACATTAACTATAAAAAAAAATTACTTATTTTTAATTATTTTTATTAGTTGCAGTTTTGTTATTTACCAATTAAATATTTAGCCAAATAGTTAAAGTAAACTAACAATCAACCAGTTCGCTATAGAAAACAAACAACTCATATTTAATGTATTTTATTAATTGTCAGCACATAAATTTATTGTTAAAGTTTTTTTTATTTTTTTATCTTATTTTTGTAAAAAAATATTATTTCACATTAGTATTGAACACAAAAAAATATCTTATTATTATTTTTTTTTAACATTAATCAATAAAAAATCTGTTAAAATTGATTATTTTGGCTAAATATATAATATTATATTAAAAAACTCACCCTTTTAATATTTTTTTATATTTTAAAAAATATTTGAGGCAAAACACATGTCAAGTGGCTCTTGTTGATATAAAACGTATGTTCATCCAAGAAAACAAATTCCAATTAACACGTGATATAATTTCTATCCACGTCCTATTAGTTGTCTTTCCGGAGTGAAAAAGGCTAGCTACTTCATTGTAATTGTAAAGACAAAGAGCATTGAACAACATAGAGTCTGGCGCAGACAATGTGCTCAGTGAAAAGCAACCATTACGTGTGGAGCCGCAACTTTCAAATTCCTGCCACTCGTAATATTTTGCTTTCTTCAGAAGAGTAGGTTTTCATGGCGTCCTACAAATACCATCTCAGAAACCCTAATTGTATCCCACAACATCGATTAACGCACAGCATTTCATTCTTGTTATCGTTCGTTTTTTATGTATATTTTAGTAGCATGAATTCATCAAAAAATATTTATGAGCATCAATGCCATCAAAACAGTTTTTGACCGATAACACGAGTGTTTCGTGGCTCCGCCTGATCTCACAAATTCATGACGGACTGGCTGCAGGAGACCCACCATATATATAGGGAACAGGGCGGCCAGTGCTTGTTGCCTTCCGCGTAGCAGCAGGACCCATTTGAATAGTTAATCTTTTTGCTGCAGACTTTTCCATCTTTATCATAATTGGACCCTCTTGCTTCCACCATATCCTCTCAGATCCCTGCATGCTGCTTCTGCTTCCCTTCATCTTCCATCTTTATCATAATATGCGGGAAGGAAGGAGTTGGCAAGACCATTTTAGCTTAGCTTGGGTTTCGGATTCAAAAGATTTTGATGTTCTGAGCATCACAGGGACAATATTCCTCCAGGAAGTTACCAAGGATCAGGCTTGCAATCTCAGTGATGATTTGAATTTGCTTCAGGTGACGCTAAGAGAGAGACTTTCTGGAAAGAGATGTTTAATTGTTTTAGATGATGTTTGCAATGTGGGCTACGACCAACGGGATCTTCCATGCCTACCCATTTCCACTCGCCATCTAGAGGTGTACGTTATCAGATGAAGATTGTCTTTCAGTGTTTTTAGATCATGCACAGCCAGAACTAAAGTTCGACGCAGATCCGAAGCAGCAAGCGCGCAATAGTGGCAAAAATAGCAAGCAAATGTGAAGGCTTACCACGGGCTGCAAAATATTTCAGGGCCCGGTGGGGAAGAAATAGAAGAGAGATCCATTTCATATTGTTCTTGAAATCATACCATTTCTTGAGGGCCCGGTGGGGAAGAAATAAGTCAAGGTCTTGGAGAGAGATGAAGAGACTTGAGGTGGGGGCGGGCGGCTGCAACTAGGATTGTCAGGGTGAGAACAAACACACTTTGTTTTTTTTGGTTTCATTTTCAAGTTTTTTTTGTTTCATTTTCAAGTATTTTTATTAAAAATTTATATATATATTAATTTTAGAATTTATTAAATTATTTGAGGTACATATAAATCAATCACAGCAATATCCAAACAATTTAAGGTCCCTAACGAGGCCTGCCACACAATAGTATCATTGACCATAAAAGACTTGAAACTTTTTTTCTTCTTCGAACATCGTCATGATCTACAGAGTGAGGGCGAGACCGGGAAAGGCCCACACGCAATGTTGTCCTTCCATATCAGCATCAGCACACCATATTTGAATTTAGAATATCACTCGTTTTGGAACAGACTCTCCAGTCTTAAAGAGTGATCAAATCTCTCACCTTCTCGCTATTTTTAACATGCAAGATACTCCCCCGTTTCAGTACCTTCATTCATTTTTGACATCTTGCCAGTTTCAGCAAAGTTGCCTCTGATTGCTTGATCAAGAAGAAAACCAAAGATGCACAGGAGGGGCAATTCACGATGTAATCAAAACATGATCACCTGTGAGTCTGCCGGCACTACAGGTAAGGTAAGAAAACTGATCCCTTGTTGTTGGTCAAGTCCAAGTCATGTGGATACCAAGAAAGATCAGGGAATTGGCACACGAGATGCGAGAAAGAGATGTGGAGATTTGTTTGGCTTGGAATTCATGAGGATCGAGAAAGAAACCCACGATTTGTCTGCAACATAAAGCCCAAGTCATGGTGTTGAAGTCTTTTGAATTAAGGCTATGGGTTTTCTTTCTTGATGTTTTGTTAAAAACAACATTTCTTCTGCAGGCACTTCCTTTAGAACCTTGCAAGTTGAGTGCTGATCTGGATTTGACGCTAAGAGAAAATTAAAGCTTTCTGGTTAGAGACGCTGCTTGATTATCTTAGACGATGAATGGAAGGTGGACAGTGAGCAATGGGATCTTCAATGCAGACCCCTTTCAGCCGCCGTGGTGTTAAGATAGCTGTCACAACAAGACATGATGGGGTCCCATCGATCACGGGAGGCCTTTTCACATCACCATCTAGAGGCAACCCAAATCTGCAAGCTTTTGGGGTAAAAATATATAGCAAGGTAATGTAAAGACTTTAACAAATTTTTTGGGGGAATAAAGCTGCGTTCCACGCTGAACTATGATGAATGGGAAAATATATCAAATTGTGAGATAAGGGATGTACATGAGGAAATGATGAATGGATTTTTTCCACCCCTATGTTGCCACAACAGGATAGTTTTTGATGGTAGCCGACGGATCTGTACCATTTGTTGCCGCACTATGCCATGACCTGAGGCGTTAACTGGATGAACTGATGTCTGCAATATCCCGAATAAGCTGATCGGGAAATTATGGAGGTAATTTACTGTCTGTAACTAGCACAGCACGTGCATGTATAGCTTGGAGTTAATTCTTAATTTAACAGTGAGGATCTTAACTAGAACAAGCACGGTTGACGATAGAAGGAAGGAACTAGTTAGGACCGACCGCCAATTTTATGCGCTAGATTTCAGTTTATTTACATGACAATATTTAGTTAATTGTATTAGTTTTATGCTTGATAACCTGCACTAAAAACAAAGATAAAATATATTAAATTCCATGGTGCAGCATTAGGATGGAGGTTAAATACCTGATCACTGCGAGCACTCTTCGACTTCAAGCTCTGATTATTTATTAGCAGTTTCCATGGAGGTAATGGTAACTGAACGATTCATTAGTAACCTAACTAACGAATCCCTAGCTATTCACCTGCTTTACGTGCTCCTTGCCATGTACAGGAGTATTTAATGAACACTTCAATGAACTCAATGAACAAGTCTTCTCATTGTTTGGCCGCAGTATTGGCTGTGGAAAAACAAGGTGGTATTCCAAATCTTGGAGCGCTTTCGTATCTTCTTTGCAGAGCTTTTGCCTGGCTCGGATACTTCAGGTATGGAACATTACATGCATGCTAGCTGTCATATATATACATATCCTTCCTAGCTAGTAGTGCTGCAATAAAATCTATAGATTCCGGCACACCTGAAAGAACTGTATTTGTTATACCTAGTTGAATGCACAAGTTTTCTGCTGTATATTTTGCTACATTAATCTCCAGGCGCTAGCTAGATACTGCTCCATTTTATATTGGCATAACTAGTTGAATGCACATGTTTTTTTTTTTTTTTTATAACCGGATATCCAGGCTAGCTTACGCGTACCATAACTAATCTCTAGACTTATTGAACATCCTACAAGACACCACAGGGATGATAGGCATGCATGGTGGGACTTGAACCTTGGTGTAAAGGAGAGGAAGGACTAGGCCAAGACCCCACTTGCTTGTTGAACCCTGGTGCATGGTGGGGCTTGAACCCTAGTGCAGAGTGCAGAGGAGAGGAAGGACTAGGCCAAGACCCCACTTGCTAGTTGAATGCACATGTATTCTGCTAAATATTTTGCTAAATCCAACAGTCCATAGCATACTTAATCACGATCAGAACAATAAAAGGGAATATCAACAGCAGTATTAGGAAATATGGCGTGACATGCGAGAGATGAGTCGTAGGTTAATTAGTGGGGTTTTATTACTTGCTTACAGAGATAGATAATTTTGTGACTCGGGGGAAGAACATATATATATTTGCAGTGAGATGAAATTCCACCTGGAGTTGGTGAGGATGCTTGCGGAGAGCATTAGAGGAGCTGCGCTGAGCGTGGGCTTCAATTTCTAAGACCTAAGCGAGATGGGCTTTCTAGTCGGATAGCTTGAACATTATTAATATACCTTCGAACTTGAAAGCCTTGTAGTTCTTTTGTCTTTAGTTAAAACTTTACAAGTGAATTTTTTTTTTTAAATGAAATTTTTTTAGTGTTTTAAAATTATTTTGATGTAGTTAGGTTAAAAATGATATTATAAAAATAAAAATATATTATTGTAATACATTTCTAAATAAAAAATATATGAAAAATCAACCTAATTTCCAAATTCTATCTACTGTTTTGATATTTTATTTTAAAAATATTTTTGAAAAAAAAAATATTTTTTTAAATTAAATATTTTTTATGTCAAAAATGAATTTAAAAAAATAATTATTTCAATATATTTTTAATGAAAAATATTTTTAAAAACAACACCAAACATATTCTCAAACAGACAACTGATTTCGCAACTTAGATAAGCTTTTAATTAATTTTTTTTTATTGAATTCAAAATTGATCTTCTTATAAAAATAAAAATATTGTTTATAAGAATTTAAAAGTTATGGATGGCAAAAACATAATTGAAAAAATATTTCTATCATTGTCGAAGCTTAAGAAAAGAAAGAAAGACGGTGATGGTCCCTCGTTTTTCATACCCTCACGGCATTTGAAAACTTGGGCACGTCGACAAGAGCTGGCGAACAAATCTTGTTGCTTTATTTAGCCGTTATCTGTTTTGCACGCCTCTCTCTCTTTTTTTTTCTTTTTTTTGAAATCATTTATTTCTTTTGGCGTACGATTTCCGACGTGGAATGATTCCATCTCTGAACTAAAGGACGAAATACTTAATTAAAAGTTGAAAATTCCTTCTCCTTGCCTCTGGTCAAATTACAAAATCAATTTGAACACCACTTTAGTTAAAGATTATTAGAAAAATAGTATTTGAAATGCGGGGAAATTAGTTTCCAAAATAAATATTAATTTAAAATTAGTATTAATTAAAAAGAAAAAAGAAATAACAGGGCCACCGCTTTACACTAAAGATATTCTCGGGGCGAATCGTTCGTGCTTGTCCGAATATCGAATATTATTATTATTATTTTTTATCTCCGAAATTATTTATTTTTCCATGTGTCGGTAAAATAGACACCGGAGAAGCCACCGTCATTAATTAAATTAATCTATCTTCAAATAACTATAATAAAATAGAAAAAAGAAATAGTGTAGGTTTGAGAGTGTGGTTGCGGTTGTTTTTAAAATATTTTTTATTTAAAAATATATTAAAATTAATAAAACATAGATTAATAAAACCACCAAAATAGTTTTACCGCATAGTAAAAACTCTTGCCGCAAGATAAAACCACTGTTTTTTTTTTTTTTTTTTTTTTATAAAATTAAAAAATACGTTTTGTGAATTTTGGTAAAAAGAAAACCCTAGCTATCTATCTGAATGCATGTTTTAACTTAAAATCGAAACTTCACTGTTACTTATCAAGTTTACAAACAAACCCAGTTCTCTACTTTTTTATTCTTTCGATTTTGCTTTAATTTCCAAGGGATAACCATTTGCGAGTTACCCAGAGACAGCAATTTAATTATGGCTTTTGCTATCGGAGACGCTATCCTTTCAGCTACAATCAGCCATATAATCAACCAATTAACCTCTCTGGAGCTACTCAAGTTCGCTCGCAGAGAAAAAATCCACTCTGATATCAGGAAACTGGAGACAAATTTGCAAATGATCCGTGCTGTTCTTGACGATGCAGAGGAGAAGCAGATGGAAAGCCATCCTGTCAAACTCTGGCTTGAACAGATCCGTGATTTGGTCTATGATATTGAAGATTTGCTCGACGGGGTTTTCATTGAGCTTACAAAGGAACGACGAGCTAGCTCAAGCAAGGCGAGGAGCGCAATACCCGGGTTCTTATCTTCTTTTCATCCTGCTACTTTGTTATTGACTTACAAAATGGACTCCAAGATTAAGAGTATGACTGCTAGATTGCAAGAAATTGTTCAACAGAAGAATTATCTTGATCTTAGAGAGAATGTCAGTGGAGGGGAGTTGAAGAGTAAGTCGTTGAAAAGATTGCCCAGTACTTCTTTAGTGGATCTTTCTTATGTTTGTGGTAGGGATAGTGATAAAGAGGAAATCTTAAAGTTTCTTTTTAGTGATAAAGGGTGTGATGAATACGGGACTGGTGTGATTCCTATTGTGGGGATGGGTGGTGTGGGTAAGACCACGCTTGCTCAGCTTGTCTACAATGATGAGAAAGTGGATACCTTTTTCGATTTGAAAGTTTGGTGCTGTGTTTCTGAGGATTTTGATGTTGTTAGGGTTACGAGAACTATTCTTGAGGCAGTTTCGGGGAGTTACGATGCGAAGGACTTGAATCTACTGCAACTTAGGCTGAGAGAGAAATTGGCGGGGAAGAAGTTTCTTATCGTTCTAGATGATGTTTGGAATGAGAAATATGATGACTGGACTGTCCTTCGCCGTCCTTTCCAAGTGACATCCCCAGGGAGTAGAATCATCGTCACAACTCGTAATCAAGGTGTTGCGTTAATGATGAGTGCTTTTCCAAGTTACCATTTGAAAGTACTGTCGTTTGATGATAGCCTGTCTTTGTTTGCAAAGCATGCGGTGGGAAGATCCAATTTCAATGATCTCCCAGATCTACTGGAGATCGGCAAGAAAATAGTTCAAAGGTGCCGAGGACTGCCAATGGCTGTTAAAACCCTTGGGGGCCTCTTGCGCGCTAAACCTTCGGTTGATGAATGGGAAAGTGTACTTAATAGCAAAATGTGGGATATATCAGAACACAAGGGTGGCATAGTTCCAGCATTGAGGTTGAGCTACTATCATCTTCCTTCACATTTGAAGCAATTGTTTGTTTTCTGTTCTATACTCCCAAAAGATTATGAATTTTATAAGGATGAATTAGTGTTGTTATGGATGGCCGAGGGATTTCTGCCAGATGCAGGAGGAAAGAAGGGGATGGAAGAATTATACTCTTGTTTTAATGAATTATTATCAAGATCGTTTTTCCAGCGATCAAGCAGCAATGAACAACGTTATCTGATGCACCATCTCATCAGTGATCTGGCTCAATCTGTTGCCGGAGAAACTTGTGTCAATTTAAATGATAAGCACGAATATAACAAGATCTTTCAAGATACTGAAAAGACACGCCATATGTCATTCACTCGTCATACATATGAGGTGCTGCAGAGTTTCAAAGACCTGGGTAAACTGAAGCGTCTGCGAACTTTCATTGCATTGAGACTTTACTCTTCACCTTGGGGCGCATATTGCTACTTGAGTAATAATGTATTACATGAGGCACTGTTGAAATTGAAACACCTAAGAGTTCTTTCATTGAGTGGTTACTGCATCACAGAGCTACCAAATTCAATTGGTAATTTGAAGCAGTTGCGTTACCTTAATTTCTCTAACACTAAGATCAAGCAGTTGCCTGAATCTGTGAGTAATATCATAAACTTGCAGACTCTCAAATTATATGGATGCAGGAAGCTTAATAAGCTGCCACAAGGGACTGGTAGTCTTATCAATCTTTGTCACCTGGATATTACTGATACTGATGATTTAAGTGAGATGCCTTCGTGGATGGGTAAGTTGACAGGTCTTCAGAAATTGTCCAAGTTCATCGTAGGAAAAAAAGAGGGCTGTGGAATTGAAGAATTAAAAGGGTTGAAGAATCTTCAAGGCCGACTTTCCATAATGGCATTGCATAATGTGATGGATGCTCGACGTGCAGTTCATGCTAATTTAAGGGGCAAGCACAACCTTGATGAGTTAGAATTGAAATGGTCTGAGAGTGACTTAAAAGGTGAAGTCATAAAACATCACATGCCTGTTCTCAACTCACTACAACCTCATGCAAACCTTAAAGAACTGAAGATCTCATTCTATGGCGGGACAGAATTTCCTTCATGGGTAGGACATCCATCATTTTCTGAAATAGTGCACTTAGAACTGTCTTGTTGCAGGAAATGCACTGAATTACCACCACTGGGGAGCCTACCTTCACTCAGGGATCTGTGCATACAGGGCCTGGATGCTGTAGAGACTGTTGGTCCTGGGTTTTACGGAGTTAGTTCTTCAGTCAAGCCTTTTCAATCTCTGAAGACTTTGAAATTTGAGGATATGCGGGAATGGAAATCTTGGTCGCCTTCAGCTGGAGTTGATGAAGAAGCTGAAGAAGAATTTCCTAGTCTTTCTGAGCTTACTTTATGGAATTGTCCCAAGTTGCTGGGCAAGTTACCTAGCTGTCTTCCTTCCTGTGTAAAGATTACGATTGCAAAATGCCCAATGTTGGTAGATTCCGATGAAAAGCTTCCAGTGCTTAGTGAACTGAAATTAGAAGAATGTGATGAGTTGACACTTATATACATGTTTCATAATTCCTCCCCAACCACATTGAAACTTGGGAGTATGTCAAACCTTACTTGTTTGACGGGCCACTTTCTGCAGTCACTGGGAGCACTTAAAGTTCTGGTGCTTTCTGATTTTCCTAATCTAACCTCTTTGTGGCAAAAAGGAACTGGATCAGAAAAGCTCGAACATCCTCAATTTGTGTCATTGACAGAGATTGGTATGCCCAGCACTCATAAAAGTTCAAAATTGTCAGGCTGTGGTAAACTGGAGCTTCTGCCAATCCGTAAGGTGCAGATGCGTTTTTCTCTTGAGGATCTGTGCATTGAATCATGTCCAAATCTTGTGTCCATTCCTGAAGCTGGACTTTTATCGTCACTGAGACATCTAGTACTTCGGGATTGCAAAGCTCTTAGATCCCTCCCTGATGGCATTTGCAATTGTCCTCTTGAAGACTTGGAGATAGAAGAGTGTCCCTTGCTCAAATGCTTTCCAGAAGGGATGTTACCTGCGACGTTAAAAAGTTTGAAGATTCGATACTGTAAAGAATTAAAGTCTTTGCCTGAGGGTTTGATGCACAAGGAAAATGGCCCTGACACCCTGTGTCATTTTGAGCACCTGGAGATCATTGGCTGTCCATCTCTCAAATCCTTTCCTGATGGGAAATTAACAACTCGACTCAAGACACTAAAAATCTGGGACTGTTCCCAATTGAAGCCGCTTGCAGAAGAGATATTGCATGATGATATGTCCCTTCAATACCTAGCCATTTCAGACTGCGAAACTCTGTCAAGCTTTCCTGAGTGCCTTAGCAGCTTCATGCATCTTACTGAAATAAATTTAAGTAATTGTTCTGCTCTCAAGACGTTCTTTCCAGGAGTTGGCTCATCCCTCGCTGACCTCAGAACGTTGACTATATATAATTGCAAAAATCTCAAGTCTCTACCTAATGAGATGCAAAAACTCACATCTCTGCAAGAACTGACAATTTGTAGCTGCCCAGCTCTGGAATCCTTTCCAAATGGTGATCTGCCCCCAAACTTGACATCGCTTGAGATCTGGGATTGTGATAGGATCGATGGGTGCCTGTCAAATTGGAACTTGCAAAGTCTAGCCTGCCTTAGAGATTTTAGTATCGCTGGCCAATGTTTTTTGGACACCGTTTCCTTTCCAGATGAGAAGTGTCTGCTTCCTAGAACTCTAACTTCTATATGGATTGGAAGGCTTCCAAATCTGGAATCTCTATCCATGCAGCTCCGAAGTCTTGCGAATCTAGAAGAGCTAGAAATTGTTGATTGTCCAAAACTAAAGTCCTTGCATAGGGAATGCCTACCTCCTGCACTTGGAAGATTCAGCATCAGGAACTGCCTGTTAATGACAAAGCGCTGTTCCAAGGGGAAAGGAGTGTACTGGCCATTGATATCCCACATCCCTTGTGTGGAGATAAATGATGGCAATGACATGTAAATAATTATGGGCTTGCTTGTTTATGTCTCTTTCATGTATATATATAAAAAATGTATCCTTTCTGTAATCAATACTTTTTTGAATCATCGAGACAAAGGTGTCCTGTTTCTGACTTGATGTTGCAAGTAGTGTTTAGTTCTAGTTTTGAGGGAAAAGGGTTTTTCATGGTATTATGTCAGGTGGTTTGGATATTAATTATCAGAGCAGAACTTGTTGCTTCCTACCCACAGAATTCAGGCCGTTCATCTCTTTGAAATTTGAATGTCTTCTTTTGCTAAACATTCATCAAAAATCAATTCATAATGTCTAGAATTTATTTCAAAAGAATTGGTGCGATCGTTGGGATTATGAGGTGATCTTGTTATTTAGACAGTTTCTGCTTACATGCTCAGCTTGGAAACTCAGCTACACTTGATGTTGAAAAGGATGGAGAACTCATGAATGGAAAAACAACTTCAAGGAGTAGCATTCATTGAATGAGTAGATTTTTTTGGCAGATCCTATTAGTCCAATAATTGATAATTTTTGGGAAATGTTTCGAGGAAGAATCTTTTGATCTACAAAGATGTTGCATATACGAATAGCCTTTGCTAACATCTTATAAAAGAAGAGGCAAGTGCTCCTTCGAATATTGCTTACCAGCTTCAACAAAATAATAACAGTAACATAGCCACTGTATTGTGAGAATTTGACAGGGGGTTGTCCACGCTAATTCTATCTTTCTTTTTCGATCCCTCCTTGTGAGGATGACACTTGGATTTAGCTAAAAGCGTATTCATTTCCTCAACTTGGTTCGTATCAATTACCTTGAAAGGACGCGTATCAATACTGTAATCTCTACTAAACCTGGTTTTGTAGAGATTGCCCAGTGCTTCGCCTTGGTTATTGACGACGATGCCATGAATTTTAGTGTCTTTTTTTTTATTTATAATTACGGTTGTTTTTAAAAGTATTTTTTTTATTTAGAAATATATTAAAATAATTTTTATTTTATTTTTTAAAAATTATTTTTGACATCAGTACATCAAAATGATCTAAAAACACTATTTTTTTAATTTAAAGTAAAAAATAAAAATAAAAAAAATCAAATTTTTTCATAAGCAATTTTAATTTAGTTACAAATCTTTTTTTTGGATGCGAGGAATCCTGTCTCTCGGGAAACGTATTTTGTTGTAACAGGTGAGCGAGTAAAACTCCTGTTATTCTAAGTTTTTAAAAGGATGAACGCTTTGACTCGAGACCTGTTATGTAGATCACAAATCTTTTATCATGCGCCACACCACTCGCAGAATTTAGCTACAAAACGTGAAAGGGTTGCTGGGAAACAAAGAAACAAACAAGGTCGTCTATTTCCCATTGCGTTTTCTTTCTCCCCACCCTTCAAAAAACACAGAAGGAGAAGGTCTAGCTAGGCGGCTTGGTTGTTGGCTTTAGATAAAGAATTTATACAATCTTATGATGATAGGGAATCATAAGACAACGGATTTCGTATATAGATGTTTTATTCATTGATACGAGGGTGTTTGGGAGAGCTATTGCTGTAGCTTTTTAAAGTGCTTTTCATGCCGAAATACATCAAAATAATGTTTTTTAATTTTTTTTTGACATCAGCACATCAAAATGATTTAAAAACACTAAACCATATTCATTTAAAATGAAAATAAAATAAAATGAAAAGCTGCAAACCGGCGTTTGAAACGCAATCCAAACAGGCTCTATATGTTTACCTAAATTCCTAATCCTGCTTAGGAAATCTTTATTTCTGCTGGGAAAGAAATATTCATCACCTAATCAATTTGTTTTCGAGAAATAATAAACAGCAACAATGTATCTTGTCCGTGTAATGTTTTCGAGGCTGTGAGATTTTGTCCAGAGAAGGAAAGCAATTCATAATATAAAGGGAAAGACAAAAAAAATCAAGCAGCCTTTTTTTTTTATTATTATATATTTGTTCAAAAAAATGAGAAATTATTTCCAAAATAAATTAGAATCAGTAAAGAAATAAAAATGCTTTTCAAAATAGCCTCAGTAGTTTCTTATTTATAAGAAATTAATTTAATATCTTGTAATATCGGGAAGAGACGTGCCGTCAAGGAAATGCTTGATTAAGGAAAGTGGTCTCAATGGCTGATAGGTCGGCACTTGATGTCCTGCCCCCCTCACGATGGCAAATGTTAAATCTCCCTTGTATACTGGCGTGTATCCCCCAACGTTATAAAAAAACGCGCCGTGATTATAAAAAACTTATAATCTGTATAATAGATTTTAAATTCAAGTTAGAACATGTGTATTTTATAAAAATTTAAAACAATTAAAATTTTATTTGTTTATCTAGTCCCATAAAATGAGTTTTCCAGAAATGAGATTTCCTCATATAAAAAAAAGTATCCCCCAACCTACACAAAGCAAAAACATTTCATAATTTTAACAAACAAAACTAATAAATCAAACGATTTATAGATTAATACGAGCCATAAACCCGTGCTTCATTGCTGGGATTGAATTTTTTTTATCTAGTTTTAACATATATAATTTCTTATTTTGTATTTTAATTTTCTTATTTTTTGGTTTAGTTTCGAACCCTTGATTTTTTTGGTCCTTCTGAAATAGTTCTCAATTTTTTATTTGTATCTATACATCTCTACTCTTAGTTTGGATTTTTTTTATTTGTATTAAATATAGCTTGCGTTAAAAAATATAGTAAGTTCAATTTTGATGGTGTAAAATGAGAGTGAAACTCTTTCTTATGCATGTATACGAAAGTTATTTTGTATTTGTATATTACAAAAACATGTGTAATATCCTTAATAGCCTCAAATTTAATTGTTGACTTTTGTCTTATTAGAAGGTATCATGGTTATTTTAATGTACCTAGAAATATTAAAAATCTAAAATGCCCCTAGACTCATGGCTAAAATCACTGTTCACTAAGAGGTAAAATAGTAATTTTACCATTATAATCCACAATAATCTATGTCTAAATGCACAGTGAATTTTACTGTACAAAACCCTGATCTCCTTTAGCTTTTTAGTTAAGATATATATATATATATATATATATATATATATATATATATATAGAAGGAACAATTTAAAAAATAATATAAATAACGCTTTTAGACATGACTCATGCAAAATGCAGAATGCAATTGACAAATTTCTAATATGTGCACATTTTTTTAAACATAATAGCTGCCATGTATAAATGTATAAGTGGGAAAGGACTTGTCCCCTTCCTCTGCACCCGGGTTTGATCCTCTCCGTGCATGCTTGTCACTCCCGCGTTGCCTTACCTGTCCATTGGGCTTGCAAGGTGTTTAGTTGTGGTGCACATAAACTGGTTTGGACACTCCAGTTATAAAAAAAAGTGGTGTGCGTAAACTGACCTAGACACCCTGATTATAAAAAAACCAAAAAAATGTATAAGTGGGGAAAAAATAAATAAAAAAGTATAAGTAGGAAAACACTGTAGCAATTCACAGTGTTCTGCAAAGAGAGCTACATTGCTTTCCCCACACCATTTAAAAAAAAAGAGTGGGTCCAGGGATTAGTCATGGTGCACGTAAGCTGGGCCCAGACACCCCGATTATAAAAAAACAAAAAAAATATATAAGTGAGAAAAAAATATAAAAAAGTGGGTTTAGGAATTCGTCGTGGTGTGCATAAGCTGACCCGAACACCCCGGTTATAAAAAAACAAAAAAATATATAAGTCAGAAAAAAATAATCATGTTGCGCGTAAGCTAGCCCGGACACCCCAGCTATAAAAAAACCGAAAAAAATGTATAAGTGGGAAAAAAAGAAAAAAATATGTAAAAAAAAAGTGGGTCTGGGCATTAGTCATGGTGCGCGTAAGCTGGCATGAACCACCCGGTTATAAAAAAACAAAAATAATGTATAAGTGAGAAAAAAAATCGTGGTGCGCTTAAGCTGGGCCGGACACTCCGATTATCAAAAAAACCCAAAAAAATGTATAAGTGGGGAAATAAAACAGGAAAAGTATAAAAGAAATGGGCCTGGGATTAGTTGTAGTGTGTATAAGATGGCCTGGACACCTCGGTTATAAAAAAAAAGAACAAAAAACATAAGCGGGAAAGCACTGTAGTAATTAAAAAAAAGTGGGTTCAGTGATTAGTTGGGGTGTGTGTAAGCTGATCCGGACACCCCAGTTATCAAAAATAAAATGTATAAGTGGGAAAAAAAAAGCAAGAGAAAAAATGTAAAAAAAAAGTATGTCCGTGGATTAGTCATGGTAAGCTGGCCCGAACACCCTCGTTATAAAAAAACAAAAAAAATGTATACGTGGAAAAAAACAGGAAAAAAAATGTAAAAAAAATCGGTCTGAAGATTAGTCGTGGTGTGCGTGAGCTGGACCAAACACCCCCATTATAAAAAACAAAAAAAAAAGCCTGGTTTTTTAAAAAAAAAGTGCAAGGGAAAGCACTGTAGCAATCCATAGTGAAACATGCGGGGGACTATAGTGCTTTCCCCACACCGTTTCTATGTATAACTAGCCAATGCCCCCGTGCCTCGTTGCGGACGACATAATATTTTTTTCAACGCATAAAAATTAAATATGTGAGATTTTTTATTATAATATAAATTTAGGTGAAATAATAAATCTGAGCAGAATTCATGTTAAGATAAAAAAGCAAAATATTTTTACAAAAAACAATAAAAAAATAATCACTAAAATTATCATCATTATGGCGCAAACATTAAAATCATAAATCATCTAATACGAAGAATAGACAAAAATAACAGAAAATACAAAAAAAGAATAAAGGGAAAAAGGGAGCAATATTAATTTGAAAATGTTCACCAACATAAATTAAAATTTTAGGACTGAACCAAATAAAAATAAATCTCTAATAAAAAATAAAATGACAAAAATTAAAAACGAGAACTAAAATCATAGATGCATAAATACGAATAAAAATAAACGTTGTCCAAGAATGACAGAAAAAACCAAAGAAATTAATAGCAAATAAAAAATTCAAACAATAAGGACCGAAATGAAAAATAAAATATATAATTAATTCCAATCGAACAACAAAATTGAAACAAATAAAATCATTGGGACCGAAATAAATAAATATATTTTTTTAAAAAATTGCAGTGTAATTTTGTTAAAAAAATTAAAAGAATAAAGATTGAAATGAAAAGTAACATACATGACTAATTTCAATTAGAGGACACAATCAAAACAAATTAAAATAAACTATGTAATTAATTTCAATTGAAAGAAAAAATTGAATTAAATAAAACCTTGACACCAAAATAAATAAAGACATTTTAAAAATATTGTAATGTTTTTAAAAAATTAAAAGAATAAGGACCAAAATTAAAGATAGAATATATTACAAATTTCAATTGGAGGACCCAATCAGAAGCAATTAAAACCTGCATACTAAAATAATGAAAATAACCAAAAGCAAACTGAAAATCAAAAGAATAAGGACTAAATTGAAACCCAACATATATAATCAGTTTCAATTGAAGGGCACAATTGCAACAAATCAAAACCTACATTGAAAAAACAATAATAAACGTTAAATCAAAAGACTAGGGACCAAAATAAACACTACGCAAACATCAAGGATCAACGTGTATTTCTGAGCGGTAGGAGAGAGAAAAGGGAGAAAAGACTTAAAATCATCCATCGGAACTTCAACAACCATTGTAACCGGACACGCGCTGCACTGAGAGAAAGAGAACATATTGGCGCAGCATATGACACGGCGGAAGCCAGTTTCTAATTGTAAGAATGAGGTGCACGCGCTGTCTAAATGACGCGTGTGCCGGAAACACTGCAGTCGTGTCCAGACGACGCGCCTGCACTGTCATGAAGAAATAATAATAAAATAATTCACAATTACCCATATAGTCCTGAAACCATCGATAACTACGAAAATCCACCGTGGAAAATTCATAAATACCCCCCGATCCAACACTTGTTTTTTTGTCGTTTTATGGGGTTAATTTGTAGTTTTACTGTGCACAATTTCAAAAATACCATCCATGTCCCCTATAAATTGCTAAATTATCTCCGACCCGGTTTGCCTTATTTTGTCGTTTTTGGGGGCTATTTTTGTAGTTTTACTGTGCAACAAATCCAGAAATATCATCCATGTCCCCTGAACAATTCGATAATGCCCCCGATTAAAAAAATTTCACTCATCAACCAAGTTAAGTAAGTGATACCATTAAATATCCACACTCGAAGACCGTTTGCCATTAACCCTTGCAATAGTTGTTAAAGGGCTATCCGACAACTTGTTATGACATCACTACAAGGGTTCCCAATCATGAGTAAGGTTGGGACACTGGCATGCATGGCTTCTTGGACATGAGGTCGTTTAAGATCAGCATACACGTAGTAATCATTGCAGGGATCGAAGTTCATCAACTGCCACACAAAATAATCAAGTGAATTAGTATTCTGAATGGAAGCAGATTAAATTGGAGGGTTATTCGGTATGATTGAAGAAATTTAGTGGAAAAAACACGGCAATTCCAATGAATATATATTTAGATGGGTGGAAGAAGTGTTTTAATAATTACATACAGGATGGAGCAGTCTGGGCTTTGCTGCTGTACTCTTATGAAAGCCTTTGCTTCCTCAGACTGACAAATTGCGATGTGTTCGCGCTTTATGAACCAACTCATCTGAGATTATAGCATGGCTTCCTAAATATCCTATCAGATTCTGCAATTTCCACAAGAAAATGCACCTTACAGTTAATAAGTGCCAACAATTTGCATTAGCAGGATGCATATTACTTGTTCTTTCAAGTCCCATAAAATTTTCTACCTCTCTTTTCGCAGTTTCTGACAGCATCATGACAAGTGATTCTAGCAAACAATGTTATAATTCCACCACAAATAATTGAATGCGGGCTGCCTTTCACCTAATATGTAGAATTCTCTATCTTTAGTTACATTCAGAAACCCTCTCCAGCCAATCCATTGCCCCAACACAAGTTTCTCTAATCTGTTTCAACCTTCCATTCCAGAGAATGATGTTACAGTCTTGCGTCCTCGCTCCCGCATCTTGATGAGCGGCAGGCAGGTGACTGCTGCAGTCCTTTTTATATCCCACATCGTAAGAAGTGAATGTAGGCGTGTGGACAGAGGCTATAAAAAGCGAAGCGCGACGATTGAACACTCATACCTTTCTCGGCCTTTTGGCTAAGATCAAGTGTAGTATCTGTTCTTATCAGTTTAATATCTGATACGTGGGCCATAGGTCCACACGATATTAAATTAATTTTTCTAGGGGGAAAATCCATCACAGCAGCTTGCTGCTGGGCTTTTCACGCGTCGCCCGTTGCGTTGCACTACTGCACTGGCCTGGCGCACCCCTCCAATCCTAGTCCTATATGTTTTATAAGTTTAAGTAATAATAGAGTCTCGTCCAGCAGGTTTATCAGCAGTAACATAACCACCATGATGCGAAAACTCTAGTTTTGGCTGTCCAGGCAAGCTCTCTGTGCTATCTTTCTCTTTTAATTCATCTTGAGGATGAAACTTGGATGCATCTCCATGTTCAGTTGCTTGAAAAAGAGTGCTGTCAACGTTAGGGTTTCCCTCCAACAAGGGCGTGGAGGTGGAAAGAAAGATGGATAAGAAAGATTATATATTCACACTACAACAACAAAAAAAATGACAGATTACTGGTTAGGATGTAAAATGGATGGAACGATAGTGATAACACGGAGATCCAATTGCAATGCAAATGACACTTTCACCTGAGTATTAACTAATAGCTAAATTAAAATGTTAAAACACAGTAAAAAATATTGTAGCAATATACACCGATAACTATGGATTGTAATAGTAAAATTACTATTTGACCCCCTGTGCGTTGTAATTTTAGCTTTGAACTCAGAGGTATTGTCAATTTATTACATTACCGCGCACAATAAATAACCATAATACCCTCAAATTAGACAAAAATCAAGAGTTGAATGTAGGGGTGTTTCGGTAATTTACTATTTTAATTATTCTTTTAGGTGGGGGTACTATGGGCGCGTTTCACGCTGCACCGTCGGTTTTCTAGATCAGGCACACTTCGGTCAAAGCGTGTGGCGTCATCTGGTGGTTTAAAATGTCTATCTAATGTCTCTCCGAATGCGCTGTCATGTGCTCTTCCTAATGGTATGGCGGGTGGCGTTCCAATGTGGCTGGAGACGTTGTTGCTACTCATTTTAGACCGCACGTGCTGGAAATGACGTGCACCCATTTGGAACCAAATGCAAGAGTTTAACACATGGTTATTGGATGATGGACAAAAGTAGAGAATAAAAATATTTTTTCGAACCTTGTCTTTGTTGTTTTCTATTTTTATTATCCTTCTCTTTTGCTGGCGAAATCATCTGGATTATTACACCAATTAGGAATTTTCATAAAGATAAAGTCATTTTTTTTTTATCTAATCTTTAAGGATGGATATATTCCTCATAATTTGCACTAAAAAATTGATTTTTGCCACTACCGTGAAAATTCTTTTCCTTAAAATAGTTTTGACCAAGCAGATTGCGGGTAAATTTTGTCCATCAAAATGATTTTTTCTCACTTTAGCCTACATGTAAAATTGTAATCGTGCACATTTATATCAATTTGGGGTTAAGAATTGCCTGATTTGGATATCAGAATCTCAAGATATTCCCGTTAGAGTGTCTGGTATAAAAACAGAAAATATGTTTCTTCAAAACAGTTTTGACCATGCAGATTGCGGTTAGATTTTGTCATCAAAATGATTTTTTCTCACTTCGGGTCCTTCATGAAACTTGTTGTCTTGCACATTTAGATGAATTGGGGGTTTTGATTTGCCTGATTTGGATATCAAATTCGCCGCGATAGTTGCTTTTCAACGTCACTTTCAAAAATAAATCTTGCAGCGAGAATGATTCTAACTCGAGATTTGCAGGTTTTATTCGAGAAACCCAATTTAATATCTCAAGGATTTATTGGGATAACTAGAGACCAATTTTAACATTTTGGAAAAGTTAATTAGTTTCGTTGAAATTAAAAGGGGGGGCTGATTCAGGAAACATCACAATAGTTTTTGTTGCTCAACTGTCGCGCAGAGTTATATTTTGTTTGTTTTCAAAAAAACCAGCGACCTTTTTTTATTACTATTATTTTTTATTTACCATAGGTTTTAAGGATGGATGAATCCCTCATAATTTGCACTAAAAAAATGATTTTTTCCATTGCCACAAAAATCCTTTTCTTCAAAATAGTTTTGACCAAGTAGATTACGAGTAGATTTTTTCTCACTTCGGGTCCTTCATGAATGTTGTAATCCTGCACATTTAGATGAATTTGAGGTTTTGAATTGCCTGATTTGGATTTCTGTATCTCAAGATATTCCCTTTAATGTTTCAGGTTCTATTCGAGAAACCCAATTTAATGTTTCAAGGATTTATTGGGATAACTAGAGACCAATTTAAAATTTTGGGAAAAGTTAATTAGTCTCATTGAAAATTAAAGTGGGGCCTGATTTAGGAAACGTCAAAATATTTTTTGTTGCTCGACAATCGTGCAGAGTTATATTTTGTTTCTTTTCGTAGAAGCAGCGATGTTTTTTTCATTAATATTAATTTTTTTTACTAGAGGTTTATAGTTGGATAAATCGCTAGAATTTGCACTAAAAAATGATTTTTTCTCACTTAATTAGGGTTCTTCATGAAAATTTTAATCCTGCATATTTATATGAATTTGGGTTTTGAATTGCCTGATTTGGATATCATAATCTCAAGATATTCTCGTTAAAGTGTTTGGAATAAAGCTGAAAATCCGTTTCTTCAAAACAGTTTTGAACAAGCAGTTTAGGGGTCGATTTTGTCCATCAAAACGATTTTTTCTCAGTTCATACTCTTCATGAAAGTTGTAGTACTACACGAGCAACAAATGAATTTGGGGTTTTGAATCGCCCAATTTGGAAATTTGATTTGCAAGATATCTATGTTTTCATGTCTAGCGTAAAAGGTGGAAATCCTGCTGCGATTGTTACTGTTCATCATCACTTTCAAAAGAAAATTATGCAACGAGAATGATTCTGACTCAAGATTTGTAGGTTTGATTTGAGAAACCCAATTCGATTAGAGTTGGATATTTATGAAATTAAATTAGAATTAATCGGGATAAGAAACAAAGTAAAAATCGGAGTTGTGTTAAAAAAAGAAGAAAAAGCCTCACCTCCCAAGGTACCAAGGGTGCCATTCGACTTTAACTTGCAGTTTCATCTTATTAATAGAATACTGAGTTTAAGTAACCGGCACCCTTGCATCAGTATCCCCACTGAAATCACAGGCAATGAAGATTTCCTATTAGAAAGCAGGAAACCATCAGAGATGTTGCAAATGGCAGTGGCTACAAATCATGAAAAATATTTACTTAAACTTTTTTTTCCATCAGCAAAACCTAAGATGGCTCCTAAATATTCTATCAGTTTCACGGTTGATTACTGCATTCCCAATCTGCAATTTCCGCAAGAGAATGCACCTTACAGTTAATATGTAGCCAATAATTTGCAGTGGCAAGATCCATATTAATTGTTCTTTCAAGTCCCGTAAATTTTTCTACCCCTTTTTTCTCAGTTTCTGACAGCATCATAAGAAGTGATTCTATCAAACAATATTCTAATTCTACCACAAATAATTGAATGTGAGCTGCCTTTGCCACATTTGGACCAAAGAACACCCCGGCCTCTCCACATCTACCTAGTTTTGCTCTTCATAAATCTAATGACGCTACCATAGTCACAAGTCCCAATCATACTGTAATGACTAAAAGAAAAATACTAGCTGTTTCCAAGCTGGCAAATATTTTCCTAACCAGGAGGAAAACGACTGGTTTGGAATGATGACATAATCTAAGAATTAAGGTTTAATTCATTAATTTATCAGAGATGTTGAATTCTCTATCTTTACATTCAGAAACCCTCTCCAGCCAATCCACTGCCCCATCACAAGTTTCTCTAATCTGTTTCATCCTTCCATTCCAGAGACTGATATTACTGTCTAGCATCCTGATATAACAGTGTGAGCCACAGAAGCTGAGCCAAGGCAAAGCACACACCTTCTTGCTTTTGATCTGAGAAAACCGTACTCGCATCTTGATGAGCGGCAGGCAGGTGACTGCTGCTGTCCTTTTTATATCCCACATCGTAAGAAGTGAATGTAGGCGTGTGGACAGAGGCTATAAAAAGCGAAGCGCGACGCTTGAACACTCATACCTTTCTCGGCCTTTTGGCTAAGATCAAGTGTAGTATCTGTTCTTATCAGTTTAATATCTGATACGTGGGCCATAGGTCCACACGATATTAAATTAATTTTTCTAGGGGGAAATTCCATCACAGCAGCTTGCTGCTGGGCTTTTCAAGCGTCGCCCGTTGCGCTGCACTACTGCACTGGCCTGGCGCGCCCCTCCAATCCTAGTCCAATATGTTTTATAAATCTAGCTTGTAATTTGATGGAAATTCTCAACGTATTATCAATTAATTTGTCGCTAATTTAATCTGCACATCAGATGTAAGTAGCTGGTAAAGAAGTTGAAAATTTATACCATAATTCCAAGAGAATCTATTTTTATAAATTGTTTTGCCATCACTATATACTAGAAATGGTCCAAGTTCTTGCACTGCAACTATATAAAAGGGAAATTAAGAGGGAAGCATCCTATATAAAAGATCTTGGCAAATATATAGCAACTAAACACATCAGAAGTTGACAGTACATCTTATGAAGTCGCTGTGGAGTAGAGAGCCAGATATTTGGCGGTTTGCAGATCTTTAGAATGTTGAGCCTCAACAAAGTAATGATAGAGTGCTCGTCCAGCAGATTTATAATCAGTAACACATAACCACCATGATAAGAAAGATTATATTTTCACACAACAAAAAAAAAAATGGTACGATGAATTTGAACCCTTAATGATAGTATAAGGAGTGTAATTATTTTTACAATAGCAAGATATCTCGGTTTTAATATCAAGCATAAAAGCAGGAAATCCTGCCATGATAGTTACTGTTTATCGTTACTTTGAAAAGGAAATCCTGCAACGCAAATAATTCTGACCCGAGATTTGCAGGTTTTATTCAAGAAACCAAATTTATTGTTTCAAGGATATATCGGGATAACTAGAGACTAATTTTAAAATTTGAACTATAGTGATAACATGGAGATTTTTGGTTAGCATGTAAAATGGATGAAACAATAGTGATAACATGGAGATCCAATTGCAATGCAAATGACACTTTCACCTAAGTATTAACTAATAGCTAAATTAAAATGTTAAAGCACATAGTAAAAATACTATAGCAATAGACACAGATTATTGTGGATTGTAATAGTAAAATTACTATTCCACCCCTCTGTGCATCGTAATTTTAGCCTTGGACTCAGGGGTATTGTCAATTTTGTACATTACCGCGCACAATAAAATAATCATAATACTCTCAAATAAGACAAAAATCAAGAGTTTCCGCCGGGGGTGTCACCAAAATTTCCCATTTTCATTAAAAAAAAAAAACAACCTTTTACCCTCCACTAAGACAAAACCAAGAGTTGTCGACGATGGTGTTTCTGGAATTTCACTTTTTTTTTTGAAAATGTATAAATACAAATATGCCTCCATATAAGACAACATCCAATAGTTGAATGTAAGGATGTTTCGGTAATTTACTATTTTTTAATTATTCTTTGTAGTCGGGGTGCTGTGGGTGCGTTTCATAATGCATTGTCGGTTTTATGGATCAGGCACACTTCGGTCAACGCGTGGGGCGTCATCTGGTGGTTTAAAATGTCCATCCGACAACTCTCTGAATGCGCCGCCATGTGCTTTTCCTAATGGTGTGCCGCGATCGTTACTGTTTATCGTCACTTTGAGAAGAAACTCTTGCAACGAGAATGATTCTAACCCAAGATGTGCAGGTTTTATTCGAGAAACCCAATTTAATGTTTCAAGGATTTATCGGGATAACTAGAGACCAATTTCAAATTTGAGAAAAGTTAATTAGTCTCGTTGAAATAACAGGGGCTGGTTCAGGAAACGTCACAATATTTTTTGTTGCTAGACTGTCGCACATAGTTATATTTTGTTTCTTTTTGGAAAACGAACAATATTTTTTATTACTACTACTTTTTTTTTACCATGGTTTTAAGGTTAGATAAATCACTCAGAATTTGCACTAAAAATAATGATTTTGCCACTGTTGTGAAAATCATTTTCTTTAAAACAGTTTTGACCAAGCAGATTACGGGTAGATTTTGTCCATCAAAATGATTTTTTCTTACTTTTGGTCCTTCATGAAAGTTGTAATCTTGCACTTGTAAAAGAATTTGGATTTTGAATTGCCTGATTTGAATATCAAAATCTCAAGATATTCCTGTTAGAATATCTAGAATAAAATCAGAAAATCTTTTTCTTCAGAATATTTTTGACCATGCAAATTGCGTGATTTTGATTTTGATCTTTCTTCCTTTAGTGCTTTCCTCTTGCGATACGCTTCGGTTGGAAGGCTGGGAAAAGCGGAGCATATATGAGAACAAGATCTAGTAATACAGTATCTACAAGCAAAAATAGTTTGATGGCAACATTATCAAATCCTTTGACCCGAGTATTTTAGCAGAATATAGTTACAGAAAGATTGAATTCACTGCTATAAGACGGTAATAAGGAAAGTTATGTCCATATCTAGGAAAAGTGGAGGGTACAGGAAGGTCAATGGTCGGGGAGAAACCCCAATTCAACTCTCCCGAAGAAAGTGAATTATCAAAAAACTGTGTTAGAACTTAAAACTTCAGTGAGAGGTTGGTCTGTTTGCGTTTGCATGTGCGAGAGAGCCAAGGAATAAAAAGCCACCAGCAGAAACCTGTGTGCAAGTTCATAATGATTTAATAAACTGGATAATGCAACCACGTGGTCACTACAATGAACAAATTTTCTGTAAAGAAAATCATCTGAATGCGAAGGAAACAATAGGCAGCAGCTTGTTAATTGCCAGCCAGCAAGAGGGAGAATAAATTAAGAAAAATAATTCGAGATAAGTTGGAACTGAGTGGTCAGTTTATGGGATGAAACCTCGAAGCTCCTAGACCTTCAACAAGTGAAGAATAAATAATACATTCCCTTATTGACGTCATAATTCTGAAATAAAATCAAAGAAACTCATCTTTGTATCAGAAAACTATCCCTTGCCTGTCTGCGCAAAGTTTCATTCTCCAGCATCACCCCGCTGTTCCAGAAAACCAAAAACTAAATGAAAAGAGTTCCAGTTTTCATAACAAGATGGATGATATCTTAGTCCAAAAAACCTGTGATATTGATAACAATTTTTTTTTTCTGCAAGCGTGTTCTTATTTTTCTTCTGGAAATGATTCCATTATGCAGAAGGAAAGTACTATAATATACATTGTCTTGCTAAGTAACCATCTCATCTAAAAACTCAAACTGTTAGGTGAGATCTCCAAATATAATTTGTATTATTCTCTAACACACACCCTCAAATGAAAGTTTTTTGGACTTGAAACATGCACCGGACCACACTACCTTATGCTTGATTTTTATCAAATAGAATGAGGGTGATGGGATTTGAACTCGTGACCACCGAGTCAACAAGGTTTTGATATCCTGTTAAGAAACTATCTCACTTAAAAGATTAAACTGTTAGGTGAGATCCAATAATATGATTTATATTATTCTCTAACATGTCTAAGAAACAAAGAATTTAGGTCAAGGAAAAACATGCTTCATTGAGAGGTGACTCTTGATTGCTCCAATTGTTCAATCAGTAAGTGCTCCTGCAAAGGTAAAACATGTGTTGCAACCAGGTAATCTACCACTTCATAATGAACTTGGATAAGAAAAGGAAGAAAAATTATCCAGAACCTTTTTCTCTTTCACGCACAACAACCCTTCTTTTAATTGCTTTTCTAGATGTTGCGACGATTCAATAAAGCTCGATCGAGTCATCTCCTTCCCCAAAAGTCGCCTGTAAATTCAGAATCACAGACAGACAATAAGATCTTGCACAATTCCAAAAGTTATATTTGACACAATAAAATAATTTAGTGCAGACATACAATTGTTTCACTTTGTTAAAGAACCACTCACCTAAAAGCTCAAGCTTATAAGTGAGGTTACATAATATGATTTATATTATTCTCTAACACACTTGTAGCTTTGCAATTTCGTGTTTTAGAATATCCTCCTCTTTCGAATTCTTGTTTCTGAAGAAGAAATATATAGATGATAGCAATCTAACTGTAGTTTTACTGGCTGAATATGCTGTAAGACAAAAGCCTAGCTACAGATAAACACTTCAAAGAATTCGAGGGACATAAATTGTCCCTCTACAAATAAACAAATGAAGCACAACAAAACAGAGTGAAATAAACATTCTGAGAAGAGTTGTAAGAAGAAAACAGCATGAAATCTTCGAAATAAAATGACTATCACTATAAGATTGATTATCTTCGGATATCGTATATTGTTTGATAAGAAGGAACCTCATTGCTCCACAAAATAAAGTGCACACGAAAGTTCTAATCAGGCAACAAAATAAATTAGCAAAGCACTCAACGCAAGGAAAGGGTAAGCATGGAAAACTCAAAAATCTTGCCAGTATTAGAGGAAACAATGACAGCAATCTCAGCATCACAGAGAATGGCAAGTTCTTGAGCCTTTTTAAGCAGCCCAGCTCTGCTTTTTGAAAACGTGACTTGCCTGCTATTTGCATTTTTAATTTCACTCTTCCCAGCTCTCCCCATTAGATTTTTTATTTATTATTATTATTATTCAAAACACAAAGATCCGATTAATCAAACACTCCAAAAAAACTAAGTCTTTCAAAGCATCAACCAATGTCAATGATCAAGTTTGGAAACAAAAGCAGGGAACTTGCTTTCTTAATTTTTCTGGACTAAAAAAAAGAAAGGGCCCTTAGCTGGGGCAGTCTTTCCATTTCTTAATTCTCTCATTGTAGGTGTTGGAAGAATTTAATAAAAATAAATTTACGGTAGAACTGATCAGGAAAGTCGAATGAAATACAAATAATTAGCTAGTTGAATTCGGGTTTCGTCATCTTTCCTTGCACTTCAAAGCTAGTCTCCGAACTATAATCGAATTTATTGATTGCTAATGAAATACGATGACATCTCCTATACAAGTTTATACTATTAGTGAAATTTGTAAAATTAGCAGACGTGATGGCTTAACTTCTAGTTTTGCATATTAATTTTGCTAATGAAATACGATGACATCTACATTAGAAATTTGATGCCATTTTACCAACTCTAGCACTTAAGGCAACTAAAGTAGTTCTTCTCCAACTACCATTATTCTCGTTACGATTCACAGCAGGTCAGATAAACACCAACAGGAGTCAGTACAGGAAAACAATATAAAGTAGAATTCTCTATCATTATATTCAGAAAACCTCTCCAGCCAATCCACTGCCCCAACACAGTTTCTCTAATCTGTTTCAACCTTCGATTCCAGGATTCCAGAGAATGATGTTACTGTCTAGCATCCAGATATGACAGTAGATGTGAGCCACAGTATCTGAGCCAAGGCAAAGCACACACCTTCTTGCTTTTGATCTGAGAAAACCGTTCTCGCATCTTAATAAGCGGTTGGCACGTGACTGCTCCTTCCTTTTGATATCCCACATCGTAAGAGGTGAATGTAGGCGTGTGGACAGAGGTTATAGAAAGCGAAGCCCAGCAGTTGAACACTCATACCTTTCTCGGCCTTTTGGCTACGATCAAGTGTAGTATCTGTTCTTATCAGTTTAATATCTGATACGTGGGCCATAGGTCCACACGATATTAAATTAATTTTTCTAGGGGGAAATTCCATCACAGCAGCTTGCTGCTGGGCTTTTCACGCGTCGCCCGTTGCGTTGCACTACTGCACTTTCCTGGCGCACCCCTCCAATCCTAGTCTTATACGTTTTATAAATTTAAGTAATAATAGAGTGCTCGTCCAGGAGGTTTATCAGCAGCAGTAACATAACCACCATGATGCGAAAACTCTAGTTTTGGCTGTCCAGGCAAGCTCTCTATTCTAAAAAAATATGAATTTCAGACCACACGTGCTGAAAATGCATTATCTAATGTTCAGTTGCTTGAAAAAGAGTGCTGTCAACGTTAGGGTCGGGGTGGAAAGAAAGATGGATAAGAAAGATTATATATTCTCACAAAACAAAACAAAAATGACACAGATTACTAGGTAGCATGTAAAATGGGCGATAACAAAGACCATCGGGCCGGCCATTCCCTTCTGTTGCGTTTGGAATGTGGTTGGCACTGAGAAAACACCAAATGTGCTCCAGTTTTATATGACTGCTGGATTGGATGAGAGATATTTTCTTGCCACTTTCATCCACGAGATGAGATTGAAAGAAAGCAAATAAAAAAATCTTATGTCATAGGTTATGACGATGACGTTCAGAACCGTTGATATTTCTTCAGTGACCACCGGCCATTATCCAACCATGTTCGGCAGAAGCTTCTCCCAGTAATTGCCTGTATCTTTTTGCAAGTTTTCTAGAGGAATCAACTCTTATTTCTCAGTACTGTTCATCTAAGAATTGGGAAGCATCCAGTAAAGAGAAGAATGAAATGTTGGACCTTCGTTCGTCTGTAAAAAATGAACGACGAGCATTATCAACTGGGCAACAAACCGGGACACAGAAAGGCCTAACACATCAATAATATTATTTAAAAATAAATATTTTTATTTTGAGAAATAAAGTTCATTTGTATAAAAACAAAAGAATTATAGGTAAACTAAACTATATCTTGGAAAGTCAAACACAAACAAAACAATTCTAAAAAAACTTATATTAAAAAATATCATGTAAAAACTATCACTTAGGTCATGAAATCGTAATAAACTCATATAAAACAATTAAAGATACTCATAAAACTAATATTTTTTTAACAAAAAACTAATACAGAATTATAAGATTACACAGATCAAAACATTTAACAAATCAAATGTCAAAAGGTGAAACCTTAGAAAAAATCAGTTACAGGAACGGATCTAAAGAAATTGAGGGTGAAAAAAATAATAATTAGAGGGCAAATAAAGACTTTTAGTTTGAGGGTTAAATTCAATTGAGAAATAATTTTAACAAAAGAAAGCACAAATAAAAAGAATGAGGGCTAAATTGAAAAAGAACTTTGATTGAATAATTAAATTCAAAGCCAAAAAAATTCAACAAAAGAGCCAATGAAAAAAATATTAAAGTTTTAAAAAATAAGAACCAAAATGAAAAATAAAATATTTGAGAAATTGTAATTGAAAGGCTAAATTGAAAAATAATCTACAAAAAAAATAGAAAATTAAAAGAATGGGGACTAACATTAAAAATAAAATAAGTGATAAATTATATTTGAATAACTAAATTTAAAAGTAATTTTTTTTTAAAAAGGAATTAGAATGAAATAAGAAATTAAAAGAACGAGGTCTAAACTATAAAAAGAATAACAAAAAAATCAAAAATTAAAAGAATGAGGATTGAAATTGAAAAGAAAAAAAACAAGAGGACAATTGTGTACTTTAGCTATTAGGAAAGAGAAAATAAGGGGGCAAATAAAAATGATTGCCCATAAAAATTCGACCATGGTAAGCTGTCATGCTCTATTTCGAGTGTATTTTGTATTGTTTTTGTTTTTGTGGTTGAGGTTTTAAAAAAACAATTCCATGAAAAACACTTTAACTACGGTTCAAAATAATTTTTAAAGTGTTTGGTTAAAATTGTGGTTGAGTTTGAGGTTAATGAAAAGCAGTTTCAAGTGTTTGGTTACCAAGTTTTTCATATTGCTTTCAACTTGTGAAATTACTTTAAAGTATGTGTGTGTGTGTGTATTGTTTTTTAAATATTTAATAATTATAATAATAAAATATAATTAATAATTCAAGTAAATTAGACACTTGTTTTTATTCTCTCATCAAATTACTTGTAATTTCATCACGAACTATAAATTCATACGTGAAGGCATCTGCGATCCTGGAACAACATATAGTAAAATATCATCTAAAATAAAATTAGAATTGCGAGACAAAAATTATATTATGATCTCCTTCTAATATATTTATTTATTGTAATTAATTTTTAGATTATTTTAATATTAAAAATATATTTTTTTATAAGAAAATATAATAAATAAGAATATATTTCCCCCCCACCCCACCCCACCCCACCCCACCCCGCACGGAAAGCAGCAAATTGCTGATTTCCATGAAACTCAATTTCAACAGTAATTTAAATGAGTCCCATGGTCAAATTTTAGCTTTTCAAAATTAACCAAACACCTAAACCCTCCACTTTTTTGCAACTTACGGTTGCACCACATTCCTAAACAGTCTCTTCAAATGGAAGAGGAGATTATACAACATCTAGAAAAACATTAGAAGGTTAAATTTGGTCATTGGATGATGTCATACACGCCGCTTGAATGACACGGACACCATCCACGCGCTTACTCGTACTAAAATGTAGAAACACTAAATTGCCCCCGCCTCTACCCCACAATGATTTTGGCAATTAGAGAAAATACTCGGTTGAAAATACCAAAACACCTCATCACACAAAGCTTTTTTTTTTGTCTTATCTAAAGTTGACTCGTATTAACATTTTATAGTGAAAAAAAAAGCCTTCATTTAGTAGCCACTATTTTTTTGACCGCAAAGGCAAACAAGTATTTTTACCGTTAAGAAATATGTGAAAAGTTTAAAAAGTCTTTGGACAATAACTCAAAGTTTTATTGACTTTTGAGGATAAAAAAGTATTTTTACTATATAAAACTATGAAAGACACATATACCCCAAGCAAAACTTAAAAAATAAAAGAGTAAAAGGTAAAATGGTAATTTCATTGTAACACACATGAAAAATACTATTTTAGCCTTGAACCAAAAGCAAAACCTCATAAATCAAAAGAGTAGGAGTAAAATGATCATTTTACTGTAGCACAAGATACTATGGGTTGTGCTTCAATAAATGACTCATAAAATTTAGTTTATTGTTTAAAATATACTTAAAGAAAATATAAAAGCATTACATTCCATCAAATTAAAGGTGCTAGCTAATTAAATTTCATGCTATAATAAATAAAGTAGAAAGTTAGAAAATTCAAAATTTCACATTATTATAAGTAATCTCAAGGTCTCTAATATCATTGAAACACAACAAGGACCATTTTTATTATCCTTTGATTATCAATAACATTTTTATTATTGTTACAGAAAGATTGAATTCTCTGCTATAAGACGGTAATAAAGGAAAGTAGTGTCCATATCTATGGGAGAATTCTGTTGCGCAGTATTCCAGATAAGGTGGAACTGACTGGTTAAAATTATTTTTTATTTAGAAATATATTAAAATAATATTTTTTATTTTTAAAAAAATATTTTTAACATATACATATGAAAATGATCTAAAAATATTATTTTTTTAATTTAAATTAAAAATTAAATAATTTTTTTTAAAAAAAAAACACTTTTGAAACGCAATGTCAAACACCCTATATCAGTTAAATTTGATAGATTCTATTTGAAGGGGTCGATGTTAGGCTAACTGATTAATTGATATTAGTTAGTCTGTTATCATTTAGTTTGTTGTTTTGTTATTCTTTTCAATTGTAATTGGTTAGAAATCAGTTAGTGTAGAATAACTAATTTCTTGGTATACCGAATTGAACTTGCATATAAGGGGAAAATTGCAAATGCCAGAGGTGTGGGGATTCATTTGAACTTTGAATAATACTTTGAGGATTGACATATGGTATCAGAGCTTGAGATCGGGATTGATTGAGAAAGAGAGAGAGAAGCTTCGAGAGGAAGGGAAAGGTAGAGGGAGAAAGAGAGAAATCCTCTCTGCAGAAACTGAGATCGTTCATCGCGATTCTCAGGAGAAAAATTCTACATCTCAAGGCTCACAATCAGTGACTCAAGAAAGATATTGAAGTTCAAATCGCAGAAGAGTGAAGAAAATCACTCGATCAAAGGAGTGAAGCACCAGCTGCGATGAAGAAGAAGAAGAAAGAAATTCTTGAAATTTGAGAGATTAAGATTCACGATCTTCGACCACCACAGATCGTGGACCTGAGTGAGAGAAACATGGTGAGTGAGTGAGAGAAACACGGTGAGTGAGTGAAACACAGTGAGTGAGAGAGAGAGAAAGTGAAGAGATAGAAGATCTTCACCGAGAAATTGAAGATGTCTTCCTCAGATAAATTCGTTCAGGCAGCCATTCCTCGATTTGACGGACACTATGACCACTGGTCAATGTTGATGGAAAATTTTCTGAGGAGCAAGGAGCTGTGGACTCTGGTTGAAGAAGGCATTCCAACAGCAACAACACCCCGGGGAACAACATTAACTGAGGGACAAAAGAAGATTGCAAACGAAACCAAGCTGAAGGACTTGAAGATTAAAAACTTTCTGTTTCAGTCGATTGACCGAGAGATCATGGAGACGATCTTGGACAAAGGCTCATCCAAGACAATCTGGGAGTCAATGAGACAGAAGTACCAGGGCTCTACCAAAGTGAGACGAGCACAACTACAAGCACTACGGAGAGATTTTGAGCTCCTGAGCATGAAGGAAGGAGAGAAGGTTGATAAGTATATCTCGCGTACACTGGCTGTAGTGAACAAAATGCGAATACATGGAGAGAAATTGGAGCAGAACGTGATTGTGAGCAAGGTACTGAGAACTATGACTTCCAAGTTCAATTACATCGTATGCTCGATAGAAGAGTCAAACAACCTGGAGTCATTGAGCATCGATGAGCTTCACGGGAGCCTCTTGGTGCATGAACAGAGAATGGCTGAACACAGAGAAGAAGACCAGGCCCTTAAGGTTGTGTATGATGAACGCATAACCAAGGGAAGGGGCAGGGGCGGTTTCAACACATTTAGGGGAAACTGAGGCAGAGGTAGAGGACGAGGCAGATCACAGTTCAACAAAGAAGTGATAGAATGCTACAAGTGCCACAAATTGGGACATTTTCAGTACGAATGTCCTGATTGGGAAAGGGGAGCACACTACGCAGAATTGGAGGAAGAAGAAGAGATGCTCCTCATGACACATGTTGAGCTACACCATGCGAAAAGGGATGAGGTATGGTTTTTAGATTCTGGCTGTAGCAATCACATGACAGGAAATAAATTGTGGTTTGTGAATCTTGATGAAAGTTTTAGACAATCTGTTAAGCTAGGAAATAATTCCCGAATGGGGGTGATGGGCAGGGGAACCATTAGGATGAATGTAGAGGGAATGACACAAATTATTGCACAAGTATATTACATTCCAGAATTGAGGAATAATCTGTTGAGTATTGGGCAGTTACAGGAGAAGGGATTGGCCATCCTAATAAAGAATAATTTGTGCAAAATGTTTCATCCTTCTAGGGGTTTAATTATGAAGAGTGAAATGTCCATGAATAGGATGTTTATGTTACTAGCATCCATAGCCCCTAGAGAGCATGCTGTAAAAAACCCTAGTGAACTAGCTTGTTTTAAAATTGCTGCTGAGGAGGAATCTCAGCTGCGGCACTGCAGATATGGCCACCTGAGCTACAAGGGGTTAAAAACACTATATTATGGGAAAATGGTGCAGGGGTTGCCTTTGCTTAAAACACCAACTCAGGTGTGTGAGGGGAAAACAGCATAGGGACCCATTTCCTAAGCAATCACAGTGGAGAGCCACCAAAAGGTTGCAATTGGTGCATGCCGATATTTGTGGGCCAATAACCCCGGCATCTCATAGCAAGAAGAGGTACTTAATTACCTTCATAGATGATCTTTCTAGGAAAATATGGGTGGAATTTCTTGCTGAAAAATCTGAAGCATTTGTGAGCTTCAAGATTTTCAAAGTCTTTGTGGAGAAAGAGACTGGAGATAATGTCTGCTGTTTGAGGACAGATAGGGGGGGGGAGTTCAACTTCGAGGAGTTCAATGATTTTTGCAAGAAAAATGGAATAAATAGGCAGCTAACAGCTGCGTATACTCCCCAGCAAAACGGGGTGGCAGAGAGAAAAAACAGGGATATAATGAACATAACCAGGAGTATGTTGATGGAGAGAGAGGTGCCAAGAGAATTTTTGCCCGAGGCAGTTAATTGGGCTGTGTATTTGATGAATCGGAGTCCAACGGAGGTAGTGAAAGGAAAAACTCCAGAGGAGGCCTGGAGAGGACAAACACCATCAGTGGAACACATTAAAGTGTTTGGGTGCATTGGCTATGTGCACAGGACAAATCAAACAAGGAAAAAATTGGATGAGAAGAGCTCTAAATGTGTGCATTTAGGGCTAAGCAAGGAGTCGAAGGCCTACAGAATGTTCAATCCAGTCAACAAAAAGATCATCACAAGTAGAGATGTAATTTTCTGTGAAAATGAAGGCTGGGACTGGAGCAAAATTGAGACTGAAACGAGAGGTAGCTTGCTGAAATGGGGTGAGAATGATAAAGTGGGAGAAGCTGGAGAAGCTGCTGAAAATGGGGCTAATGAAGGAGCCCATGAGCACCAAGCTAGACAGGTTGAAACTGGGCTGGAACATGGGGATACTGGGCTGGAAAATGGGCCTGAACCAGGACTGGAAAAGGTGGATTCTGGGCTGGAAAATGGGCCGGAATGGTCTGTTGACATTGGGCTGGAAAATGCAGCTGCAGGGGCTGAATGTGACAGAATTGAGAGAAGAATAAGAAGAGAACCTGGATGGTTGAGAGAGTATGAAACTGGAGAGGGACTGTCAGAAAGTGAGGAAGATCAGGATATGGTCATGTACACTGAAGAAGGGGACCCAAAGTCATATGAGGAGGCTGCTGCTAGTGCTATATGGAAGAAGGCATGGAGAGCGAAATACAAGCTATAGAAAAGAACAATACTTGGTTCTTAACAGTGTTACCTAAGCATGCCAAAACAATAGGAGTGAAATGGATTTACAAGACAAAGCTGAATGAAAAAGGAGAAGTGGACAAGTACAAAGCTAGATTGGTGGTGTTGGGGTATGCTCAAAGGGAAGGGATTGACTATACAGAAGTGTTTGCTCCAGTTGCTAGATGGGACACGATTCGGGTAATAATGGCAGTGGCGGCTCACTATGACTGGAACATCTATCAGTTAGATGTCAAGAGCGCATTTCTACATGGGGAATTGGAGGAGGATGTGTTCATTGAACAGCCGAAAGGGTTCAAGAAAAGTGGGGAGGAAAACAAAGTCTTCAAACTCAGGAAAGCTCTGTATGGGTTGAAGCAGGCTCCACGGGCATGGTACAACAGGATAGAAGCGTATTTCCTCAAAGAAGGTTTTGAGAAATGTCCGAGTGAACACACATTGTTCACTAAGTCCAAGGAAGGAAAGGTGCTGATCATTAGCATATATGTGGATGACCTGATCTTTACGGGTAGTGATGAGGCTTTAGTCAAAGAATTCAAAGCATCTATGAAGAATGAATTTGATATGACGGATTTGGGAAGAATGAAATTCTTCTTAGGAGTTGAAATTATGCAAACCAGCCAAGGCATCTACATGAGTCAGAAGAAGTATGCACAAGAAATACTTTTGAAATTTGGGATGGAAAGCAGTAATCCCACTAAAACCCCGATGGTGCCTGGCTGTAAATTGACAAAGGATGAAGGATGAATCAAAGTTGATCCGACTTAGTAAAAGCAAATGATTGGGAGTTTGATGTACCTGACAGTAACTAGGCCAGATTTGATGTTTGTAATGAGTTTGGTAAGCAGGTACATGGAGAAGCCCACTCAAATGCATATGATGGCGGTTAAGAGGATATTGAGATACCTGAAGGGCACCACTGAGTTGGGAATCTGTTATAAAAAGAAAGGAGGGGATAATGGATTGATCGCTTACTGAGATAGCAATTATGCAGGAGACCTGGATGATCGAAGAAGTACGTCAGGCTACGTGTTCATGATGTGTTCTGGAGCGGTTGCATGGAGCTCCAAAAAGCAAGCTATAGTCACTCTCTCAACAACAGAAGCAGAATTTATATCAGCAGCAATGTGTGCATGCCAGGCGATATGGTTACAAAGGGTCCTCCGTCAGCTGAATTGGAACCAAACAAGCTGTGTAATCTACTGCGACAACTGCTCTACGATCAAGTTATCCAAAAATCCAGTCATGCATGGAAGGAGCAAACACATATCAGTCATATATCATTTCCTGCGTGATCTATCAAAGGAAGGAGTGATAGAATTGAAGTATTGCAACTCACAAGAACAAATCGCTGACGTCATGACCAAGCCATTGAAGCTTGATGTTTTTATGAAACTCAGAAATCAGCTTGGAGTGTGTGAAATTCCGAAGATTTTAAATTGATTCAGTTAACTGATTCAGTTTAAGGGAGGATATGTTAGGCTAACTGATTAATTGATATTAGTTAGTCTGTTATCATTTAGTTTGTTGTTTTGTTATTCTTTTCAGTTGTAATTGGTTAGAAATCAGTTAGTGTAGAATAACTGATTTCTTGGTATACCGAATTGAACTTGCATATAAGGGGCAAATTGCAAATGCCAAAGGTGTGGGGATTCATTTGAACTTTGAATAATACTTTGAGGATTGACAGTCGAGGTCTCATCTCTTTACAGGATCAGATTTCATATCCGGGAGTCCTTTTTTCTTTTTTTCTCCCAATTCCCAGATTCTATATATAGGTAGGATTATCTTAAAACAAATAATTACAGAGAAAACCCAGTCCATTTCGTCTATCAAAAAAATCAGAAACCTAGCAAAAGAACAAGCTCATCCACATTAGAAATTTGATGCCATTTTACCACCTCTAGCACTTAAGGCAACTCAAGTAGTTCTTCTCCAACTACCATTATTCACGTTACGATTCACAGCAGGTCAGATAAACACCAACAGGAGTCAGTACAGGAAAACAATATAAAGTAGAATTCTCTATTTTTATATTCAGAAAACCTCTCCAGCCAATCCACTGCCCCAACACAGTTTCTCTAATCTGTTTCAACCTTCGATTCCAGGATTCCAGAGAATGATGTTACTGTCTAGCATCCAGATATGACAGTAGATGTGAGCCACAGTATCTGAGCCAAGGCAAAGCACACACCTTCTTGCTTTTGATCTGAGAAAACCGTTCTCGCATCTTAATAAGCGGTTGGCACGTGACTGCTCCTTCCTTTTGATATCCCACATCGTAAGAGGTGAATGTAGGCGTGTGGACAGAGGTTATAGAAAGCGAAGCCCAGCAGTTGAACACTCATACCTTTCTCGGCCTTTTGGCTAAGATCAAGTGTAGTATCTGTTCTTATCAGTTTAATATCTGATACGTGGGCCATAGGTCCACACGATATTAAATTAATTTTTCTAGGGGGAAAATCCATCACAGCAGCTTGCTGCTCTGGGCTTTTCAAGCGTCGCCCGTTGCGCTGCACTACAGCACTGGCCTGGCTCACCCCTCCAATCCTAGTCCAATATGTTTTATAAATCTAGCTTCTAACTTTCGGGAAATTCTCAACGGGCCTTAATCACAATCATTATTAATTATTGTCACTAATTTAATCTGCTTCTGATGGAAGTAGCTGGTATAGATGTTGAAAATTTATACCATAATTCCATGAGTATCTATTTTAGGTAGTGTTTTGAAAATTTCAACAAAGTAATAATAGAGTGCTCGTCCAGCAGATTTATCAACAGTAACATTACCACCATGATGCGAGAACTCTAGTTTTGGCTGTCCAGGGAAGCTCTCTATTCTATCTTTCTCTTTTAATCCCTCGAGGATGAAACTTGGTTGCATCTGCATGTTCAGTTGCTTGAGAAAGAGTGCTGTCAACGTTAGGGTTTCCCTCCAACGAGGGGGTGGGGGTGGAAAGAAAGATGGATAAGAAAGATTATATATTCACACACAACAAAAAAAAATGGTATGATGAATTTGAACCCTTAATGATAATATAAGGAGTGTAATTATTTTTACAATCAATTTAAGTGTTGGTTTGGTATTATGATAAAGTTATTATGATATCAATCTAGTATAATTATTTTTACCTGAAAACATATTATTATTATATTATTTTTTATTTTATTTCTAATATCGGTATATCAAAAAAACATAAAAAATATGGATTGTAATAATGAAATTACTATTTTACCTTTCCTTGCACAGTAATTTCAACCTTGGACTCAGGGGTATTGTCGATTTTTTACATTACTATACACAATAAAATAATCATAATACCCTCAAATAAGACAAAAACCAAGAGTTGTCGAGGTGTCACCAAAATTTCATATTTTTAATGCATAATAAAATAACTCTTTTACCCTCCAACAAGAAAAAAATCGAGAGTTGCCGACGAGGATGTTTTGGGAATTTCACATGTTTTGAAAATGTATAAATATGGATATGCCCCATATAAAATAAAATTCAAAAGTTGACTGTAGAGGTGTTTCAGTAATTTACTAATTTTGTAATTCTTTTCTGTTGGGGTACTTTGGGTGCGTCGCACGATGCACCATCAATTTTTGAGCTCATGCACACTTCGGTCGGCGCGTGTGTTGTCGTCTGATGGTTAAAAATGTCAATTTGGCATCTCTCCAAATACGCCGCCATGTGCTCTTCCTAATAGTGTGGCGCATGGCATTGCTAGGTGGCCAGAGACGTTGCTACTCATTTTAGACAACACGTGCTGAAAATGGCGTACACCTTTTTGGGACCAAATACAAGAGTTTAGCACATGGTTACTATTCGATGAACAAAAAATAGAGAATAAAAATGTTTTATCAAACCCTATCTTTGTTTTTTTCTGTTTTTTCTTATCCTCTTTTGCTACCAAAATCGTCGGGATTCTTTTCCTTATCTTTTTTTTTATCTAGTCTTTAAGATTGGATAAATCCCTCAGAATATGCATTAAAAAAATAATTTTTAATGTTGTCGTGAAAATCCTTTTTTTCAAAGCAGTTTTGACCAAGCAGATTGTAGGTAGAATTTGTTCATCAAAATGATTTCCCCCCACTTCGGGTGTTTCATGAAAGTTGTAGTCCTGCGTGTGTAGATGAATTTGGGGTTTTGAAGTGCCTGATTTAGATACAGAATCTCAAGATATTCCCGTTAAAATATTTGGTATAAAAGCAGAAAATCCTTTTCTTTAGAATAATTTTGAACAAGCTGATTGCGGGTCAATTTTGTCAATTAAAATGATTTTTCTCACTTCGTGTTTTACATAAAAGTTGTAGTCCTGCATGAGTAGGTGTATTTGGGTTTTGAATTGCTCGATGTGGATATCCAAAGAGCAAGATATCTCCATTTTAATGTCCAACGTAAGAGCAGGAAATCGTGCCGCGATAGTTACTGTTCATCGATACTTTGAAAAGAAACTCCTGCAACGAGAATGATTCTGACCCTAGATTTGCATGTTTTATTCGAGAAATCCAATTTAATATTTTAAGAATTTATTGGGATAACTAGAGACCAATTTTAAAATTTGAAAAAAGTTAATTAGTCTCGTTTAAAAAACAGGGGGGTTGGTTGGTTCAGGAAACGTCATAATAATTTTTGTTGCTCGATTGTCGTGCAGAGTTATATTTTCTTTCTTTTCGCAGAACCAACGACATTTTTTTTATTACTATTACTTTTTTTTTATCATATGTTTAAGGTTGGATAAATTGCTAAGAATTTTCACTAAAAAAATAACAAGACTCCATGGAAAAGAAGAAAGCGCTCGGGGGCTCCTGTTTCCAAGGGAAAATTGTTGGTTCTGAAGTTGTAGGGGAAATTTAGAGCAGGGAGGACTTAAATTGGAGAAAACAAAGCTGCTAATGCTAGTTTCCGAGTTGAATTGAACACGGAGTTGAATTTAAGGATGTGCACAGGCTCTGTGTTGGCATTCAACATCTTTTGCAGGTAAATACTTTCAGGTTCTTACAGGTGCATGAAATACAGCTGACAACATCACCTGACCATGACGGCATCAAGAAGGCATTGCAGCGAGTGTTGGAACGAGTTCCGTGATGGAGATTCTTGTATTCCCATTTATTTCATGAGTATTCTTTTCCTTTTCTTCTGTATAGATTCTACTGCACTCTCAAATTCTGCGACTGTATGTACAGTATGTTGTTCCAAAAATTTTCTGATTTATAAAATCTGATTCTTGTGAGAAGTGTGTTGATTTTTCCGGTAGATTCTACTCTACCAGCCTGCAAGAAGCAGAACATAACCCATCTAAGAAGAAGGCAAACTGTGCTTCTTGTCCCCTGATCTAAGATGGCTTTCAGAAAGTTCTCGACAAATAGCAGGTATTTTGATACTGAATAGCAAGGAACGAGGGATATATCAGCAAGTGGAGCTTTGCGGAGTTGGGAAAAATCTGGCCTTGTTTTAGCAGCTAGGTGCACTCTTCTGTTTGCTACATTAGGTGCCACCATAAGCATTACACTGCCATGTTTGTAACTTTTTATTGTATTATGAATTTTAATTTAGTGAATTTTTAGTTGAACCATATGTATTTTTAAATATTAATGATATTTCAATATGTTCTACTACTTTTAAGATATTCATACATAGTTAATTAATAAATCAAGAAAATTCATATTGATTAAAAAAAACAGCAATGATAATCAGTAACAGAATTTTTGTTGCCGACTACAACTCAGCAACAAAAATTAGCAACGAATGTTCTGTTTCTTTACAAAGCTCAACAACAGAATATCCATTGCTAATTTATTTGCTCTGCAACGGATTTTCCGTTACTAATTATCTGCAACGGATAATTCGTTGCAAATAAATTATCAACTACAAATTTGCATCGCATAGTTTCTGATGCAAATTCCGTTGCAAATATTTGTTAGCAACAAGTTTCTTTGTAAAAAGTAATGGATTAATCCGTTACTAATAACTTTTTTTGTATTTTTATTTGAAAATATATTAAAATTATATTATTTTTAAAATTTTATTTTTGGTATGATATATAAAAAAAACATAAGAAAATATAGGGTAGCATGTAAAATGGATGGAACGATAGTGATTACACGGAGATCCAATTGCAATGCAAATGACACCTTCACCTCAGTATATTTATTATTATGTTCTAAAACAACATGGCATTTTAGGATCATTCATTTCTTCTGGGAAAAATGTGAGCAAGCAGAGGGGCCCAACGTAATATTTTCTCCATTGCTGCAGTTTCATTGCTGTCCTGCCTAGAAAATTAGAAAATAAAGTTACAGAGAAGCCTGCCTGCAAATTAATCTGCAAGTAGCAACAGCAAGAGTGGTCAACTGGTGATGTACGTGAAGGGTCCCCAAGACCCCAACCCAGCTAGCTAGGAGCCATTAAAACATTAGGCACTTCACCACCAAGAAAAGTTAAAACTTAAAAGGCTACAGGCACATGGAAAAGAAAGTGGAGTCAGAATTCCAGAGAGATGATGTCGGCCATTCACTACGGTTGCGTTTGGAATGTGGTTGGTACTGAGAAAACACCAAATGTGCTCCAGTTTTATATGACTGTTCGATTGGATGAGAGATATTTTCTTGCCACTTTCATCACCAGTGGTTTACATTAGAAATTTGATGCCATTTTACCAACACTAGTACTTAAGGCAACTGAAGGAGTTCTTCTCCAACTACTATTATTCTCGTTACGATTCACAGGTGGTCAGATAAACACCAACAGGAGTCAGTACAGGAAAACGAATTAAGACACGAGGTAAACTTTGCATGATGCCACTAGAATAAATTTGGTATCCTACGAGGTGTGAAAGAGAAACAGACTGGTGCTGGCAGTGAGTTCATTCGAAGAAGACACATTATAAAGGGAACCAAGAGATGCAACTCCAAACAAGTTTTACAATGAAATTCATGTCAAACAAATAAGTTTTGAACTAGAAACCAGATTCCACTTCTACAAATGTGCCTATTTCACTGTCTTTTCTCCCATGTGTTGAGATATCATCCGACCCTTTTATTGATTTGCACAACCAGAAGCTAGGTTTAAATGTCAAGGGAAGTAACAATGGAATCTCAATTTTGTAACAAAAACTCAAAGGACTACAATAACGAGTCCTTATGGTAGAATCAACAATAATCATACACAGAGAACATTAGAGCTTGAATGTAACTTTGCCCTATAAAGCATCAGCAATCAATGGATAGGAGGATATATTACTCGGTCCAGTTGTTTCACCCGTCTTTTTACACACATATATAAAGTGAGAATCTGGATCGTCCAAAACAAAATCTGCTGGAAGAGAGCCCGTCTCAGTAATAGGAACTGGTTCCAAATGTGAGATTGATGAACTACCAGCTGGTTTTTTAAAACCTGGTCTAGCTGAAAACACATGGGAAAGGGCAAGAGAAAATTTTAGCTCCTTCTATCAAACTTGGTAACTTAATATTAAGAAGCTCACAATAGGATCATGAAGTTGATGAAAATTCAGGATTCAGAACTTAAATGCATCTTACACTAGAAATCAGAGGGCTGAAAAGACATGTGCATCAATCAAAGATAAAAAAAAATGCTCTTAAATAGAAAATGCCAACACATTCCTTGGGCACATATGGCACTAGAATGGGGATCGTAAGTGTTATTGTGATATGAATATTACACTATGATGCATTTCGTCAAAAATATTAAACTTTAAAATGTTTAGCTCAAAAGACAATTCCTCTTTATTTTGTTCATTACACCATGAAATATAATGAACAGGTACCTTCAGTTGTATGCTGGTTTATTTTCCTGTTAGTATCACAGGAGTAATACACACTAAGAAATGTGCTCAAATGGTTAGACCAACCGCAAATTGATTCCATAGTATCAGTTTGGAGCAAATCGCAAGCTGGCTGCAAGTTAGCCATGAGCTGTGACTCACTGCCTCAGTGCTCCATCTTCAAAAACATTATTGGTAACTCCACAGAATAATGCTACTAATTGTATATGACTTATATGAAACTTCCATTGATGCTTTAGGAAAGAAAATAGTGGAGTCAATCTTTAGAGAAGTCTTCACATGATTGATTTTTCCTCCACAGCATTAATCAACATGCTCCGATATTGGTCATTAGCCTAAAACTCCCCAATTACAAAGTTTATCAGAGCCATTGAAAGTCAATCTCAAGATCCTTCAAGAACTATCAGCTTATACTATTTAAGGACAATTTTAAGCACTCCATGCAGCCTGGAACAATTGATTCCCCTGACAAAAAGTGATTCTTTATTTCACAAGAAAGAAGCATTCTATAAAAGCAAACATAAATCCTTTGTGCATGGGAGGAGATGATGCTCAATCCCTGTTTGAAGTTCCTCAAGATACCGCATACTATCACGACTATCCAAACTTTAGCCAAATTATTCACGTAAGCTACCAAAATGGACACTTTTGACAAATAGTTTCAGTTTCTAAAAATCATACAAGGAGAGATTGGATTGCAGAATGAATAAATGTTTCGGAAAGAAAAATTGTAGCAATACATACATAGACCATAACAATGATTTTGAACTTTTCAAATCAAGCCTGAGTTAGCAAGTTGAATATATCAACCAGGCTCAATAAACAGCACTTCAACATATAAAAACAATGAGGTTAGTGAAAATATTCTGCAAAGCTCAAGGAGTAAAGCAAAGAAGAGCACTTACGTATTGCATACAATACAATTTTCCAACTGTAATTCGACCGGGTCAAATGTGGCATCCTTACTTTAGGATCACCATAGGTTATCTGTATATGAAAATTTTTAAATAGCATTATTTTTAAGAATTTCCAAAAGCATATGGTAAATAATGAAAAGAATACAAGAATATAGTCTTCGTTTAAGGTATGTGGTTACCAACATATAAATTCCTCCAGGTTTAAGAAGCCTACAAGACCAAGAACAAAAACAAAACAAATTTAGTGAAGATTGTTGCAATTATAATGTGTAAGTTCACATACAAACATAGAGCAGCACAGTGTTAACAACATACACAATGAGAAATAAAACTTATGCATAATACAACCTGCTTACTTCCCCCAACATTCTGGCAGCACTAATAGGAGCATCACTGCCACACTACACATACAGTTGTACAAAAGATTAACATTAGGAAATAGTAATTCTAAACGCCTCAGGACAAAGAAAAGAAGAGCAATCAGATCTGCATCATACCATTAAAGAATCAAGAGTCCCTGGATAGAGGATTGATATGTCATGTGTCCACAAGGATGAAATTGAACAGGAAGAAAAAAGTTTGACATAGAAACCATTAAATTAATTGAAAACCCAGATGCATTAAAAAAATCTAATGAAAGAGGGGGGATTATACCCTTGTCGATGACAGCATCAAAAGATTCATCCGGGAAGAAGCTCATATCTCTAACATCCATTTCCATGTCTATTATACACAAATCATGAAGGAAGCTCACAAAGTAGTAGAGGTATTTAGTTAAGAAAAGGCAAAGTTAATTCCACATAAGAAGTTCCAAAAATTCTTCTAAAAGGATACAATTGAGCTGAGGCATTTGCTCGTATTTTCTTCTCATTAGGTCAATGGCCACTGACGAAATATCAACGTTCATTATGTTTTCATATCCATCATCAACCATGTCCTCCGACATAACTACAACGCAAAACAATCCCATCAGATGCGTGATCGAATACACACACACACATGCATACATGTGTGCATGTCTCAAGATATACAGCAACAGGAACACCCCCTTTTCTCTGGCAGAGGTCAGGTTTTTGATAAGAGATGCCCACGCAATGAAGTTTTTCTCTCTCCAATTTTACAGTTGGCAGAAACAATAGGTATGAATATCATCAAGATTAACAGTGCATAGAAACGTAAATGAATACAACTTCTTTTATTTCTCACATTTTATCTTCTACCAAAATAGCATTCCAGTTCAGCCCACAAAAAAATGAACAACAAAGAGCTAGTTCAAAACAAAACTCCAATTCTATTAAAGAAACAAATCAAATGATCAATGCCCAAGTCCAATAATTTCGGTATAAGGAAGAATAAACAAGAATGCTGCCGAAAAGTAATACCAGCGAGAACAAGGCTTAAAAGAAAAAATAAAGGAGGGGATGATTACGGGCATTGTGTTAGAATTCGAAATACTACATTTTTCTGTATATTCGATTGAATTATCTGTGTTACAGTAGTAGTATATATACAAATAAAATGATCTCTGCATATTTCTACTTTCCTAGGCTGCAGTATTTTGTTACATGAAAAAAGAAATAATAAAGCAACAAGCAACGGTAACCTGCACATCTGCAATTACAGCAGATGTGCAGCTGTATTCTTAACACTCCCCCTCAAGATGGAGCATAGATATTTATCATGCCCATCTTGCTAATAGCGTCATAAAATACCCTTCCTGAAACTGCCTTTGTGAGAATATCGTCATTTCACTGCAATGAGAACACACCAACCAAGTTGCATTTTTATTTTCGGTCAACTCGGTCAGCCTTTAAATCTCGTCCTAACGACTGTTCCGCTCTTTCTCTTCCCCCTCCTTCAAACTACGCTGCCTTATCGAATGTAAAAATTTCCTGATGGTGATCTCCCCCTGATTAACAGGGTGTGGAGTCACGAAATATCTTCAAGATCTCCCCCTGATTAACAGGGTGTGGAGACTCGGAATATCTTCGGAATCTCCCCCTGATTAACAGGGTGTGGAGACTCGGAATAATTCGTTTTCTTCATCCTGATGGTGATCTCCCCCTGATTAACAGGGTGTGGAGTCACGCAATATCTCCGGGATCTCCCCCTAATTAACAGGGTGTGGAGTCTCGGAATAATTCGTTCTCTTCCTTTATTGTTACTCTCCCCCTGAAAAGAAGGCACGAGAACTCCCCCTGATTAACAGGGTGTGGAGTCTCGGAATATTTTCGTTCTCTTCATTATTACTCTCCCCCTGAAGAGAAAGCCCGGGAACTCCCCCTGATTAACAGGGTGTGGAGTCTCGGACTAAAATATGAAGCCATGTTACCCCTGATTCTTGTATTTCGGTCAGTCCAACTTCGGTCAACTCTACTGTTTCGGTCAAACCGGTCAGCCAAACCCGGTCAGCTATAAAAAAGCAAAAATTTCGCCCTAATTTTTTCATTCCTCTCTCTCCCTTCAGATCGTGCCGCCCCACTTTCGAAACCTGCCTTCTCAATCTTGCTCATAAACAGCCTCTTCAAAATCACAGCAGTGCCTCTCCCTTTTCTCAATCTTGCTCATAAACAGCCTCTTCAAAATCACAGCAGTGCCTCTCCTTTGCTCCCCCGATCGACGGTGACCTCCCCGCCCCCTGGCTCTCTCCCACGGGATCCAAAAACGCCAGCACCTCTCACGGTTGCATCCGTGAGGTTGCATCCAAACACTCCAGCACCTCCAGAACTGCTGGTGGCGGGTTCGTGACACACGGGAGAGCATGGGATTTGGACACGCTTGCTAAACCCTTCTTCGCTCTGTTTCCGGGTTTTGCTTCGTTCTGTTGGAGGCATCTTAAGGATCTGAGGGTTTTGAAGGTGACAAACAAAAAATTGAGAATTTTTTGAATATCTGGTTTGTGTGGGTTAATGTGGGTCTGTGTTGTGGGGTTTGAATTTCTGGTCTGAGTTTTAAATGTTTGTGGGTTCGAGTTTCAGTTGAAGTTGTGTTGGAGGGTTCTGGGTTCGAGTTTGAGGATGAAGATGATGTGTGATGGTTGTTGATTGAACACGGGAAGAACTGGATTTGAATAGTAACAGTTTGATGAAGAAGTTCAGATGGTTTGTTGGTTTTTTTTTTTTCTGGGTTTGTGGGTTTTTTTCTCGGGAAAAACTGATTTTCCGGGAAAAACTGGGTTTTGTGGATTTGTGGGTTTTTGATGGATTTCTCCGATGGGTTTCTGGGTTCTTTGAATGCTGCGAAAAATTTCTCCGATGAACAAATGGGTGGCGAACAGTAACTCCGACGAACAAACAAGTATTGTAGCAATTAATTTCTGGGTTTTGAAACCAGAAAGAAGAGAAAAAAAAATACGATTCAAAAGAAATTCGGGATTTGCTCTGATACCATGTTAGAATTCGAAATACTACATTTTTCTGTATATTCGATTGAATTATCTGTGTTACAGTAGTAGTATATATACAAATAAAATGATCTCTGCATATTTCTACTTTCCTAGGCTGCAGTATTTTGTTACATGAAAAAAGAAATAATAAAGCAACAAGCAACGGTAACCTGCACATCTGCAATTACAGCAGATGTGCAGCTGTATTCTTAACACATTGCCACAGCCAACCATGAGGACACGAGAGTAAGCGGGGATATGTCGACGAACAAAGGGGCGAAGAGAAGCGTAACGCTGGTACCAATCGAAGCTCTCAGCCTCTTGGACGTAACGGGCGTCCCAATACAAGGCGTCGCCATAGTTGTAAGTGTTGCAGCTTGACACATCGCTGTACATCTTCTTCCTTTTCCTATAAGAGTTTGGAGAAACAAAAAATTCGATGGTTTTTAATAAATATGGTGGTGTTGGTGGCGGTTGTGGTAGTAGTGGTGGTGGTGTTGTTGGCGGTTAGTGGGAGGTTTGGGCTTTTTTGGGGTTCGGTTGTGAGGTGTGTGGTCTACGTCTACTGTTGAGTGATTTCTACTTCGAGAAATGATTGGCTGACACTATAAAGTCTTTTAACAGTCTTAATCGGTAATTTTATTTACCGTTAGGTGAAATTTGAGGTGACTTGACCACACGTTATTTTTTGTATTTGAAAAAATAAATCGATAAAAATAGAAAGAAAAGTAAATTTTCAAAACTTAATATATAAAACCCGAAAAAAACGTTTCGTCTTTTTTAGGTTTTTTTTTATAATCAATTTTTTTTTCTTTTTCTATTTAACTAAAATGAAATCAAACCAAAAAAATTTGAGCTTAATCAAAAGAAAAAAATATAATATATTTTTTTAATTTGAACCGGTTTGATATGGTTTTGTTTTACCATTTTTTTCTTTAAAAATCCAAAAATCGAATTGAACTTGATTTTTTTAAAATATAATCAGTTTAATTGAGTTTTTTAATAATTCAGTTTTTCTCAATTAATTTTTTTAATTTTTTCGGTTTAATTAGTTTTTCAGTTGCTCATCAAAAGGGTTCATGGGCTCAAATAGGATCCATTACAGGCGGTCCGAATCACGTGTCTATATCACCCATCAATATCACTGGACCAAAACAAAAGCCTCGAATGAAAACCCATTGGCTCTTTCCATCAGCCCATGTCGCCCCCCTTTTTTTTCCACCAAAAAAACATAAAAACGAATAGCATTCTATGGGGTACCGCGGACACGTGTCATCATGCAGTTGGGTAACAGCCAGAGATGACGTCTCTTGGTGACAAAAGACCTCCATTCTTCACTGTTTCTCCACAGGCACAACCTCGGCAGTGGCCTATAAAAGCCTTACTCATCCGGGTGATTTAAACTCAAACCCGAAAAAACGAAAAAAATAAATTAAAAATTAAATCTACACAACAAAAACATCACTCAGTCCTCGCACACAAACGAACGCGGAGAAAGAAACAGCGGAGCCAAGTGAGTAACGTCTGTATAGGGGGGAGGGGGGGAATTCAAATCTAGACCGAACCCTAAATTTCTTTTAACCCATCGAACACTCTCATTTCTTCATTTATCAGATCCAATTATCGATTGACGATTTTGTAGTTACATAGATTGATAGGAGGGACTTATGGCGGCTATCAAGTCGGTGAATAGATCGGCGTCGGTGGCGTTAGCCCCGGACTCGCCTTACATGGCGGCGGGGACGATGGCGGGGGCGGTGGATCTGTCATTTAGCTCGTCTGCGTGTCTTGAGGTCTTTAAGCTTGATTTCCAATCGGAAGATCATGATCTCCCTGTTGTTGGTGAGTGCCAAAGTTCTGAGAGATTTAATCGTCTCGCATGGGGTAGGAATGGATCCGGCTCTGATACATATGGTCTCGGACTTATTGCTGGTGGCCTTGTTGATGGCAATATCGACATTTGGAATCCTTTGTCCCTGATCCGGTATTTTTAGAATTTTGCTCTCTGTATCATCCATTTGAATTTGATTAAGATTGGTTTGTTAATTGGGATGGATTGTTGGTGAAATTTATGAGTGAAGGATAGGATTTCTGGGAAGTGTAGTGAAATCTGATGCAAATCATGTAGTTTTGTTTGTGCGTGGATTGGTTTAACATTGAATGTTATTTGGATTGGACGGAATGTTTTGATCGGAGTTGTCTGCTTAAGAGTTTGGTAAATAGAGAGACGAGATCTCGGTTTTATAAGATTCTGTTCTGATTTAAAATGGTAAAATTGGTATCTCAAGGAACTCTCTAGCTTGATTGAAGTTTTGTTTGGGTTCTCTATGTTGGGATGTAGAGGCTTATATGTTATGCGGGGATTTCTTGTTGGCATGAATCCGATATGTACATTGTATGCTGTGCAATTGATATGCTTCCAAATTGATTTTTGATGAAACCTTGATTTTGAGTTGAGGTTCATGGTTTATATAGTGGAACTTTTTGGCAAGGAATTTTAATTGCTTGTTGGAATTGCTGTTTAGAGGGTGATTGTTTCTCATTTTTGAACCAGAATTGATTTGAATTTTTATTATAAAATTTAACATGAGGTTTTTTTCACATTTCTTTTCTGTATTCTTGTGTTCTTTTGGTTGTTTTAAATGTGCTTCTGTAAAGTTGGAAATGCACAAAAGTAGAGGATTGAAATTTTAATGTGGCTAATGGGTTGCTGGATAGATGTAGATGGATAGATTTTGTGGATTCTGAAGTTTCCCATTTTCTTGCTTTTAAGTACTATTCTTCTTTTCTGGATGTAACTGTTCATGAAATTTTAATTGTGTTAAAAATGTAATAGAAAACCACACTGTAAATCTTGTCTAAATTCTGTCTTTTGTTTGATGTACTGTTTATTTTATATTCTAATTTTGTTCACAGTTCTGAGGCAAGTGAAAATGCCCTTGTTGGTCATCTATCACGTCACAAAGGGCCTGTAAGTTAATTCTTTCATTATAACCTTTTTATATGCTGGCACTCTTGTAGTTTGGTATGCAGCGATGGTCAGACCTTATGCTTGTTGCTTTTGCCTTATGTTTCAGGTTCGTGGCCTAGAATTTAATTCCATTGCCCCTAACTTACTTGCATCTGGTGCTGATGATGGTGAAATCTGCATTTGGGATTTGGCTGCACCTGTAGAACCTTCTCATTTTCCACCTCTCAAGGTATGCTAAATTTGAAACTTTACCATTTTAAAGTTTCTCTGTGCTTGCACTTTGTCTCTAGATTGCCATATTCCCTTGATTGAGCTCTCACTGATGAAGAAGAAATTTATTATGATGTGCACTAAATGCTTGATATGCATATAAGGAGGTGTTTGGAATCATTTTTGCACCATTTTGTTTTGTGATAATCCTTTCATGTAGACATAAAGCTTTGTTTTCTGCTCAGAAACTCCAGCCGTTGCTTACCTCCTCTTGTTTAGCAATTGCTGATGAGTAATTGAGGAAACCCATTGCTTTCAGGAACACTTCTCTAGTGTGGTTTCTCTAGTGAGCTAAATTAAAGTTTATGTGAATTTATTGTAGAGCAAGACTGGTGTTTAGGTTGAGATTTTGTATTTTCTTATTTTATGGACTATGGAAAACGAGGGAACATTTAGGTTAGGCTGTGGAGTTGGCTTTGATATGGGATCCTTGCTGAAAGTTTTTGACATAAGACAGAAAAGATGATACTCTTTTTGGTTATTGGATTATTAGAAGGGGCAGATAGTAGGAGAATCTTTCAATGAGGTGACGATACCTCTGAAAAGTTGCAGGTCATAATAAATTTGGTAACAAGGTGGTTCTTGGAGATTTTTTTGTTGGTATTGCTATGAAGATTTGATGGGATTGAACAAGGGGCCGTTGGAGTTTTAATCCCCTGAATCTCATTTAGGAGCTTACTGTAAGGTAATAGGGATGGGACTAGAGGCATATGGTGTTTTTTAATTACTTCCCAATCTCCTCCAACCCAGTAATGAATCCTGAAACAAGATATGGGGCAATTGGTGTATAATATTGTTATCCTGTGTTTGAAATGAACCTTGCAATCTTCTCCACCCTCCAATGCTGGGATTTTTTCCCTTCATGTTTTATACGTTCTTAAACCTCTACTCTTCACCACCTAACCAACTATAAAGAGCTTTTATGTTCAAGAAGGGATGTGCTAACTGCTTAACTCTTTAGTCTTCATTTTTCTTCCATCCAAATATAAGAATTCTTGTAGAAAAAACTATGTAGAAGATTTGTAGTGTTTCAACAATACCTTGTAAAGATAACATGGACTGATGACTTACACTATGTGACAACTGGTTTAGTTTTACTGAAATATGTCCAATCATTTGTTACTTTAGGCTTGCTTACTCTGAAGTATAGTCAACATGGCTTGTAAATGTTCATTATCTGAAAATTCAAATTCAATATTTAAAAGCTTCTAAGTGATTGGATAAGGGCTGAGATGAAGTAAACCAAGGTTCATTTCTACCTAAACACCTCCCTAGTCCAAAACAACTTTAAATTATACAAGTACTACACAATCTTGGATGGTAAAGTAATCTCATAATCTAGGAAAACAACATTGCTCTGCTTTTACCTGGCATTGTTACCTGCACTGTTTCACTAGCTCTGCATTCTGTCATTAGCTTTGCATGTATTGTATCATAATTACAATTAAGCTCCTCTCATAAGCTCTGAAGGAAGCTCCTGAATAAAAATTCTTCTGGGCAATGTCTGTTTTAGCATGAGAATTATCCGTGGTTTCTTAATATGTATTTGGACTTGGTTCAGATGGTGTGGCCATATGTTGTGCATTGCCTCTGGTTGGAATCTCAAATGAGGGTGTTTAGTTATTCAGACCATGAATATTCTCCGCACAATTCTTTTTGTCTCAAGATTTAGTCAAAATGATTAAGGCTAATAGAATAGAGATATTTTTTTGCTATGTAAAGGAGGAATTTGAGCACTCTTTTTATGTCCATCACAACAGATGTAAAAAGATGGCATGTAAACAGTTTCACTTTGTGACCTAAAATTTAATGTAAACAGTTTCACTTTGTGACCTAAAATTTAATGGTACATTAATGCGAGAGGTGTTATTCTGTGTTGCCTGATACATGTGCAGTTTGATTTTAATTGATGTGCTTTGTAATAATGTAACAGATCTTCTGAAATATGATATTGAAACTGAGTGTAAGAGCATAATAGTTAATCAATGTAGCATATGCCTTGTCATTCCTAGCTGTTTCTTATAGTTCCATGCTTACTTTTCTAAAAGGAGTTAGACGTGGAGTAGGCCAAGAATTCAATATCACCCTTTATCTAAGAAAGCTTGTAATTAATATCTACTTCTGTATTTCTGAACTTCCATTGTTTCAAATAGATTGTAGTTGTTCCTGGAAGCCTAATTCTATGTGGTTTTTTTTCTTGGACTAGTGGCCACGGGGTTCAACTTAAGAGTCCCTCTGTTTACCTCCTTTTCTCTCGCTTTCCTGCTCACTATTGGTACTCAATGACTTTTGCCCATTCTTCATGCTGTGTCTGGTGGGATCTCTATGCAGGGTACTGGTTCTGCTTCTCAAGGAGAGATTTCATATGTTTCCTGGAATTGCAGAGTTCAACATATATTAGCATCCACTTCTTCCAATGGAATAACAGGTGAGATAGAAAAATGGGCTTACCGGTGATTGATGATGACCAGGTTATTTTCCTTTAGTGTGGAAGACTGACCATTTCATACAATTGCAGTGGTTTGGGACCTAAAGAAGCAGAAACCAGCAATTTCGTAAGTTTCTGTTTTCTGTTTCAAAATAATACCATATATGTGTGTATGTTAAAAACATTCCATCTCAACTGATTCTGGACTTCTACTTAAACAGTTTTGGAGATTCAATTAGAAGGCGGTGCTCTGTTTTGCAGTGGCATCCTGATGTTGCCACTCAGCTTGTTGTTGCGTCAGATGAAGATGGGTCCCCTTCTCTTCGGGTAATAACCTGACCATTTCTAGAGTTTTTTTTTTATTAAAGTATTAATTTTCAATGAATTTCCTAGTTCATAATGCTGTTTACTTGCAGCTTTGGGACATGCGAAACGTAATTGAACCTGTGAAGGAGTTTGTGGGACACACTAAAGGTATGGCACAATATATTGTATTTCAATATGATGATTTTTTCTTAAAGTTATTATGAGAAAGAAACATAGAAGAAAAACATAGGCATAGAGAAATTTATAGCAGAAATACCATAAAGAAGCTAGAAATACTATCCTATCCCACAATGCTGTTTCGAGGGGGAATAATTTTTGAAGATGTGTGAGCTTTGCTCTGCCCAAATACTCCATATTCCAAACTATAGTGAACAAAGTACACCTCCATATGCCTCTAGGATCCTCTTCCTCCCAAAACATACAAACTGCTCGAGAAGAAATTCCTCTACCTTGGATCGTGTTTCAGCATGACTTTTAATTTGCAGATGTTTGTGTTCCATATAATTTGTAGCAGATTCAGATTCTCCTTGAGTTTTGTGGTATAAAATCTTGTAGTCTGACTAGAAACAGTGGTCCAGCTTTTCTGATTTTCTGATTCTTCATAATATTGGAGGTGAAGGGATTTGCTGAGTGGAAAAATCATCTGACATAGATTCCATGATCCATTTTTTTGTGATGTAGAACTGTGATTGTTTTTGTTTTATGTATGCTTAATGATCCATGTTTGTATTTGTGGAATATTTAATTATATATCCATGGTCTTCATCCTGCATCTGACTTATCCTACTGTCAGTTTTCCATGAGCTAATTCTCACATGGAGGGTCAATATTTATCTTCTTTAAAACTTAGTAATTTCAACATTTTATTTGGATACATTTTTTGCTGGCTTAATATTCTTTCTAACCAAATGTCTTCTTACACCAGGTGTAATTGGAATGTCATGGTGTCCCAATGAAAGCTCATATTTGCTTACCTGCGCTAAAGATAATCGAACAATCTGCTGGAATACAGTAACTGCAGAGGTAAGGGAGTATCTTAGAGCTCCCTCCCCCCTTTCTTTTTAACAATTGAAGCTTCATAAGCTTAGTTGTATTAGTTTCAGTTTTGGAAGCTGTGAGATGGTTTTAATTTGAATGGTTATCTTTTTACTTTTATCTTGCAAGCATTCACCCTCCTTTTCTTTTTAAACTTGGCTGATGCGTATTTTTTAATTTTGGAGCAGATTGTCTGTGAATTGCCAGCTGGCACCAACTGGAACTTCGATGTTCATTGGTATCCCTGGATGCCTGGAGTTATATCAGCATCATCTTTTGATGGAAAAATTGGCATTTACAACATTGAGGCAAGCATCTACTTTATGCTGCTACTGATTTGCTTTTCATCGTGCTGGCGAGTATGTACTGAGTAAGGGAAGGGAAAAATGTACCCATGATAAAATCATGTCACCCTTGAAAAAAAAGGAAGAACAAAAAGAAACAAAATAGATATGGGTGTTAGTGGGTTGAAACTGTTCAGTGATGGCTTAGAAGAGTAGGTTATATAAAGGAATGCTAAATAATGCGCGAGTGCGTGCGTGCATGTATTTGTTATTTTCACTACCATTATAGAGATGTTCTGTTTTGGATCTCTCCTTGCAGGGTTGCAGTCGATATACTTCTGGGGACAACGACTTTGGAAGAGGTAGTGTAGTTTATTAGACAAGAGAGATCTCATGAATGTTCTATCTGTTTTCTATGTAATTAATTGGGACATGAACTTATAGTCATACCATCAACTTTAGAAGTTGATTTGGTGCATTTCATTTGATTTTGATAAAAATAATAAATAATATGCTCACGAATCATGGCTTGGATGCACCCTTTGAGCTTAATAGACTGCACAGAAACAATTTTATTTCGTTACAACACCAACTTCTTCCTTCCATAATACAATATAAATTTTTCTATTGGGCATTGACTGTCATAAATATTGTTTTTGTGAGCCAGGCATGATTTTAGTTTTGCTTTTAGTTCCAAGATTTAGATAAAGCTGACTATGCTAAGGCCAGTTTAAATGGTGCCATCATTTTTGTTCCGCTCAAGATGTGTGACTCTATAGATCCACTTTAAAAGATGATTGGATTATCTTTACATTTCATTTTTTTTTTTTTGGTTTTTGAGATTGAAATGGTGCACACTTGATTATCTAATGAAAGTGAGATGAATTATTATTTTAGGGCACTGTAAGCAAATTCAAGTTTCAGGACTTTGAAGAATGCTTTGACAAACCGTTTTATATATAGTCCTCTTTTTTGTTTGCACCTTTCTGTTTTCCTTTATGCTATGATGCTTGTATATTTTATTTTAAGTTTTGGTTTAGAATATTTATTCTGCCATCTTTCTTATGCAGCAAAACTAAGAGCTCCAAAATGGTGTGAGCGTCCGGTTGGGGCTTCTTTTGGGTTTGGAGGAAAGCTTGTATCATTTTGCCGTAAGTTACCTGCTGATGGTGCTTCCCAGGTATCCCTTTTGGATAAGTTGCGATTTCTTCTGTATTTTCAACTTTTCCTTTGCACTTACTCTTTTAGAGTGTTTCTCTCAGGTTTTTTTGCATAATTTAGTTACTGAAGACAGTTTGGTGAGTCGATCATCTGAATTTGAAAGTGCCATACAAAATGGGGAGAAGTCATTGCTAAAGGCTTTATGTGATAAAAAATCTCAAGAGTCTGAGTATGCATTTCTATCCTAAGCAATCTCTTTGCTTTGGAACCTCTCCTTTTCTTCAAATACTTTGACCAATTGTTTTGCCTTTATGTGGTCAATCATCTTGGCAGATCAGAGGATGATCGAGAAACTTGGGGTTTCTTAAAGGTTATGTTTGAAGAAGATGGAACAGCAAGGACTAGGATGCTTGCCCACCTTGGTTTTGGTGTACCCATTGAAGAAAAAGATGCTGAACAGGAGAATGGTCTCAACCAGCAAATAAATGCCATTCGACTCGATGATACGCCTACTGACAAAGTGGGATATGAGAATAATAAAG